>CATKHK010000033.1:0-447530 GCA_949751835.1 Blepharisma japonicum | reverse complement strand
GTTACAAAAGAGCTGATTCAAGTAATAGAAGAAGCAGACGCCACATTGCTTAAAAATCTTGGTAAAGCATATGAATATAATGTACAGATCTACGGAGTTTCCCCAAATCTGCTTGACACTATTTTTGATGAATTTGTTATTGTGACCGATCGAGACACGTCAACTGGACTTTCACTCTCTGAGCAGCTTTACACCCCAGAAGGGACACAAGGAGCTCTTATGGGGACTTTATATGAGGACATGCTTGATCTAAGTGTGTCTCCAAACTCTACATTTTTAGTACAAATTTATGCTCCTTATGATAACTTCTTTAGAGTAATGAGGCCAAT
Organism: Blepharisma japonicum; assembly: GCA_949751835.1. Lineage (NCBI taxonomy): Eukaryota > Ciliophora > Heterotrichea > Heterotrichida > Blepharismidae > Blepharisma > Blepharisma japonicum. The sequence goes on along the minus strand of CATKHK010000033.1, from coordinate 447,201 downwards.
TGCGTTTGCTGAGTCCTTTTCAGGCTTTGTCATGTCAAAATTTCCAAAAAACAAAAAACAAAGCTTTTTGGTGAGCATTCCAACATGGCAAGACTTAGCTGGGAAATACGCTGAGTCTGCCAATAATGTGCCAATGGGGTATTTAATGATAAAGCTGGGGACTAGTGACGGAGATTTAATTGACAAGCTTTATACTGACCTAAATGAAGTCATCTCATATAATGACGACTTATCAATATGGGATTACCGAGACAGCCAAAGTACAGCCCAGCAGAGCGCAGGACTAATGAGCACTGTTTTTTCATTAGTGACCCTTATAGCCATGTTTTTGTGCTTCTTTTCACTTGTCTCTTCAATGTCAGCAAATATTTTGGAACAAGCTAAAGAGATTTCAGTGCTAAGGGCTACTGGAGTGAGGAAAATAAGAATCTCTATCTTATATGTATATGAGGCTTTTGTGCTACTTTTTTCAGCTGGACTTATGGGGATTATGATAGGGACTTTTGTGGCGTGGACTATGTCTGTGCAGCAGGTAATGTTCAATGATATCCCAATGCCATTTATTTTTCCCTTGGGAAATCACAATTGCTGTGTTTGTGGGAAGTATTATTTGTGCGTTTTTGGCGTCATTTTTCCCTTCAAGGAAACTTGTGGCGAAGCCTATTGCAGAGCTGATGAGAACATTGTCTTAAAAATTATAGTTTTTATGAATAAATAATATGGAATCTTTAATTCCTGTTAAAAGGGCAAGAGAAGATGATTTAGAAAATCATGAACAAAGAGAAAATTTAGTTAATAGGCTTGAATCCATACAAAAATCAAGAAAAAAACTGCCGATACTCTATATGGAGCAAGAAATTATGGAATCGATCAAGGAAAATACGTTTACCTTAATCTGTGGAGAAACAGGATCAGGGAAAAGCACACAAGTTCCACAATTTTTATATGAGGCTGATTTCTCTAGCAGAAAATGTCCTGGGAAGATCGGAATTACACAGCCTCGAAGGATTGCAGCAATTTCGCTGGCTCAAAGAGTCGCAAATGAGCTGAACCTTGAAATTGGGAAAGAAGTAGGATATCAAATCCGCTATGACGCTTCAACTATAAACCCAGCCTTAAACAAAATAAAATTCATGACAGATGGAATTTTGCTGAGAGAAATTGAAGGTGATTTCTTATTGTCTTCGTATTCTGCAATTATCATTGATGAAGCTCATGAAAGAAGCATTAACACAGACATTTTGCTAGGATTTTTATCAAGAATCGCACCTCTTAGAGCAAAGAAAGGAAACCCACTAAAAGTCGTTATTATGTCAGCAACACTGAGGATTTCAGATTTCACAGAAAATACCTCACTGTTCCCATCTGGTGCACCTCCAGTTATTCATATAGAATCCAGACAGTTTCCTGTAACAGTCCATTTTTCAAAAACCACAAGTGCTGAAACATACTTGGACAGTGCTTTTGAAAAGACTATGAAAATCCACACAAGACTTCCTGAAGGAGGGATTCTTATTTTTGTCACAAGTAAAAAAGATGTGGTGATGCTAAAAAAAAGGCTCAAAACCGTAATTTCAAAAGAGGAAGCTGTAATTCTTGGACTTTATTCCATGCTCCCATACTCAAAACAAAAGAAAATATTCAGTCCACCTTCTAGTAGAAGGATGATTGTAGTTTCCACAAATGTCTCAGAAACTTCTTTAACTATTCCTGGGATAAAATATGTAGTGGATACTGGGCTTGAAAAAAGAAAAGTTTTCAGTGGAAATCTTAAAATGAGCAAATATGTTGTTACTTGAATTAGTAAAGCTAGTGCAGAACAAAGATCAGGACGTGCAGGAAGGGTTTCAGCTGGCCATTGCTATAGACTGTATTCTAATGCTGCATATGGAATCCATTTTGAAGAGTATCGTCCTCCTGAAATTTTGAATTTGCCTATTTCAAGTGTAATTTTGCAGCTGAAATCAATTGGGATAAGAAATATCGAACAGTTTCCATTCCCAACTTGCCCTGATAGAAGCTCATTTGCTGAAGCATTAAGCCTTTTAGACAAGCTGGGTTCAATAAAACAATGCAGAAAAGGAAAAGGAGATGTATACGATATAACTGACTTAGGGAGGAAAATGGCAGAATTCCCAATATCTCCTAGATTTTCGAAAATGCTTATTTTGTCAGACCAGCACAATATTGTAAAATGGATGTGCATACTGGTAGCGCTCTTAGAAATCGAGCAGGTATTTAAATTTGATTTTGAAGGCGAAACAGCTAAAGAGTCTGTTAAAAAATCAAAAGAATTCCACGCGAAATGGTTTTCAGGAGAATCTGATTTATTGTGTGGGGTCAAGGCATTTCTCAAATTTATAAAAAAAAATGATGAAGAAAAAGAAGATTTTTGCGAAGAAAATCATTTAAATTATAATAAATTAAAAGAGGTTGAAGACTTATCAATGCAACTTTTGAGAATTTATAAAGATGATAAAACTATTGAAGTTAATGAATTTTTGATACCTTATCCTCATAGAAAAGAAAGGGAGCAACTCTTAAAATGCTTGATTTCTGGATTTATTGATCAAGTCGCTACACAAATTGATATTCCAGATGATTATAGCAAGACCAAAAGAATCCCTTACACAATCTCAACTCCAACGGATACCTCAATCTACCCCAAAGACTATGCAGCACTGGGAATAAGGAAAGACACATTTTTTATCCATCCTTCATCATATTTATATGGCAGTTATCCAAGCTTAATTGTTTATCAGCATTTATTATTCACAAAGCGTCCTTATATGATAGGGATCACAAAAGTCAAGCAAGAATGGCTCAGGAGGCTGTTAATATAATCTACATAAAAATATTTTATTTCCCTTATTTTCATAGTTTTATTATTTTCAAAACTTCATTGAACTTCCCTCACATTTTATAAAAATTTAATAAAAAATGCTTTCTAGTCAAACCAGATATACTTTTAGTGAAAAAGTAGAAAAAGTTGAACTCGAGAGAAGTTTTCGCATCAAATCTCGAGGCTCAGAATCGCGTGAAACTCGCCATCACAAAAAATTGAAAAGAAGATCTGCAGCTCTTGCTAATTCTCCAAGTATGTCAACTAACGCAAGCTTATTGTATAATATTCAAAATCAAAGCACTGAATCTATTTCTAGTCACTATCTTCACTCGAAGCCACCTCGCGTTCCACCTCTTTTAACTAAAAATATTTTGCTTCATAAATGCAAAGAAAAAAGTGAGCGCAGCTGCTTCACTCAGGCTGATGATTTCTTTTTCCTGAACGAATATAAGTAGCTTTTATATAGAAAAATCGAAATAATAAAATCTCGACAAGTCCCTTGTTCAAAAACTCCATTTTGGTTTCAAGATTTGGTCTTACAAGACATTTCATCTAAGAGGCAGAGAGATTCAAATAGATGCTTGCAGTTAGAAGATCTTGTGCCTAATGACATCAAAAGATCGGATTTTACTAAATGGGTGAGCCGTATGAATGGAATTAGGAGCTAAGTCCATATGAGATCTCGTAATTTTTGAAAATAAATTTAATCTTTATGATTGTTCATTACAGATAGTATTTTAAAAATTAATCATTTAGTTAGCATATCCTCAAAACTACTACTTTAAAATATTACTTCAAATGTAAATATTCACGCAATGGATTCTAAATTTATTATCATTATAAGTATTTTTTTAATTATTATTTGCAGCAGTTAAATGTCTTTTAGTATTTTATTTTGAACTAAAATGTAAATAATTAGCCATTTTAACTTAACGATACCTTTTTATTGTAAACGAATATGAAGTTTTGCAACTTTCGCTGAATTTTAGGGTTAATCCTGAATATAATTTAACTAGTTTTGTCCTGGAGTTTGTACCTTTCACCAGTATTCTCAAAATAAAAATTTATCACTATCAGTGCAATAAAACACCCAAAAAACCATTCTTTCATTTTAAAAATCCTTAAAATAATTAAAATTCTCAAAAATCCATATTTATATCTAACGATGCAAACTAACCGCTTTATTTACAGCTCAAAACACATCTTCTCACCAGGCTTCGATTTAGCGATTCCAAAAGCTTCAGACCTCTTCCAATCATCTCATAGAGATGAAGCCCTTTCTCGAAACTTACCCACACAAGCAGAAAGAATTTTGGATGCGCCTGATCTTTTAGACGATTATTACTTAAATCTATTAGACTGGAGCTCATTAGACACATTAGGCGTTGCTTTAGATAACACAATCTATGCATGGACAAATGGAGAAGTGCGAGAAGTCGTCAGTTCACCCATAACAATTACTTCACTAGCTTGGATGCCAGGAACTCACTGCTTAGCAGTTGGAGACACTGAAGCTGATTTGACGCTTTATGACATACAGGCTGGGAAGAAAATAAGAGTTATCCATGCTCATACAGATAGGATTTCTAGCTTGGCCTGGAAAGGAAGTATTCTCTCTTCTGGTAGCAGGGATTCGACTATTGTCCATCACGATATGCGGGCTAAGCACTTTTTTCAGTTACAAAGCAAAGGCCATTTCCAAGAAGTGTGCGGACTGAAATGGAGTGACCGATATCTTGCTTCAGGAGGAAATGACAATCAATTGAATATCTGGGAAATTGGATACCAAGCACCTACTTTTAGTTTTCATAACCATACTTCAGCTGTTAAAGCTTTGGCTTGGTGCCCTTATACAGCTGGAGTTTTGGCTTCAGGTGGTGGCTCAGCAGACCAAACTATTAGACTTTGGGATGTGACAAAGGGAAAATGCATAAAGACAATCAATACTGGAAGCCAGGTCTGTGCATTGGAGTGGAACAAGCATGATAATGAGCTTTTAAGTGCTCATGGATTCGCTGATAACCAGCTGACTGTATGAAAATATCCTTGCATGCAGAAACTTGGAGATATCAAAGGCCACACTGCAAGAGTTTTATATTTAGCACAAAATCCTGAAGGGGACCAAGTGGTTTCAGCTGGAGCTGACGAAACCATACGATTTTGGAAAATTTTCGAAAAGCGAGAGAAAAGTCGAAGCATGGATCTGAAATTCTCATGTAGATAGCTAGGAGGTTCTAAATTTTTATTTAAAATGCTTTATTGAGTAAAACAAATAAGATATTTTACAAATAACTTTGGTTAGAGCATAAAATCATTGGATCAGTAGCTGTGACAATTCTCTTATGAATTGAGTAATTATTTTATGATTGTTTTTATAAAATGAATCCTGGTTTTACAATAAAATAAATGGGACTTCCCACTATTCCTATGATAGTTGTGTTCACAGGAACACTATTCATTGGCATTGGTTATTGGAGATTCGTTATGTATGGGTTTTTCTATCCTGAAAGAAAGACAGAAATATTAAAAAATGAAATCATGAAAGATTATAAATCAGATTCTGGAAACTCTTATTATTTTACGAAAGATGAAATCCCTGAAAATTGCACAATGTATCTTAATCAGCTAAACCAATGTCTTAAGATGTCTAAAAGCAATCCATCTCTGTGCCAAATTTACTCTGATGATCTGTTTGAGTGTCGAGAAAGATTCTTATAATCAAGTAAACTAATTTATTTAAAAATAATAAATATTTTGTGTTCTTAAACACTTTAATTATATATTAAATGAATTTTGCAGCGATCATTAAGGTTTAAGAATATAATTATAAGAAAAAAACAATAATTCAAAGAGTAAAAAAGTATTTTAACAACAAATTATGACAATAGCTTATGCTTTTTATATCATTTTAATTTTAACTATGAATTATAAATTTTTAAGGCTAATTTTATTAATTATTAAATATAATTTAAGATTCGCATTCCTTTTTAAAAATATTGCAATATTCTTTCGATCGAGATACCAATTTTAAATAAAAGAAGGGAAAATTTCAAAATAAACAATATTTCAATAATTTCTTCATTTACTATTATGCTATAATGATTTTATTAAATTCTAGATGAAAAGATCAGCCTTGGCTCAAAAACTTACCCTCATTTTGCATATCTGAAACTTTAGCTGAAGAAGCTAAAATTGGTGACTGCAAAATAGGTATTTACACCATCACAGAAAATTTTGAAAATTGTAATTATCTTTTTGCCAAATTCGATCAATTAAAATCTGCAGTAAAAACGCTCCGGCTTAAAGGGATATGAAATAAAGTTCTACCTTTAGAATCTTTCCAGCAGTTTGGAGAAGCAATCATAAGCCTCTCCCACACTTTTGATTTATCCTTGATTCAAAGAATGAGAGAAAGTCAAGAATCTAATGCTCAAGCTAGCCTAGGTGCAAGAGCTTATCATGCGCTGCAAAACATTGTTGGTGAGAATAGAGCAAAGCAGCTATCAGCAAGATACAGCAATTTTTCTGAATTGGCTGATGTTGGTGTGTTTGACTAATAATAAAAATGAAGATTAAAAGGACTTATTAGATTTAATGAAAGAACTAAATCACGAAATTTATTAAGATCATTAGATTAGTTAAATTCACACTTGCCTTTCTAAATAAACAAAAGCGAATTTTATTATTTTAAAAGTTTAAGAAATAATGAAAAATTTGGAATTTTACCAAAATTATTTTCATAATCTAATAATTTAATCAATAATTACCTCATAAGCTGTAATCCTTAAAAAAAATTTATAAAAGTTTAATGCGTGATAAATCTTATATAATTATTATTTTTACAAGAAATGAAATATAAATTGAATTCGATTGGAATTCCTAATTAATTTCACGTATAATTAGTCCATTTATCGATTTTAATTCTCTGGCTCCATATTGCATATAAAAATTTACATGACGAAATCCGCACTGGGTTCTTAACCTTGATGATACCCGCTGTTCCGATTTATTCACAATAAAATGATGACTACTACGTCGATCCTAACCCATGAAGGTTGTTCTGCAATTCTGACTCAATACTTCATAAACTTTGCATGATGACTAATCACATGTATGACTCATGCTTATCATAAAGGCTTTTATCTGAAAATCAATTTATCCATGATGATAGCCAAAATACTCACCTCTGAACAGTGGTGACAAATTTTGCCCCTATCTGATATATTTATATTTTATGATGAAAACTCATCTGACACCTCTAGAACGAGCGTTGCAATGATCACAAACCTTTTCTGACTTTCATACAATAAAATTTAGTTTCATATCTATTAAAGCTTTAATTAGTGTGTATTAAATTTCTTAGAATCTAAAATAGCGAAATTTATATCTCTCAATTCATCCTACTTATTCAGTTAGATTATTTTGTCAAATAATTATCTGAAAAAATTTTGAAATCAGCAGCGAGGTTATATAAGCGAGCAATTATTATAATTATATAAATGCATAAAAGAAAGCTTGGGAGTATCAATATCAATATTAATATTCTTGCCTGAATATTAAAATTATTAAATTTCATTCAAAAGCATTGAGTCATAATTTAATATTCAAAAAATTCACTTATCAGAATTTAAGCATTTAAGTTCTAGCATGGATGAGAATAACTAGCACTGAAATAGCTTACTTATGGTCTATAAATGATGAATAGCAGAGACAATGAATAACGATAAAGTTGATTTAACTAAAGAGATACACTTTGCGTCTTATTTATAATTAAAACACAATTGATATGATTTTTTATATTTCAGGTAAAATTTCATGAATTTCACATTGCTTAACAAAGCTATGCAAAAATTTGCTTATCTGAACTTACAAATACTATTTAAGAAAATCATAATTGATAATGGTTTCATTTAAAAAATGATTATTGATTAAGAATTATAATTTAAAATGGGCATAAGCTTAAGTCAGCAAACACAATTAGATCTAAATAAGCTCGCTACAATCAACATCATGAAGCTATGGAATGAAAATTCTCAATCAGAATCCATGAACCAAACTACTTTTCAACAATTTTTATCTTCTTTAAGCCAAACTTTATCAATGCCTCTAACACCTACACAAGTATCTAATGCTTTCAATAAACTTCAGAATAAGGGCGAAGTCTCTTTTTCTTCGTTTGAAACAGAATTTACAAGCTGATGCAATGACAAAGTTAAAGAAGATTTTGGGACTGAGGTTTTGCAGCCTATGGCTCCACAGCATGTAATTAACAAAGAATACCAACTCTTCTTAGAAACAAATTCTACTGTTTATAAGAAGTTTTATTTGAATAATCCTGACAGTTTTGATAAAGATTTAACAGTAAAATCAGAAAATGATGTAGTTATGAAAGTAAGAACTCCAAGGATTTTAGTGAAGAGAAATTCTGGAGAATATGTGAGATTAAAAATTATTGCTCCTACTCTAGAAGGAAAATTTCAATGCAATTTGGTTCTTCAGCATGCTTCAAGCTTGATGACTGAAGAAGTGTTAAGATTTAATCTAGAATTCAAAAGAAAAGAAGAAAGGATCTCTTTCGGGTCATCAGGGCAAAGACCTCCTAGTTCTAGTGGGAGTATAAAAAAGACTAATTCGTGGAGCTTTCTGGGGAGGTCACCATCTCCAAGTAGAAACTTAAACGATTCTTAATAGATTATTATGATAATCCTTTTTCGCGTCTCATTTCTTTAACGCTGTCGTACAGTAACCCTTCTCTGTCTAAGTAAAGAACCCAGTCACCCTCTGGGAACTTTCTGACATATCCGTTTCTTTCAAGCTCTAAAAGAGAATCAAGATCTCCATGCAGATATATTTGAGCAGATTCTCCAGATTCAAGCTGTTTTTCTTTTCTTACATAATGATCAGGCACTCCTTCGAACTCGTCTAGTGCTGGAATATCTTCTGATTTCAACAGAAACAGCTCTCCTTTAACTCTTCCTTCACCTTCGATAGCAAAAGGATAACAGCTATCAGTTCTTGGATATAAATCGAGCCCACTCATATAGTCTTCTCTAACGAAGATTGGATCTTTAAGAACATGGTAATTAGATAATGCATATCTAAGAGTACCGTATACGAAAACCTTTACTCTTCCTGAAAATTCTATTGACATCTTTGTATCATCTTACATTCTCCACCTTTCTTTAATTCGCGATTTTAAAATAATACCATTGGTTCAGCATGGGTCCAAATATACTTCCTGATTGATTACGATAGAAATTTTTTCAATTAAAAATTGATTTTGCTCGAATAAAAGATACTTAATTCATTTTTTGTGTAGTACATCTTATCCTATTTGACTTTTTAAGATTAATTATTTTTATATATTTAGCTAAATTGTCTTGACTTCTGAATTTTTATACTTTAAATTCCAGGAACTTTATATTTATTTATTTAGTTAGTATTATTAGAGTATTTTAAGTCTCCCTTCCATCAGCTGCACATTTCACAGTGATGTCCTGCAGGGCGGTCTAACGTCCCGCCTTGAGAATGAGTCGAAAATCCTGAGAAGATCAATGGCAACTTACTGGCTTTTCTGACAGCCTTTATTTCGAACCCATTACATCGTTCAAGTTTACATATATCTACACTTTTCTAACACCAGATCGCCCTTTATCGGATTATTTTCAACTGGAGAGATTCTTATTTCATATTCTAACTTGCTTATTTCTTTTCAGTCATTCTGAAAAGAAACAACAACTTTGGCTGTTGGGGGAAAGTCATAATGCAGCTTAGATAGATATTTAGTCCTGCCTAATATTGGGAACCTACTAGACTGGGCGCTGCTGGCAAAAACAGACGCACTTAACTTCCCAAGGAGTCAGGACCAAAAACAGCTGCTTCTAGTTTCACGTCTCTTGAATTGAGGCTAATGACTATATCAGGCCATAAGCACAGCTAAAAATTAGTACTGAATATATAAGCACCTCTTTCAAGAACGGAGAGGTCGCAAAACCAGCTATTTTAGCATATAAACTTCTTATTTGATTCCTCAAATATTCCTCTTAAATTTTTCTCTAATCATTTAATTGAATTGTCCCACTTATTTTAAGCGACATTTTATGCGTTTCAACCAATCCTAATAAAATTGAAATATTTTCCTTATTTCTTCTTTTCTTTCTCCAATATCCTTACAATTACTTTTTAAGCTCATTCTCTCTATTTTATATCAAATATTTATTCTCACTTCTTTGAATAAATCTTGGTTTCCTGAAACTCAAGATGGATAAATAATATTTCATATTCTCCTAAATTATTCCAACTTTCTAATGCGTTTTATTTGATAATTATGTTAAAAAATTCGAAAATAGTAAATAACGAGTCTCATAATAAATATGCTTAATCCTGAAGAAGTTAACTGGAGTGAAATAGTAGTCGATGGTTCAAATGGCCACCCTTCGAGTATATTCCCTAGCAATACAGTTATATCAGCTCGCTATAATCCTTTTACTATCATCCCAAGAAACCTTTTTGAGCAATTCCAGAGGTTGCCCAATATTTGATTCTTGTTTATATCAGTTCTTCAACTTATACCTTGAGATCTCAATCCAGTTGATCCATGAACTACCATAGCGCCGCTTGCCTTTTTAATCTGCCTATCCTTTATTAATGAAGCCAAAGATGATTATAATAGACATAAGGAAGACATTAAAGTTAATTCAGTAGAATATCTCCATTGGAATGGCGTAACTTTTGAAAAGATCAATTCAGGTGACATCGAAGTTGGCATGTTTGTTCTTATAAATGATGGAGAAACAGTGCCTGCTGATATGATTTTATTAGCCTGCAGCAATGAGTCTTGCAATATTTATATTGATACCACAAGTGTTTTGGGAAATGGAAATCTCATAGAAAGGCAAGCTTTATCTGAGACACAAAAATTTTTAAGTGGAGGAGCTGACTTAGGAGTCAAGCTTGAAAAGATGTATGGATCAGTTAAAGTTGAAGAAGCCAATAGAGACGTCTTAAGCTTCCAAGGACTAATGATTTTGGCTGGACATCCCAAAGGAATTGAAATCCAAATTAAGCATTTGCTGATGAGAGGATCAGTGCTTAAAAATACAGCATGGGCACTAGGATTTGTAGTATATGCTGGAGAAAATTGTAAAATCCAGATGAATATCAGAAATCAATTAAGAAAAATCAGCAAGATCGAAAAACTGCTCAACAAATGGGTGGTATATATATTAGCCTTTGAAATTATTTTGGTTATCATTTCTTTGTTTCTCTATTACTATGCCTCTGAAAGTGACTTTGGAAATTACCACTTCTTTGAGGCTGTAGTCGTATATTTGATCCTGTATAGCAATATTTTCCCAATTTCGTTATTTGTGGTGATGGATATTATTAGGCTGTTCCAAAGCAAGCTAATTTCCTACCAAATGTGTGGAAATGTTCAGTTTAAGTCTGCCAATGTGAATGAAAACTTGGGACAGGTAGAATATGTTATCACTGATAAGACTGGAACTTTGACTGAAAACCAGCTTATGCTTAAAGCCTGCTTTGTAGGGCTTGAAGAATACGTTGATGATGATTCTCCTTCAGATACCCTTGAAAACCGTATTTCAGCAGTTTCTGATGATCCGAGGCAGAAAAACCTTACTGAAGTCCCATTTTCTACCAAGCATACATATAGAGAAGGATATGACCAAGACCCATCTCCTCAATGTGACAATTCTTTTGAAAGGCTCCGCAAGTCCCTTGAGAAAGAAAACTCCAACTCTCTTAAGACTAACTTTATCAGATGCCTAACAATGTGCAACTCCTTAACAATTCAATGGAATAAATATTACGGCCCATCTGCCGATGAAATTGCTTTAGCAGAAGGTGCAGTTCGTCTTGGTTATATTCTCCGTAACAAAATGGCTGATCAAGTCGAAATTGAAGGTCCAGAGAATTCGTCCATGTTTACTATTATCGATTCCCGAGAATTCGACCCTGAAACTCAACAGTCTAAAATCATTGTAAAGAAAAATGACGAAGAAGCTGCTTATCTATATATAAAAGGGTCACATTTTTCAATGCTTGAATATTTTGAAAAGGAAACCGACCTAGTAAATACAATAAACAACCAAATAGAGCAGCTAGGCAAGCAAGGACTTAGGACAATGGTATTAGCTTATAAAAAACTTACGGCGCTTGAGCTGGCTGATTTCCAAAATAAAGTCCAAGCAGCTAAAAACTCATTGTTAAACCAAACATTGAGGATCGAAAACGCGTATAAAGATGTAGAAGCTAATTTGGAGTATTTAGGGATTGCTGGAATTGAAGATATTGTATTGACCGACACAAAGGCTGCAATATGTGACCTAAGAGAAGCAGGGATCAAAATATGAATGGCAAGCGGAGATAATGAAAACTCTTGCATTTCATCAGCAATATCTTGTGAGTTAATTGAAAATGAACCTATTGTTAAGCTTCAAAACTTAGGCGCCTCCCATCAAGTGTACAAAGCACTACAAAAAGGGTTAGAAAATTACGTTTTTCATTCAAAAATCGGAGAACTAGAAAGGATAGACAGTATTGGAGACCTTGAAGTTAATGATCCCAATGGTCGAGATCTAGATGACAGCCTAAAGGAAAGTGAAAATTTAGATAATTCAGAATCGCCACATATGAATAGATCACAAACAAGAAATGGCACTCAGCCAAATAAGCCTAACGTGTTTAGGAAATTCTCAAGAATTGGGATTTCCTTTGAAGATATTAATCTGGGAGAATTCAACCCAAGCCAAGTAAATTTTGTAGTTTCCTGTGATAGAGTCTCGTTTCGAGCTGCTGTACAAGATAACAAAGCAAGGAAACTCTTTGTTGCATTACTATTCTCTGCTAAATTTGTGTGCTTTTCTGGGATGATGCCGAAGGATAAATCTGATGTGGTAAAATTGTTGAAGACCAGCTTTGGATTTAAGCCATTAGTACTTGCTATTGGAGATGGAAGTAGCGATATTTCGATGCTCCAAGAAGCAGACATAGGTGTTGGGATTACAGGGAAACAAGAAAGTGTAGCTAAAAATTATGCAGAGCTATCTATATCCCATTTCGCTTATCTTAAAAATGTGCTACTTGTTCATGGCCATTGGAGTTACAGTAAAATGAGCAAAGTAGTGCTGATATTTTTGTATAAAAATTTTGTAATGACTATGATTATTTTTGGCTTTTTCCTTGCTTCTGACTACTCAGGATTTTCTATCTTCAATGGTGGGCTTATAGTAGGCTTCAATATTTTTTATACTATTTTCCCTATAATAGGTCTAGGAACATTTAACCAGCGAGCTTCGAAAGAACAAATTTTACATAATCCTAGAATATACACAAAAGGGATCACCAGTGAATTTCTTAATTTGAAGCAGTTGGCTATTTATATTGTACTAGGTCTCATACATACTGCTGCTATTTTATTGCTGATAGTCAGTGTTAACCTTTATATAGTCAGCGATTCAGGGAGAAGTTCCGATTTATCATTGCTTGAATTCAGCTTATTCCCATGTATGGTCCTAACAATTTTATGTCAAGTATGAAAAGAGACCAATGTTTTTAACTGAATCACTATAACTCTATTTATTTTATCAGTTGGGTTCATGATTGGCTACCTAGGCATTACTAATGCCCACAACTTTACTAGCAAAGAACTGAGAGGTGCTGGAGACGAGCTAAATGATTCCTCAGCAAATATTGTAGGAATTATCATTATTCCTTTAATCTGCTATATAATTTCCTCGGCTTATGACTATTTTAGTAATTTCCTTTGGTATGGGAATTTTGAAGCCAGCAAAGTTATGCCTGAATTAGGTGGGAAATTTAACAGGCTAGAAAGCTATGCAAAAAATTTAGAAAGGGTGTATGAAGATTCTTCCGTTTGGAAAAGTGAATTTGAGGTTGATGGATTTCAAATGAAAAAATACTCTATGCACTTTAATGCTCCAAATATTGAAAGAAAATATAGAGAAAGATATACAAATGAGCATTTAACGTTTTTCAGAAGGATTTTACTTTATATTGCAGCTTTATTAGGAGCATTTACCATTGTTGCTGGAGGTATTGAAAAGGAAGGCGCAGCCACTGGAGGCGCTATAATAACTTTTGCTCAATTATTAGTCTTTGGGTTTTCACATACAAAAATTTTTAAGCAGAACTATATATTCTTCAGCATTTTCTGGATTTTTTGTGCTATTTTGATCAAATTCATAATGGAAATGGCTTTTAGAATTGAATTGGCACTAATAACATGCATGCTTACCGAATTGTCATTTTTTGTATTTGACGTCAACTGACTTGCTATGAGCGTATTAAATCTTGTAAATGTCTGCTCCTTCATCATATCTTGTGGAGTGTCTACTTATGGCAAAGGCGATTCATCGGAACATGTAACCCTTGATATTTTAACCTACTGCACCTTAGTCGCTGCTGTAACAGTCACATCTTCTATTTCTTCCCGTGAAATTGAAAAATCCAAACGTATGGAGCACAAACTTCTCCACGACATCGAAGCCGAATTCGAAAGCAACAACTCAATTCTCAGTCAACTTCTCCCTGCATTTGTAAGGAACCGTGTAAAAGAAGGCACTCGATACATTGCAGAAGATCAAGGAGAAGTCACAATAGTATTCTGCGATATATGCGATTTTGATAAAATTTGTAAAGAATACAACCCTGACGAACTGACATCTTTTCTGGACACCTTTTTCCAGACACTGGATCAGATGTGTGAAACGAGTGGAATCACAAAGATTGAGACTGTAGGAAAAACGTATATGGCTTGTGCTGGACTGAAAGATTTTGAGTTTGACTTGAGTGATGATCTGAGGAAAATACCTCATGCCAGAAGAGGGATTGAGATGAGTTTGGCTATTTTAGATTTGGTTCAGAATATTGAATTAAAGTTTGGAGGGAAACTACAAGTAAAAATTGGAATAAATAGCGGAAAAGTGACAGCAGGAGTTGTAGGACACCATAAGCCACAGTTTTCATTAGTCGGGGATACTGTAAACACAGCTTCTCGTATGTGCTCTACTATTGACTTACCGAATCAAATTCAGATAACCACAGAAACTTTTAATATGATTGGAGACGCGAAAGGGTTAAGCTTTTATAAGAATGAAGTAGAAGCCAAAGGTAAAGGCAAAATGAAGACTTTTTACGTTTACACAGACAAAAATAGTGATGAAAATCCTGATAATAACGTTATTGAATCGCAAAAAGTCCCCAAAAAGCCATCACTTATGGTTCCTTCTCTTGGGGGCTTAACAACTGGTTCAAGGTCATCGTATGCAAGCAACGTATCTAATGAAGGAGAAAATACATCTAAAAGGACTCAAGAAACTTTCAGAGAAAAGTTTGATTTTAGTATGAAAAATACAAAAACCTCAAGAAAACCAGAAAACAGAGTCATTAATCTTAACTTCAAAGAAACAGAAGAAGAGAAAGAGTTGAGGCTGGGCAAAACAAAAGAAAACGCCATTGTTTTATTTTATGGACTTTACATAGCCGTTTTTACCTACTGCTTGCTACTTCTGTACTATGGGCTCAAATGGGGGTATGTATCAGGATATGATGAAGATTCTATACTTATTGGAAGGATTATTGATGTGGTATTTCTTGTCATTTGCCTAATTGTGCATAGGAAGTTTTATTTGTTCAGATGTTACCCATTATTGATCGTTATTTGCTTAGTTTGGCTACTTATTGTAGTTCTATTCAATATTGGGTATAACACTGCCGCACAAGCTGATATGTCAGCATTAGAAGTGATGTACCTGATTCTCATCCTATCTCACATATCAGGTGGCAACTTTATTGTCCACTGCATATCCCTTATTGTGGTCTTTTTCACATGGCTTGCTTTAGCAGTAACCAAAGGAGGCGCACTAGAATATGTGCTAAATATAGTTATTGTTGCCAGTTCTGCATTTATTAACGTAATTGCAGGGTATACAAGAGAACAAAAAGTCAGGATAAACTTCAATCTTACCAAAGCTGCAAACATAGAAAACCAGAAAACTGAACAACTGCTTTCTTTTATGATGCCAAAGTTTGTACTCGAAAAATATAAGCAATTTCGTGCTACAACCGATCGACTATTCCAAGTAACTTTACTGTTTGCTGATATTGTTGGGTTTACTGCTTGGAGCTCAGATAAGACCCCGATTGAAGTTGTGGAGATGCTTTCCAATCTTTTTACAAGATTTGACAAGAAGTGTATAGAATTTAATGTGTACAAGGTGCATACAATTGGTGATTGCTATGTGGTGATGGGAATCACAAATGATATTCATAGAGATGTCAGTGCAGAATGCTTGAATATGCTGAAGATGGCTCAAGCAATGATTCATATAATTAATCAGGTCAATGAAGAGCATAACTCAAGCCTTAATATGAGAATTGGCCTCCATACAGGTGAAGTGATTGCAGGGATCATTGGAACTACTGTTGTTAGGTATGATATTTATGGGCCTGATGTATTATTAGCAAATAAAATGGAAAGCGGTGGAGAAGCTGGAAAAATCAATGTTAGTGAAGTTACAAGAGAAATTTTGGAAGGCAGGATTCCTGATAAACTGCAATATAACTTCAATAAAGAAATAGTAGCAAAAAGCATTGACAGAGCTTTGAAGTGCTATTTTGTGACAACTCCAAGTGATTTGTTTGCACTATAAAAACGATTGAACTGTGTGTAGCTTATAGAGTAATAAAAATAATTATTTATTACATGGTAAAGAATGCTTTTAATAGCTAATAATTTGATGCCATCTAGTTTGTAAATTTTAATCTTTAAATAATATGAAATAGTTAAAATAAATTATTGGCATAAAAGTTATGATTGCCCTGCAAGGAGAAGCAATAAGGCTGCAAAAAAATAAAATAATTTATAATTCTTTGTTTCAGCATTTAATAATAATCTATATGCCAATAATAGAAACTTAATATAATTCTTGAGCAAAAGACCAAAAATTAGCATCAAATTATTTTGTTTGTCATAATGCTTGACAAGCAAAAATTAAAATGGTCATTAATAAATTAGCTTTACTTAAGTAATCTTAATTTTGGCTTAACAAACATTTAAGTGAACAAAGAAAATTTGCACTTCTTGGGCAGAATTTTTCTCCCTTTCCAAATGTTTTGTCATACGAAACCCTTTTCTCTTCCTCAAAGTCCAGAAAGCCTTACTAAAAGAATTTTGAATAAAATAAAATTAGACATTAATTGCTCAGAATCTTTTCAAATTTTATATTAGGCTTAACTTAAGCACATTCATCCTTTTTGAATAAAAAAATTTTAATAATATTGATAAGTTTTCATTTAATTATCTAGAATTTGAATTTTAACTAATTTTTTGGCCAGCGCATATAATATAAATATAATTCTTTTATCTTTAATTATAATTATGGAAGCTGAGCGCAAAAGATTTCAATCAAGCGAATCCTCTGACGACCCTCAAATTTATACCCCAGATCACTCTGAATTACTCCTTCAACTTCAAGAAAAAATTAAATCTCAAGCTATCCGCTTACGATCCCTTGAGCAATACAAAGAGTTATGCGAAGCAAGAATAACTGAAATAATCCCTGACCACCCACTTCCAATTGAGCCAGACATGCTTGGTACTTCTTCAAATCCTTTATTAAAGCAACTAGAAGATGCCAACTTAAAGATCTCCCTTCTACAAGATCAACTTTCCCAATTTAATGCTCGATTTCATGCAGAATCAAAAAAACCTGACAGCCAAAATGAAAATTTAGAAGACCTGTACGTAGATTTACGGCACAAATTTTTAGAGCTGTCAAAGGAAAAAGCTCTCCTTGAAGAGAGCTTAAGAGCTGAAATTTTGTCATCAGAAGAACAAAAAGTATATATTGAGGTTTTAAAAGAAACATTAGAAAATCATATAGAAAAACTCGGACTGTCTGGAGTAGACGCAGATGCATTTACCCAGTACGCTAAAGAAAAGGAACAAAGCGATGAAAATAGAAGACGTAGCGCCAAGATGCAGCACACACTAAAAGATCAAGAAGTCAGGATAAATAAACTGACTGAAAATTTAGAACAAAAAAGCGCTTTATGTAAAGAATTAGAATATATTCGTGATGAACTGAAAAAGCAATTAAGCACTGCCACCTCTGCTTTACAATATAATGATAATGAAATCCATAGACTAGAATCAGAAAATTCTGAATTGACAAAGACTCTTGAAGAAGCGAATTATAAAATCAATATAATTACCCAAGACCTTGAAAATGCTCAAAATTCTCATACAGATTTACATGAAGAGCATTCGAAATTAAAAGAAAATTTAGACCAAGAAAAAGGACACAAAGAAAAATTCGAAAAAGAATTGGAATCCTCCAGATCTGAGCAAGCCAGGAATGAAAGGAGCTTAAGAGAAGTCCATCAAAGCTTTAATAATTTAAGAGCAAGAATAGAAGAAAAAGAAAATGAAATTAGTATAATAAAAGAAGATCTGCAGAGGGAAATTGTACAGAAACAGTCAATAGAAAGAGAATGTGAAGCTTTAAATGAGAAAGTGAATTTAACTGAAGGGAAACTGGACGAGACAGAAAAAGCTTTGGAGCAATCCAGAAAAAAAGAAGCTCAGACAAGCATCAATTTAAGCCAAGTGCAATCCCAGTTAAACCAAGCTCAAATTTCGCTAACAAGCTTAGAGACTGAAAATAAGGAATTGCAAAAATCCCTTGAAAATAAAACATTTGACTATGAAGAGCTGAAAATCCGTAATGAGTCTAATCTTAAACAAATTGATGAACTTCGCTTCGAAATCGAAAAAATGTGGAATGAAAAGCAAGAAACTTATCAGCGCGATCAAAGCCAAGTCAAAGAAATAAACGGGCTTTATGCCAGATTAAATGAAAACCAGAAAAACTCTGAAATCATGCAAAATGAAATAGAGAATCTTAATAATGAAATTTTAAATTTACGTGACGAAATCGAGAAATACAAGTCAAGCTTGCTAATTGCCTCCGAAAAAAGGGATAATTATGCTAGCGAGCTAAGAAGTCTTGAATCATGCCTTTCTCAAGAGCGCACTAACCATCAATATTCTCAAAATGAAAATACTTCAATGAAACTGCAAATAGAAGAAATAACAAAAGAGTTGGCAATCCAAAAGCATCAGTCAAAAGAAAAAGATGAGCACCTAAAAGAATCTGAGATTACCATAAATTCATTCAATGACATTGTAAAAAGATTGAGAGAAGAGATCGATGGAGAAAGAAATGAAAGAAGAAAAATCACTGAAGCCTATGACAGGCTAAGCTCGGATTTTGACAAACTTAAAGATGAAAAAAATAATTTAGAAATTCAAATAGAAGAATGTTGCAAAATTGGAGGAGATCTAGTAGACAACTCAAAAGATTTAAACCTCACAAGCATTTTGGCTGAATTTTTAGCCTCCTGGGATCAGCTTCCAGCTGAATTAAATTCAGTTCAAAGATGGATGCAATTGGTTATTGAAGAAGTTCTCCAAAAATTCGAGAAGAATTTACAGCTGTCAAGGGAAAATGAGCAGGCAAAAGCACAGATAAATTCTTTGCAGAGATATATAGAGGAGCACAACAGAGAAGAAAATTTGTTAAGGAGCAAAGAAGAAATGTTGAAAAATAGCTTAGATGACCTTTATAGTCAAAATATTCAGGTTAAAGAAAACCTTCACACTGAAATCGCATCTTTGCATAGAGAAATTATAGGATTAAGGTCAAACATCCAAAACTTGCATGAAGATAACGAAAAATTAAACGACGAAATTCGCAAAATTTTGCAGGAAAGCCAAAATAACAAATCATTAAGCGAAAGCAAAAAAGAAAGTTTGGAGCGCAAAATTTCATTAATAGTCAAACAAAAAAGAGACCTGGAAGATATGATGACTAAGTTCTGGAGATCTAAAGCAATTGATTCTAAAAGAATTTTTGATGAAATTATGAGAATAAGGGCAGAAGCTGAAAGGTGTGAAAGTGAAAAGTGGAGGCTTAATGAGCAGTT
Source organism: Blepharisma japonicum (assembly GCA_949751835.1). Lineage (NCBI taxonomy): Eukaryota > Ciliophora > Heterotrichea > Heterotrichida > Blepharismidae > Blepharisma > Blepharisma japonicum. Next base: position 427,325 of record CATKHK010000033.1, on the reverse strand, counting down.
AGATCAAAATGTGGATTTAAACACAAAAGATACACTTAAAAGACAGATAGGAAAATGCGATGACCAATACTTAGATTTTAAGAAGAGGCTATATTCGTTAGAAAATGAGCTGATTGAAAATGAAATGAAAGAAAGCAGAAAAAAATTAATTGGAGATACAAGAACTTACAGCTTGATTAATGAAAGTGGGGATGGAATGACAAGAGAATCTTTGTCAAGATCAGCTTATTATGAAAGCCCAAGAAACTCTTATATGGGGAGAACGACACGCTAATAGTTAAAGATATTTAAAAGTATTTAAAATAGAAAATTTGTCAAATTATTTGCTTGTTCAACTCATAATTGAATGAATTTCATCTTATAAGCTCATACCTAATGCCGATTTTTATTCAATAAGATTGCCATCATTAATTGATTCGTATTAAGTCCTAAGCAAGCGTGACTCTAAATAAATGCATAGAATATTTATTTAATTAAAGACTTTCTACAGATTTCTGGGCTAACCTCCTCACTCTTCTTAAGTATCCTGATTTATCATTTCTATATTGCACAGCTGCATCAATATTAGCAGGGCTATCAAGATTAGGATCATTAAGCATTGAAATAACAGACACTAATATAGCTTCAACGCCCAGTATCGGCCTTCATCTTTCTGATGCACTTTCATATTGATTAAATTGATCTTCACCTGGAGGATGCAAAATTGATATGCAAACTCTCCCATCAGGGAAAATATTTGGATGCCACATCTCTGTTCTAAAAATCATTTCTGGAGGAGAGTTAGGATACTGAGGAGGAAATCTTAAAGTGGCCATGTAAAGTCCACCTTCCCATGCAGTATCTTGTGGTCCTGAAAAACAAACAGACCAGTTGAAAAGATTATCGTCAATAAGCCCGACTGAAAATCCAATGTCTTCGTTTTGTGATAGTTCTCTGAATTCGTTTTGAAGCCTGGCACATGCAAATGCTTCGACCATTTTTATAAAATAAAAAGAAAGAGGCTTATAAGAAAGATATATATTTATATTCTTGAATAGCGGATGGCTTGAAGCAATTGGCTTTGCTTTTATTTTGCATGATTACCTTGTTTTTGAAAATATTTAATATAAAATTTGATATTTGTTTCTCTATAGCGGATTTAAAGCAAACTATCATGCAAAGATAATGATTTATTAAAAATTAATGACAAATTGGAAAAATATGCATATAATTTGCAGATTAAATAATTTCTAATTAGTGCTCTCCTAAACTTTTTCATACTCAGTGTTCGAGTATCTCATTTGGGAATAAGCCTACATAATTATTACTGATTTTCCCCAGTTTTTACCTTTTCTTACTATAGTTTTCATTTCTCTCCATACAGGCCCACTCTCTACTTTTGGCTGATTTTCGTCTTCATCCCACTCTTCATCTTCGAAAATGCAGATAACACATGCAAATAATGCAGCAACAATAAAAATTGCTCCCAAAACACTCCAAAGAATTCTTAGCCAAACATAAGACGAAAATTTTTGTGGGCAGCCTAAATACGTTTTTTTGGAAAACTTAATTTCACAAGCATCAGTGCGGCTAACTAATTCAAAGTCATATTCCTTAGGGTTACAAATTAGTGTAATTGTCGTCATTTTTCTAGTCTCATAGTCATTCCAAGAAGAGACGCATAGCTCGTCAGTTCAATATTCAATAGAAATTCCTTTTGCATAATGGTCCAATAATCTGTAAAAAATTTCGTCATTTCTTCCTATTACTTCGCAGTCATCTGAAAACTTAGATTTTTTGATGGCAGAAGCTTTTTGGCCTTTACAGGTTTCTTCCAAATTTGAGCCTACATTAAAGATAAAATAGGAGTCTCCTGTATCAATTTTATATGGATCGCTTAATATTGCTTACTTAGGTTTTCTTTGTAATCCAGATCAATCATATTCTTCTCCGCTTTCTGGGTTAAAGTGGTACATTGGATCTTCAGCTGTTACCGAGATAAATAGGAGTGCTATAAGCATAATATAAATAAAATAATTTATTATTGATTTAATAATAAAAATAGTTGAATGATTAAATATTACTGAAATAACCGATCAATAAATAAGCAATCTGATCAATATCCTGTCTTCGCTTACTATTTTCTCACATTCTGAAATTACAATAAATTTTCCAAAACCAGATTAAAATCGGCTACAACGAAGAGCTCTACGGAAATTCGTCATTATAATTATATAATGTTATTATATTTTGATAAGATATTTTTCATGTCTGCGTCAATTTTTTCTCTTTCTGCACGATTTTTCGCTGCAATTGCAGCTACCTCAGCTGTTTTCACATCTGCAATAATTTTTGCTTCTTGAACTTGTCTTTCGATTTCTTCCCTCATTAATTTCTGCTTCTCCTTACTCAGCCGTAACTGCTCTTGGACTACCGTATCATTATTATCATAAGAGCTATCTTCGCTTTCTTCAGAGTGTAATTCAATTTTCTCAATTTTTGTTTGATTTTTAGTTTTTATTCCTATTTCTTTGTCGATCTCATCCAATTCTTTATAAATTTCAGCGACTTTTAATTGAGGTTCAAATGCTATTTTTTTCTGAATTGAAGAATCTGGGTTATAAGTTATTTGATCTTGTGTAAGGATTGAAGATTGCATATCTTCGCTGTCTTCTTTTTTGATTTCCAAAGCCTTTCCCAAGTTTTCTTTTGATTGTTGTAACGCTTGTTGCTTCTTTGAAGTTTTGGATGTGTGCTTTCTTTTTCTATGCAATTCTTTTTTAAATGTTATCTGAAACCCATCCTCCACAGGTTTTGGGAGACTAAAATCTCGTGGAGTTGAATTTTCCATCGGGAAAGTTACTGATCCACAACCCATTTATTTATTTTATAGCTAAAATTTAGCATTAAATAATTAATATTTATTATTTTATACAGTCTAAATTGAAATTCTTTTATTTCAATATCATTTTACGATAAAAGTGTTTTAGCTGAAAATCAATATATTTAAAAGTATTCTATTGATTTCCGAATTGGTTTATATAATATATAATTAAGAATTTATTATATAATTGTGGAAATTTTTTGTTTTAGATAGACTAAATAAATGATTTTAAGGATACGTCTTCTATCATGATCATAGTAAAAAGTTTCAGAAAAAGCAATCAGCTTATATTTCTTATACTTTCAGAATAAATATAAATAGAATAGTTCCACTGAGAAGAGTCATGATTGTCATAATTCTATATAGGATAAATGAATTATAATTTATAAGGCTTTCATATCAGGAATAATCGATATAATATGTCGTTTTTTGATCTCTTGGCTTGCGGAGCAAGCAAGATTTCAATTTTTTCAGGTAAAGTCTAAATAGGCATATTTAAAGGCAAAGGAGAAGAAGCCCAAAAACCAACCCCTAAACCTCCCAGCATGTTCAACGGTTTAGACATAAAAGATGCAGCTCCTAAGCCTTTTCCTGGCCAAGAGGGCGGATTTTCACTATCAATGCCTGAGGACGGGGCTTCGAATATTTTTAATAAAACGAATAGCAATCAAGCCAGTATTTTTTCACATCAAAAATCTGCAAAGCTAAGCAAAGGACCTAAAGCTCCAATCGTAGTAAAAAAAGATTCACGATCTAAAATAATTAAAAAGGATTATGATCCTTTTGCAGATCTCGAAATAAAGCCTGTAGAAAGCACTGGGAAAACTAATAGCTCAGAAAAAGAAAGCATGAGTGAAAGAATTAAGAAAAATAAGCCTTTATCTGCTATTTTTGAGGAAAGGAAATCTGAACATACTGATGAGCCTGAAAATTCGATTAAATTACTAAAAAATCGAGAATATCCCAAACTTCTTGAAGAAAATACTTTAGAAAAGCCGAAAGTAGAAATCAAAGCACAAAATGAAGAATCTAAAGGTGAAAATAGAATTGCAAAGCTGGTTGAAGAAAAGCGTAAAAAAGAGCAGTTGGAAAAGAAATTAAAAGCAGAAGAAGAAAAAAATAAGCTTGAACAAGAAAAAAGGGAAAAGGAATTGTATGAGAACCCTGACAGCTTAAAAGAGTCAATTAAGTCAAAAAACAATTCTTTTAATGTTGAGTTCAAAGAAAAAACCAAAGAGCAAGAAACCATATACTCTGAGCAGACAAGTTTAAATAAGGAAATCTTGCAAGACAAGGAGAAAGTTAAAGAGCTTGAAGTACTTGAACAACAATCAGCAGAGTCAGAAGAATTCGAAAAAGCTGCACAATTTCATAGAGAAATTGAAACAATAACTCAGCAAATTAAGCAAAAAGAAGAAAAAGTCCAAGAAAATCGAAATAAATTTAACAAGCTCGACATGGAAAAGAGTGAAATTTACTCAAAGCAGCTAAAATGGCTGAATGAGACCTGCAGTAAAAATGAGTACTATAATTCAGAATTCGAAAAATCCATCCAGTCATTAAAAGAATATAATGAAGGACTTAGAAAAGATCTAAATGAAAAAATTGAAAACAGCCATAAAGAAATCGAAGATAAAGAGGCCGAACTACAAGAGCAAGACCAAATTGCCCAGGAAAATTGAAAAAGTTTGCAAGAAAAAATTGAATTAAAAACACAATCAGTAAAAGAAGAAAAAGAAAAGCTGAGCTCTGAGCTTAGAGAACTAGAAATTGAAATAGAAGATCTCTTGAAAATTATTACTGAAAAAAAAGCTGCAGCAAAAAACCTTAAAAATGGGATAAAAGATCTAGACGCCAAACTATCAGAAGAGCTACAAGAATTCAACGACGATTTGTCAATTTCAATAGAAGAAAAAAAGTTCATTGAAACGGAAACTCAAAATTTACTTATTAAAAAAGAAAATCTAAAATCTGAGCAAGAGTCTTTACTGAAAGAGGTTGAGCTGACACAAAGTAAAATAGAAATGCATACAAATCATATAGAAGCTTTAAAGGCATTAAAATCTTTCTTAGAAACTGAAAAACAAATAATACAAAATTCTATTAAGGAAAGAGAGGAAACTCTTCAAAAAATTTCTGAATATGAGGTTATCGTGAAAGATAAAGAAAAAGATTTTAATGATGTTCAAGATGCTTATAATAAGAAAATTGCAGAAATTGAAGATATTGTTAAAGCTATCTCTCTTGAAGAAGAGCAGCTTAAAGAAATAGGAAATAAAATCCCTGCTTTGGAAATTGAGAAAAAAAATGCAGCAACTTTAAAGCAATTTACTGTAAATTTAAATTAGGAAGCTGCAAAAATTGCAAACGAAATTAAAGATTTAATCAACGAGCAGGCCAAGAAGAAAAATGATATCGATATTCTAAAAGAAGAATTAGTTGAACAAAAAACTCAGTTACTAGAGGTAAAGACTATTTAGGATGAAAAACTAATAGAGCAATTAAGAGATGACTTAATAAAAGAACAAATTGTGTTAGATAATTCTAAAGAAACTCTATTACATACTGTGGCGCATACAAAGGTTTCATTTGATTAGTTATATAATTCATTATCCATTCTAAGTTATAGGAAATTATTGGTATGATAAATTAAATGCATTAATCCATTAATAAAATTCAAATGAAATTCAAGAGCTTATTTAAGAAAAAAGACAAAGACAATGCAGAGCATGCTAACGCCAATACTCAATCTACACAGCCACAGCCAGAAGGATACGTTACAATGGATGGCAGTTCACTCTATAATATGCCTGCTGCTGATTTGGTTGAAATCATATATAAATATGATTCTGAGGTAAAACACTTAAACCAGCAAATTTCAACAGACGCTGAGCAACTGTCACAATTTAAAAAAGATTTTCCAATCCTACAAGAAAAATCTTTGTATTTTAGTAAGCGTTCAGAAGAACTTCAGAGTGAGCTGAATAGGGTTGAAGAGGAATTAAAAGACACACAAGTTTCGCTTGATAGTAGAAAAGCTGAACTTGACCTTGCTAAGAGCCAATTAGCATCAAAATCCGAACTTGTAGCAAATTACAGAAAACAAGTTGAAGATTTTCAAGCTCAAATAACTGAACTTGAGACAGAAAATCTTATTATTCCTCAAACTGCTGGGAGCTGTTGCGCTGATAGAGAGGCTGAAATAATTAAACTTCATGCAGATATTGCTAAATTAAAGACAAGCTTATCTGAAGCTAATAAAATAAGCCAAGAAGTGCAGGAATTGAGAATCACTAATAAATCACTGGAATCAGAGATAGCGAAAATGTCGATTCAGCATGAAGTTGACAATACTCAGATAAAAAATTTAAATGAAAAAATAACATTAATAGCAAAACAAAAACAAGAAATTGAAAAAGAATACTCAAAGCGCCAAAGTAGTTTAGAATCCATGGAAAAAGAATTATCAAAAATGCTGTTTCAAAAAGAATCAATGGAGACTGAAATTCTTGCTTTAAGAGAAAATCAGCATTTAAAAGAAACAAAATATCTAAAAAAACAAAATAAAATAAAAAAATTACTTGGAGAAATATTAGAAAATTCGAATCAGATTTGCAAATTAAAGCATGAATTAGAAAGTGAAAAAGATAGAAATCAATCAGAAATATCTCAAATTATTGAAAATTATAAACAAGAAAATGAAAAGCTAGAAAGATATTACAAAGAAAAAATAAGAGAGTTAGAAAGCACGATAATTAGTTGTAAAAATGAGGAAAATAAAGGAAATGAAAAGCATTTAGAAAAATTAACCATTTTTGAGCACCAAAATCAAGAATATACCCAAAAAATGGGAGAATTAAATCAAAATCTACAAGAGCAATCACTCAAAATTTCAGAATTAGAAAAAGAAAATAAACATTTATCAGAAAGCTTAAAAAAATCACAACATAAACGAGAGTTAGCAAGGCAAGAACTTATTAAAATATCTCAAAAGCTTGAGCAGAAGAGCCCTGAAATATCTCTCCCATCTCCACAAAAAAATGAAATTCCAGATTTTAAATTAAATATTCCTGAAATATCAAAATATGAACTCAAAGCTTTATCTCTCTTTAAACTTGAGCTTGAATCATTGTATAAAATGCTGATGAGATTAATGATGGAATCAAATACGATCAAGAAGAATGGATTTTGTATATATAACATTAAAAGTGATGATTTTTCAGAAGTTGAAAAAAGGCTAAACAATATCGTTATGCAGGTTCATGAAGCTTTAGATACGCCTGAAATCGATAATAAAGCTTTTCCAATAGAAAATACACATTCCTGATCAACAAAGCTCTCACATGCAGTTTCAGCCGTAAGACAAGGCATGATGACTGAAAGAGGTCCTGTAAAACTTTTTTCTTGTATGTCCCCACAAGAAGAATTTAAAGGAAATATAATCCCAAAATCTCCACAAGGAAAAAAATTGATGAACAGCACAGGTGGTGAGCGGGAAGCTGCACTTACATTATCAGAGCCGCATCGAAATAGCCGAAGACGACTTTCTGGAGTTTAAATTTTTTTAATTAAATATTTAAATGATATTGATTAATATTTTAAATATTTCTGTATAAAACAGCTGATTTTCTCAATGGAATATTTGAATATTCGAATCGAGAATTTTCTATAGCTGTTCTATTTTTTAAAGGTGTTTTTGAATTGCTTCTGCTTAACACAGCAGATTTTCTCAATGGGATATTTGAATATTCTAGCCTAGAATTCTCTAATGATGCTTTATTTTTTAAAGGAGTTCTCGAATTGCTTCTATTTGTCCCTAGGCTTCTGAGTTCAGATATTGGGCTTCTATCTACGTATATTGGCTTCAAAGGTGCAATTATTTTTGTACTTCTCATTGGAGTTATTGGACGGTCATTATTTGTTTTTTCATGAAAATTACTAAACATTCCTACAAATTCTGAATATCCTATTTTTCCATCTTTATCCTTATCAATTCTTGCTATTATATTTTCTACATCTTTTAGAGATATTTCTATTCCAATACTTTGAAAAAATTCAACAATTGCCAGATCTGCTAAATCATTATGACTTTTTTTGATTTCTCCATAAGCTCGAATTACATTAAATCCATCAAATTTTTCTAATTGCCTCTTATATCTCTCAATTATTTTTACTATGCCAATTTCATGCTCAAGTATTTTTTTAAGTTTGAAATCAACATCGCTGTTAAAAATTATGGATTTTTCAATTTTATCTAAGAGATAAGCTCTTGAGTCGTTATTCCTTGGTAAAATTATATCAAGAAATTCTGAAAATCCTAATCTACTATCAGAATCAAAATCAAAAAATCTGAGAAGTCCTTTGCATTCTCCTTCGGAAGTGGCAATTTGGAGAAGTGAGCAAATATGAAAGATATCTGAAGGTCGCAAATAGCCATAGCCTATAGAATCAAGTCTTATAAAGAGCTCTTCTGGATCAATATATTTTGTGATTTCCAATGATTCCTTAAGTTTTTCTGATTCAGACTCTTTATCTGCAATCGCTAATAGAAATTCACCTAACAGCTTTTTCGATTCTTGGCAGAGCATAAGTCGTTAAAATAAAATATGGGAATTTTAAACGAAATAAATTAATTCCAATAATAATCTCAAGTATATAATTAAAGTTATAAATTTTTTATAGTGTTGGAGAAGATTATATCAAAAATGATAAATTATATATTTATATGTTTAAAAAGGATAAATCATTATTATCAAATAAGAAATTTCAGGCTATTATATAATTTATGAATTAACCGCTATATACTAATGATGAGGTAAAATGGGTTTATGGTAAAAGTTATAGGCTTCAGGTAAGAATCGTTTTGCTTTGCCAGAGTGAAAGTAGTCACACAGCTTTTTTTAAAGAGACTTGTTTATTAAGCCACTTAATTAAATCAACTCAGTTAATACCTTTTCTTTCAAATTAAACTTGTAATGATGAATATTAGAGCTCTCTAGCCCTAAAATGCATATGCAACCTTTATTATATGAACAATACACTTGAATAGGAGAATAAATGATTATTGAGCCTGCAATTCATTTCCAATCCATGCCACTTCCAATTTCGCTTTCATAGATTGATCCCTTGTTGCATTCAATCAAATACAGTCTGTCTGCATTTATCAGGATCTTTGTTTTATTTGCTGCAAATTCATAAGGAATTGTCGAGAAAGAGTCAATATCAGTTGAATATAACAAAAGATGTTTATTAGTCACCCCAGAAATTAAAATATTCCGATTGAATACTATACAATTACGAATCCAATCATTTATTGGCATTGGAGCTAATTGAATTCATCGATTCTGATTCAAATCAAATCTACGAAAGAGGGATGAAAAGCCCATATTATATCCTCCAAAGCAATAGACGCTGTCGTTAAAATAAGTGCATGATGATGATCAACAAGGAGACCCAGATGGCAGTACTTCTACTCTACCATTCACATCAATTATTACTGTAATTCCAGAAGATGGATTGCTTTTACCATAACAGAATAGATTACCATTTGGAAGTTGAGTCATACAAGTGCCTCAGTTTAGCTGTTCTGGAGTCTGCAAGACTTTGATATCTTTTGTTTCAGTTTCAGTGTTATGGGTATATAAATAAGTTATGTCTTTATCCACTTTAAAATTATAAAGAGATATCTTTTGATGATAAGCATTAAGATAATCTTGATAAGCTTGCATTAGTAGAGAATTATTAAGAATATAATTGCTCTGATATGCTGAACAAGTTGCTCTGAAATCCATTTCTAATTCCGGGTTGTTTGGCATGCTCAAAATCTCAGCTGTTTTATTTTTTAAGGTGTCTATAATGCTTAAAGCGCTTTCTGTTTCTTTAAGTTTTCTGTTGAAACAGTTAGTAATCTGGCTTATTTGATAATTAAGCAAGCTTTTTTCGCTTTTTGTTTTTTGGTTTATTGACTCTTTTACATTTTCAAGCCCTTTTAAGCTCTTACTTCTCCCATTTTTTATTCTGTTTAAGCGGGCTATTTCTGCTTTAAGTGACTCAATTTCTTTTTTTTGAATCACATTCTCTTTTCTATATTTAGACAGCTCGGTTTCAAGCTGTTTATTTCTTTCCCTTTTTTTCTTGAGCAGAATTTGACAAATATTTGCATTCATAACAGATGTTTGTGGAATTGCTATGTCTAAGCTCAGGGTTTTTTTGATTATAAATTCATGAGTTAAGATATCAATTATTGTTGGTCTTTCTATTCGCTGCTTTTTTAAGCACATATCAACGAAATACCTCAGTTCATTCGAATAATTACTACTTATTGGCTTATAATGCTCATATTTTATTTTCTCATCATTGCCGAAAGGATGCTCAAGGTTGCAGAGATAATATAAAATGCAACCAACTGACCAAACATCGCTTTCTGTAGCTTGGATATCTGCACTATTAGTCCTAGGAGACTGAAAAATAGGAATCCCCTGAGTTGTCGATGACAGAAAAGAGCAAGAGATCCCAAAATCAGATATTTTAATGTCTTTATTTTCATCTAAAAGGATATTTTGTGGAAGAAGACCTCAATGAATTAAGCCATTACAGTGCAAAGACTCGAGTCCAAAGCAAATCTGGATAAAATACTTTCAGATTTCATCTTCTTCAAACAGCTCATTATCTTCAATCTTGCTATCTATGGCTGCAAGAAGATCACCCTTTTGATAATAATCTATGATCATATAGAAAGTGTTGCCACTCACAAAAAAGCAGTCTAAATGAAGTTTATATGGATTGGCTCATGAAAGTATTTGCATTTCAGTTACAATGCCCTTTCAGCTTGATTCTGTGCTAGCTAAGACTACAGTCTTCATTGCATATATTTTTTGATTGCTTCTCTTTATGACCCTATAGATATTCCCATAAGTTCCAGAATTAAGAACTTCCTTAACTTCAAAAGCATACGCTAACTCTTCAGGAAAAAGCTCCATCGTTAGTATGATTATAGTAATAAACTAGCTATTGTGGAATTTTCAATTTTTAATAAAAAAAGAGAAAAAAGTAATTATATATGAATTTATATCTTATATAAAAGCAGAGACAAATACCGCTACCTATATATAATCCTTAAATATTTGTGCGATAATTATAGCAGTAAGCTTCAGACTGTATTTGGCTTTATATTGCTGGATAAAGATCTAATTCAAAAAATATCTTTTATTAGAAATAATTATTTTATAATGTTTTCATTAATATAGAAATAATAGAGCAATGCTTCGGTAAAATCAATACTGACAATTTCAATTTATTTATGATTGATTAAATTTAAATTAATTGTTTTAGCATTGTGAATCTTTAGTAAATCATCTTTACTTAAAACCCGCTCAGCTATTAATAATTATTTGAAATGGAGAACAGCGTTATATTAGAAGAAGAGATCGATGAAAATTATGAGCCAACAGAAGAAGAAATTATCGAATACGGAATATGGCTTGGTCTAACACTTCCAGATGATGAAGATTTGCTTTATATAGCTCGGGAAGGTTTGAAAGCTCCTCTTCCTCAGCAATGAAAGCCATGCAAAACCCGTGAAGGCGATATTTATTATTTCAACTTCGAATCCGGTCAAAGTGAATGGGAACATCCATGTGACGGCCATTATAAGCAACTGGTGAAAGAAGCTAAGCTAGCTAAGACTAAGCAAAATCAAAGTAATACAAAAAAGCCAAAAAACTCTAATAATTCAGATGCTGAAAAATTAAACCGAATAAGCCCACTTAAAAAGTCCCCAATAGGCAAATCCCCAGAATTGGGAGAGTTCGCTAATAGGAAGCAAGAACTTGAAGAGTCATTTGCAGAAGAAGTCGATAAAATGAGACAAGAATACGATGAAAAGAAAAGAGAAGTCAAGCGTAAAATGGATGAAGAGCTTGATAAATTAGAAGCAGATGCAGAAAAAGTGAATAAGATCGAAGAGCAAAAGACTAGATTAGACTTTGAACAGAAAATTGAAAATAAAAAAGAAATTGTTCGGAAAGATATGCAAAGGATTGAAAAAGAAAAAATTGCAAAAGAAAATAGAGAGACGATCGACAAGCTAGAAGACCTAAAGAGAAATTATAAAGCGGAGTTTGAAGAAAATAAACAAAAAGTCGCTAAAAGATTAAAACTTGAAAATGAAGAGGAAATAAAGAAAATTGAAATAAATATTAGAAATGAAATTGAAAATTTAAAAGAGCAAGTAGAATTAAATAAAGAAAAAATCGAATGGCAATTAAAAGAACAAGAAGACCTTGAAGGAAGATACAAAAAGAAAATTGAAAGACTAAGAGCAGACTCTGAAGACCAGTTAAATAGAGAAATTAAAAAATTAGAAAAAGATTACGAGTGGCAACTAAAAGAAATGAAAGAAGAGAATGGAAATGAATTATCGCCTGAAGAGAAATCCTTATTAAAGAAAATTGAGCAAGATCAACTGATAGAATTCCAACAAAAGCTGTCAGGGTTTAAAAATGAATTACAGTATAATTTAATTCGCGAAAAAGAACTGAAAGAAGCTAAAGAAAAAAATAAGCGGCAAAATAAAGACAATAGTTATGATAATGAAAGAACCCAGGCTGAAATTAGACTAACCAAACAAAAAGCAGACAATATTACAGATTATAAGAAAAGAAAAGAGATAGAGTACAGACAACAAGTAAAAGAAATTGAAAATAAATATAATAACTTATTAGAAACTGAAGAAAAGCAATTTTCTTATAGTTTTGATAGTTTTGATGATACGAAGAATATTTATGAAGAAAAATTAAAACTTTTGCAAAGAGATATAGCGGTGTCGCAGAATCAGCTATTTATGAAAGAAGAAAAAATAAAAAATTTAAAAGAAGAAAAAATCAGACTAGAAATGGAAGCAAGAAGAGCTGTATCTGAAGCTGAAGACTTACGTGGAAAAGGATCTCATATAGAAACTGCTGTAATTCAAGACTTAACCAAACAAATTATAGAGCGAGATCATGAGCTTTTAAAGCTAAAGGACCATAATCCTTCAAGAATTGAAAAACTTGAAAAAGAATTAGAGAGTATTAAAGAGCTTTTTATTCGCCAAAGAAGAAGTTCAGCAGAGCCCAATATGCAAAGGAAGCCTGCCTCAAGCAGAAGCTTAGAAGAGCTTAAACAGCTTAAGCAAAATTTAGTAATAAAAAGAAATGAAGCCAAAGAAATCCAAAAAATGTTAGAAATGGACCAAATGAAATGGAGAAGGGACATCAAAGAATATAAAATGAATCCAAATGAAAAACGAAGAAAAGAGCTTTCTACTGTGAAAACTATCCTTGAAAAACAGATAGCAAAGCATAATGAAAAAGTAAAAGAAATAAGAATTGCTGAAGAAAGGATAAAGGAAAAAGAAATTGAAGAAAACTTTTATGAAGATCAACTGATGAAGGAAGAATTAAGCAGCGGGGATGAAGAAAAAATTTTAGAATCATGGAGAAATAAAGGAGAAAGCTATGATATTACTAGTGATGTGACACAGAATAAGTGGGCATATCATGTAAAACAGCCATGGCACTATAATAATGCTAGGGTGTATCAGCAGCAATTGAATGTGCATGCGAAAAATAGAGAAAATATGAGAGATATATTTACTAGGCATGGAATGTGGCTGAATAATATGAAAGATGAACTGAATAAAGTAGCAACTCCAATGAAAGTAAATATGAGCAAGTATTTGGTTTAAATGCGTTTTTAATTCTATTTTTTCAATATAGATTTTAGTGATCCTAAGTTTTCTGTAATGCAATACAACTTTCCTTTTAATATATGGATTTTATTTAAAATTATTACGACGAGTAAAAGATAAGTCCAAATATTACAATCAAAAATTCAGCTTCATGAAATTTTATAAGTGATTTTTTCCTCCAGAGCATATTGCTTTGCATTATCATGCAAATTGCCTTTGAAATTCATTAAAAACTATTACATTAATGATTGAATTCAAAGCCACATATTTGTTATTGTTCATTATTAGCCTGAATTAATTTTAATAAAATGAAAGCTGAAAATGAAAAAAGTCGATATATTTTGGTTCTTGAATCATTTACCGACTCTCTTACTCTTTCCTCATCCAAAGTAACATTTAATAATTTCACAGAAGTTATCGAGGTAATCCTTAATCAGTATACAAACAACAAAAAAGATAACCCAAACACTAATAAAGATATGCGGGTGAGCAATGCCTTGCAAGAACTTGCAAGTATAGCTCAAGAAGTAATTTCCAATTAGTTTCAAGATTTACGAATAGATGGACAATTGAAGCCAACTTCAAATAATTACATCGCTCGGATTGATATAAATGGGAATATTACGGACCTGAAAACTGGCGAAGAATTAGTTACAAGACTTCCTCCAGAAGCCATTGCAAAGAAAACTAAAATTTGCATTTCCCATCATGATAGCAAAAGTATGACGATAGGTGCTGAGCCAACCAAAACAAGCATGAAAAAGGCAAAAACTATCAGCCCTGCTCAAAAATCAACTGTTTCTCCAAGAGTAAATTTTTTGAATACTTGTAGGGAAAGATCAATAACTACTTTAAAGAAAGTAGGCACAAATAGAAAGCACTTAGGCTCAATAAATCAAGAAAAACAGCAGGTAGTAGAGATTAATGGATTTGACCCTGATAGTCCAATTCAAACGAGAAGCAGATCTAAAACAGAAACATCTCAGCCTGATAATAATCAGCAAACAAGAAACAGATCAAGTACCGAGATCCCTTCAAATTCTGTGGGGACTGCAAGGATTCGCAGCAGAATCAATGTCGAAGTCTCCGCTGCAGAGAAGCAGCCAAGAACTAGATCTCACACTCCTGTTGCCTGCAAGACTCGTATGGAATTTGATATTGTAAAACCAAAGCATATTTTAAATAAACTTAAGCTTCCAGATACTCATGATCATAATGCTGTTTTAAGAAGTACGAGCACTAGTGGTGGTACTAAGCCAAGAAACTATGCGCATTTTCCATTACCTCCAAAAGGTCCAAATGACTCGCCTAAAGCCCTGAGGATACAAAGAAGGATAAAATTATAAAAAATAGTAATTAATATAGTCTATTTATTTAAACATAAGAGGGCTGACTGAGAAGGTGGTTATAAAATCAGAAAAGAGAATAATAAAGGTAAAATTCAGAAAATGTTGTGATCATTAGTTTGAGAAATGAAATTAAAATGACAGTAATTATAAAAATTTTTAGATGTGGGGTCCAATTTTAAGAAGCCTAATAATGACATATGGAGTGAAATATGCAAAGACATTCATAGTAGCCACTGTTAGAGCTTTAGAAAGTAAGATTTATTTAGAATCTGGGTATCAACCACAAAAAATATTTGAAGAAATGCTATCGAAAACATCAGCATCTAAACTTGGCATGCAGAACCCAATGACAAAAGAGGAAGCTTTGAAAATTCTTAATATAAGGAGCAATCCGACCAAAGCAGAAATTGAAGAAAGCTTCAGCAAATTATACGAGAAAAATAATCCAGAAAAAGGAGGTTCACTTTATTTGCAATGTAAAGCTATGGGAGCAAAAGATTATTTGAATAATAAAAAGAATTAATTTTCAACTATATTTTTCTTCCTTCTTATAAGTCCCGATTTCATCAAAAATTTTATAAATAAATATGCCTTCATCCAGCAAGAACTCTATTACAAAAAATTAATTTAATAATTATGTTTACAGAGATTACCAAAGAATATGAGCAAAGAAGAGCAGAGTTAAGATACCGATCATCTCAAGCAAGACAAGAATTAAATAAACTCTCAGGATCTCTATCAACTCATATTTTAAATTCATTAAATTCCCAAGTAGAAGCATTACATGAGCATCAAAAGCAAATAGAAATACAAACAAAACAATTCAGGCAAGAATCTACAAAGTTAGCGACTCAGACAAAGAAATGAATCACGATGTATGATCAGCTAAATGATGCTTTAAAGCAAGTAGGAGATATTGTAAATTGGGCAGAAATCATTGAAAATGATATGAATCAAGTAGCATCAGCTGTAAGTAAGCTGGTAGAAGGAAATGATTTGAGAAATAATTAATTTAGATGAAACTGATATTATAGAGTTTATATCTATTTCTATGCAGGCTATGCTTTCTTAAATATAATTCTCTTATATACTTGCTCTCTTATATTTTTTTAGCTTATTTTATAGCACCTAATTTTCTTCTATTTTATTAAAGCTTTCTTATTAGCTTCACAATGAACTTATGCTTCTTTATTTATTAAAGTAAACTGCACTTTTGCCTACATGTTTGTTCTCCCATTCTTTCATCTTCTCCTGTAGCTTTTTTAATCCCTTTCTTATCACCGCTTTCAAGTATATCAAGGGTTTCCATTTTCCCTTTTTGCTCATAATGGCTTGTAGAAGATTGCTGCTTGTTCTCTGGCTGCTTATTTTCTGTTGTTTGCTTTGGTGCTGAAGAAACCATTGCTGGCTGAGCAGGTGAACTTTTTGTTTCTTCTTTCTGACCTGGAGAAAGAGAAACAAATTTATTCTGAGGCTGAGCTGTCGCTAAAGGCTCTTCACTTGTAGAGAGGGGAGTTGAGCTTGATTGTTGCTGAGGAAATGAGGACATCGAGGATTCTTCCTTTTCATTCAAGTCAACAATTTCACCTTCACGAATTTTTGGAAGCTTAGCAGGGTCAATTAGATAAGGGTCATCTTCGTCTTCATATGTTGGCTTTTTGGCATTCATTATCTAATTTAATATATATATATATTGGTTTAATGTTTAGATATAAAAGTGGCTGAGAAGATTACGAATTAATGAGTTATTTAAGCTTTTTAAATTTACATTAATGTTGAGCCGAGAAATAGCCCTGCTTGGCTTTCTACAGACCTAAAAAGAGTATTTGCATTTCTTATTTGCACAAATTCTTCAGGGTACAACCTTTTCCTAATGCTTTGTTTAACACTATCCGTAAACCCATATACAAAGGCATTTAAAAACCCATTAATTAATAAAAAAAATCCTGCACAAATTGCCAAAATAAACATTGCAAGTTCATTATAATCAAAAAATGCATAAATTCTGTGTATTGTAACAGGTACTTGGCAAAATACCAAAATAAATGGATAAAGCCTAAGTCTATGCAGAATTAGGTGTCTTGTCCTATTATCGCTTGAAACATCGTCCATAGTTTCCATGACTCTGTTAGTGACTTTTCAATATACTAAACAATTGTAAATTATCACAATTCATAAAGGAATATAATATGTTATCATTCTTCAAATCATCCCATAGCTATAGGTCGCTGACTGAAAGTTTATGTCACTTTCTAAGTTCTGTATTTTTATCCAGCATCAGCCTTCAGCATATCCATAACTTTCTGTTATAAAAGGAAGAAATTCTAATAATAAAGGAATCCCACAAGCAAAAAATATGCAGTTAATTTCTGAGCCTTCAAACTCTATCTCTTCATTTACTACACCTCGGTATAGAGTGAATGCAATGACACTGGTTCATAAAACGCTGGCTAATGAGGAATAATTCAAAACCAAAGCTTGGATTAAGCAAAGTTCTTGACTGAGATAATGCGGGACTGCAAAGGAAAGAGCTGTAAACATATCTGCTAAGGCAAGATAGACGACTAATCTAAATGTAAATCCTCGAAGCTCTTTGAAATAGATATAAGCCAAGCAAATAAAACTAGAGCCTAAAAAACTTGGAATAGCAGAAGATAATTCGATGTAATACAATATTTCTTTTTCTTCTGAGCTGAATGTCATTTCAGATAAATACTATTACATTTACATAGAAATTTTATACTAATAAATATGCTTTTCGATAGAACAAATGCTGATTAATGAAAAGATAAAAGCATTTTCTTTGAGCAGGCTGAATTGAATTCTTCGAAGTTTTAGAATATGCTGGATCAATTATATTTATTTTGAGAATATTTAAATGATGAAAACCACAGATAAATGAAAAATTTTTATTTTTAAAAAAATACTAATATAAGAAATGTATAAATAGCTTATAAAAGACAATTTTTTGGGAAGATTAATTGTATTGGTCTTATTATAAAGCTAATGATATTATTTGGTGAAAACAAATAAATTACATAACATAAGACTCAATCACCCACTGCTTCACAGCAGGAATGAAATTTGTGATTCTCAACCCAGCTCTTTCGAAAATTGCTTGAATTTCGTCTCTGTTTCTAACTTTCCCATTATTGAGGCCTAAAACTCTTATATCAAGAATTCTTTCAAATTGGTAATTCTGGTGTGTTTTATCTAAAATATAATCAACGCAGTACAGCTTGCTTCCAGAAATCAAGGCTTTCCTACAATTCGTCAGAATTGTAAGGACTACATTGTCTGGAAAAGTCCTCAAAACATTTTCTAAAATTATACATTCATACCCTTCTGGTACGGCATCAATATAATTTCCTGCTAAAGCTTTAAGCCTATTTGCCAACAATTCTTCCTTGATTTTTTGGGTTGCAATAGGTCTGAAATGAGTTTCATTATAAACAGCTCCAGTTATTTGTGGATATACTTTTGAAAGTTCAATTAATAATGTTCCATCATATCCTCCTACATCTAAAACTCTATTAATATCTGATAAGTTTATAGCTCTTATCAAATCTGGGCTAGTATATCTCACGTGGAATTTTGCACCTTCAAGATATTTTTCCATATTTTCTGGGTTTGTTATGAGATACTGTAGATAGCTTTTTTTGTATTTAATTTCAGGTAATGACGCTGCGGTTCTTAAGGATTCTGGAAAAGCTGTTAATAATTCATAGCGAAATGGGAGTAAACACATTTTTGCACAGCCTGAATAATTTTCGTTTAAAAATAAGCGTGAAGTTTCTGAGTTGGAAAATTTATTTGTTTGAGGATTGAAGCTGAAAATATCTTGGGTTTCTAAAGCCAATAAAACTCGCTGCAGTTTTTCAGGGACTGTATGCACTATTTGAGATATTTCTTCAGATGTTTTAGGACTAGATTCAAGAATTTGAGGAATGTTAAGATCTAAGACTGAATAAAGCATCGCACCAAGCTGAGGGCCAAGTAAAATTTTTTCTATAATATTTTCGCGATCTGGCGAACTGGCCATAATGATTATAATAGCCATTAATTGCCATTTATATCTTTTATGATAAGCTCTTATCAGAATGATAACGCTACTTAAGTCATAAAAAAAAGAGCTCAGAATATTGTAATATGAAACTCGATATAAATATAATTTTCTAATAATTTTAAAAATAGCATTACTTTTGAATTTATTACTATTTAATTAAATTAGCCATATATTTTTAATTTTATCTATTTAAAATTAATAAGCTAGCAATAAAAGTATCCTGAAATCTAAATTAATAGTAGAGTTAAATAGACAATTTGCAGCATAAAATTACATATCAAAGTGATTTAGAATAGTTCATTAATAGCTAGGCTATTTTTAACAGTTTAATATATAAGTCTGTGATAATCTGACATTAACTAAATATGATAGGTGATCTCTTTGCTGAAGAAGGTGATGAAGACTATGGAACTCTTACATCTGAACAAGCTAAATTTTCAAGTCTCGCTGGAGACATCGAAAGACCTCCTCAGCCTCGCCAATCTTCAGGCTTTGTAGGGCTTTTCAATCAGTAATACCTATTTAGAGGTGCAACCTGCTACTTGAACTCCTTGATCCAAGCCATGTTCATGACTCCAGAGCTTCGTTCAGCAATTCTCAGCCTTCCTCTCTGTGAAGAAACCTTAAATAGCTACTCTTCCTGACTACCAGAAGGCCAGAAGCGTGAAATCTTAATGGCTTTACAAGAACTATTTGTAAAACTTCAAGAAGTTAATGAAAATAGCTTATCTACCCGCAATTTGACTGATAGCTTTCATTGGACCGGCGAAGAAGTTGTCCAGCAGCATGATGTCCAAGAACTAAACAGAGTTTTATTTGATGCCATTGATAGAGCTTTGCAAGATACCTTATACAATGATTTAATCGGGAAATTATACAGAGGACTTTATGTTAATGAAACTCTTTGCACAAGCTGCGGAATTGTAAGGGAAAGAGAAGAGGCATTTGACGATATTTCGTTAAATATTAAAAACTGCTCAAATATATATGAAAGTTTGCAATATTTGCAAGCCAAAAGCAGACTTGATGGTAAAAATCAATACTTTTGCGAAACTTGTAGTAAGAAGGTAGATGCTGAAATATGCACAAAAATAAAGCAGCTGCCGCCTATTTTAACTTTTTCACTGTGCAGATTTGAGTATGATATGAAAACAATTGAAAGAATAAAATTAACAAAAAATTATGAATATCAGCTTGAGTTAGATTTATCAGACATTGTGGGAGAGCCTACTAAATATGAACTTTTTGCTGTAATAATTCATGGAGGCACTGCTTATTCTGGGCATTATCATGCTTATATTCGAGATTTGTTGAGGACTGGCACTTGGATCCCAGTTGAATCATCAAGCGAACCAAAAGCAGAAATAACCCCTGAGGTAGTCTCAAACGATAATTCAAATGCAAATGATGATAATGAAGATAACAATGAACCAAACAGGAAGAGGCGAAAAAGAAACAAAAAAAAGAAAAGTATAGAAAAAACAACCCAAGAGCAAAAAGAAGAAATAAAAAAAACCGAAACTTTTGATAATCAAGACTTCCCGTTTTCCTGCAGCAATCCAGAATTATTGCAAAATTGGTATGATTTTAATGACTCTGTGGTGCTCCCAATTAAATCAGGAAAATTAGTTAAACAGTTTGGCGGCTCTGGAGAAACTGGCTATATGCTTATATATAGAAATGCAACTTTAAATCAAAATCTCGGCATTACAGAAATTCCTAGCTATTGGAAAGCTCCTATCAACAGTTTAAATGAGGGGTACGCTAAGCACAGAGAAGAATACGAAGAATTGAAAAACTGAATAGAAGTCCAGGTGCAAGATATAAGCTTATTTGAGTATTCTGATGGACTATTAAAATATATTTTATCTGAAAAATCAATTGACCAAGGAATGCCTATCAGAATTAAAATAACAGACACTGTTGGAGATTTGTTAAATGCTATTAAAAATAAAATCAGTACAAATTTAGAAGATTACCAACTAATCGAAGCAAAGCCGTTATCTAATAAATATGCTCATCTTATCAGAAAAATTGAAGGAATTGAAGAGTCATTTTTGCTGAATGATGCAAAATTTTATCATAAAATTTGTTTAATCCTTGCACCGAAGAATCCTGGAAATGAATTACTAAAAGATGCATTAAGCTTCATAGGAGAAGATTTTGAGCCGATTTGTATAAACTGCAACATTTTAGGAGAAAAAAATATGGTTTCAGTTAATAAAGGATGGACACTTGAACACTTATCTCTTAAAATTATGGAAATTTCAGGAATTCCTCCAAATTGTCAAGGGCTGAAAATTATTAAAAGCCAAGGAGACACAAAAGAGTTTATGCCAATAGATATGGATAAGACTTTATCTGAGTTAAAATTCTATCATTCTGTACAGCTCTCAGTTAATATGAAAGAAGAAGAATTCCCAGAAATTGAACAAAAACCTCAAGAACCCCAAAACACAGGAATGGTAACAATTCTTGTTGCGGATGAAAATGATTTGAGTAATGTGATTCAACATTATGTCCCAATTAAATGGAAAGTAAAAAATCTTATTGATGAACTTAAAAACTTATATAAAATTGACACACAAATCAGACTTAAGAAACTTAATGAAGGCACATACTTTTATAAGGAGGAAATTAATAACAAACTTAAAACAGTCCCAGAGTTTGAAGAAGGAGGGTATAGGATAGCTGTTGAAAGAGGAGAGCCTCCATCTATGGGACAAATTGTATTAAGAGTTTCACTAGAACAAAATGACGCTCCAAAAGATGTATTTTGTGAGCCCAATGAAAAAATTGTCGATCTTAAGCCTAGAATTGGAGAAACTCTAGGCATTGATATGAAAAATTATAAACTATATAGGACAGACTGACTGAAGGAGCCTATTTCAGTCCTGAAAAATGAAAACCAAACTTTAACCAAAGCAGTAATTCGTGATGGCGATTTACTTATAGTTAAACCATCAGATACCGTTCTTGCTACTGAAACTGTGAAAATTTTTGTGTTTCTAACTCAAACAGGCCTTCCTGACAGCTGTGAATTTTTAGAAGAAGTTTCTATTTCTGAAGATTCCACACTTTTACAGCTGAAGTCTGCTTTATTCCAACTCCCCAAGATTTTTAACGAAAATTTAACACCTATGCATTTAAGGCTTAGGGAAAGAACAAAAACACTATGATTTGGAAAAGTTTTTAGAGAAGACAAAAAAACAATTAAAAATCAAAATATTTCATTTGGGTACAATTTAGTCGTACAAGTCCTTCCTGAACCGGAATCTTTGTCTATTCATGCAATGCTTCTATATATATGTGAAAGAAATGTCGCTGAAAAATCAAGAACCAACTTAAAAGAAGGGATTTTTGATTTTGGGCCGGCTCCAAATGTTGATCATTTATATACTTGGGCTTTAAGTATTTTGGATAAACCTTGGGGTATGGCAGAAATTACTATGGCGAAATATAAATCACATAGTTTTGATTGGGAAATCATTAAAGATGAGAGAAGTCCTAATGAAAGAGGGTCATTAATAAACGTGAAAAACAACAAAAGCGGAGTTGGGATTTATAATTTGAAGAAAGCACCTGTATTACTAAAAGAAGGAGACTTAATTGCAGTAAAATTCAATGGAGATGATCCTATGGGAGTTGATGATTTTGGCTGCGAAGTCGATCAGGTGTTAAAAGAAGAGTATAGAAAGAGGCAGAATGGAGATGGAAAGAAAGCTCCGAAAAAAGCTAAACCAGAAAAAGCAATCAAAATAGCAGATTTTTAAGCATATAATTTAGGGATATAAAAATATTATAATTTTGCAATATTCATGACCAATCCTATTAATTTCTTTATTTTCATTCATGATCAATAAAATGGCTTCTCAATCAGAACCGTAAATTATAAAAAGGGATTATGTTTTCAAAGTAATTATAGTAGGCGACTCCTTTGTAGGTAAAACTTGCACCTTAATTCAGCGTTCTGAAAGATATTTTAAAGAAGATTATTCATCAACTATAGGTCTAGATTTCAAAGCCACTAATATTATTATAGGAAATTCTAATGTAAAGCTTCAAATAGTAAAACCAACATAGTGGGATACAGCAGGACAAGAAAGATTTAGAGCTTTTGTTAAAGTGTATTATAGAGACTCTGACGGTATTTGCGTTATGTTTGATAAAAGCAACAGAGAATCCTTTGATCATGTGGATGGATGAATTAAAGATATTGATAAAGAAGTAGAAAATAAAAATCAAATAAGAATTCTTGTAGGAAATAAAGCAGACTTGAAATCAGTAGTTAGCAATGAGGAAGCAAATATTAAGGCAGAAAAATATAATTTGGACTATATTGAAATAAGTGCAAAAAAAAATTATCAAGTAGATTTTTTATTTGAAACTTTGGCTTTTCGACTACTTGAAAGAGGAGAAAAACTGAAAACTGAGGAGTCATTAAAGGTTGCATCAAGAGAAAAAAGGGTTTATAGAGACTGCTGCTAAATTTTAATATTAAAGCTTATTTAAATCAAAATGGAACTTGCATCTCTTAATAGGATGGTGGCTCTCTCCAGACAAGAGTTGCGAAAAAATAATGAGCAGAGTTATGGACATTCCATTATCAAATTGATGAATTTCTTGAGGTCAAAAAGCCAAGAAAACCAAGCTTCCTTAAAAAGATCTCCCAAGAGAAATTGTGAAATTCCTAACCAAAATAAGGAAAAATTAGGGATTTCTCATGATTATCCAAAATTGAAATCAAATATCGTAATCCCAACTACTATGTCTATGAAAAATATTTTTCCTAGTTTAAAAAGAATAAAATTCACAGCAAGTCCTCAGACAAAATCATTTAAGATTTTTCAACCACCTTTAAACGAAGAGTATTTTCATACAAAAACAGCAGAAAAATTGAATCGACAATATTCAAGTGTGATTAGGTCAGCAAAAGGAGCAGATATCAGCAGATTAGAATACTCAAAGAATGCTGAAAATAATGATGATTCAATTGTGAGACCATTTGTTAAATCATTAAGCCCAAAATCAACAAGAAAAGTAAAGGAACTGCCTACTGAACTCTCTAGTGTTATTCAAAGAATTGAAAAGCATCAAAAAAGCATTAAAAAGAAATTAGATATTTCTTGTGAGGAATTCTCATCGAGAAATGTATCGTTTCTAAGAAAAAACAAAGCAGTGAAACAAATTTCATTTATCAAAGATAAGAAAGAAAAAGCACAAGTAAAAGAGCTTTTTGGCAATGAAGAAGTAATAGGGTGGGAAAAAGATAGCTCGCCTACTCCAACAATGCGAAGTAAATTTTTCCCATAATGTAAAAATATAATATTGCTATTTGTTGATATATGTTATCAAAATCAAAATGGCTTAAATTTTTATTTCTTATAATAAATTGTCTTTATACCATGCCACATGGCCATTTTTGGTATCTTAATTATATTTAATATTAAAATGGATTCCCTCTATCTTATCATGATCATTATCCCAATCATTCTCATTCTCTACTTCAAATTTTTCTCAAAATCATCATCACCAAAATATCCTGAAGTAGTAATTTCTGGGCCTTCTGGTTCTGGCAAAACCTTGCTTTTTTACAAGGTAAATCTTTATTAAGCTTACCGAAAATCTATCCCCAACAACAGTTTCTTCTCTCAAAATAAATCAAGGAACTGCTACAATTGGCTCTAAATTAGCCACAATTACAGACATCCCTGGGCACAATTATTTCCAAAAAAATTTATTATCAAAGCTTCCAAGATCAAAAGGACTAATTATGCTTATAGATTCCACTGACAAGCCTAGCTTTAAAAAGGCAGCCGAAGATTTATTCGAAATTTTTTCAACACATCATCCTTCACAAGTCTTAATTTTTTGCAATAAGCAAGATCAGCCACTTGCTAAAAAGACATTGATGATTGAAAGCGAGCTAAGCACTGAAATGTGATGTTTATTTAGTGAGAGACTTAGAAAAATTAAAATTTCGGATCTAACTGATACTTTGAGGAAGCCCATTGGAAAAGAAGGGGAAAGATTCGACTTTTGTCATATGGAAGAGAATGGAGTGCTTGTCGAAATTTTTGAAGGGTCTGTGGAGACTAATGATTTTGAGCCTATTAGGAGATTTATAGAAAAAGTTATTTAGGTAATTATTAAAAATTAGGTCATTTTATGTGCTAAAATAATTTAGATGCAGGGGCGCTTTTATTGTGGGTTAAAAAATGATACTTATAATTACCATTATGCTAAAAACTCCAGTGGAGGTGAAGAGTCTAATCTCCCACTCAAAATTTCTACTCCTGTTTCTGTTATAAGTAAAGTGTGTTCAAATTGTGCTGACCTTTGTCCATCCACAGTTACAGCAGTCCAATCATCTTCCCA
This sequence comes from Blepharisma japonicum, assembly GCA_949751835.1. Lineage (NCBI taxonomy): Eukaryota > Ciliophora > Heterotrichea > Heterotrichida > Blepharismidae > Blepharisma > Blepharisma japonicum. Next base: position 401,940 of record CATKHK010000033.1, on the reverse strand, counting down.
TTTCTGGTCTCTCCAGCTTCCCATATTTATCATCGGCTCAATTGTGAACACATGTCCAGGTCTCATAATTCCTGGTGTCTTATTTTTTGCATAATGTGGCACAGTTGGCGCACAATGGAACATCCTCCCAACGCCATGCCCACAATAGCTTCTTACAACTGAAAATCCTTTCTCTTCTACATATTTGCTGATAATATTTCCAGGTTCGCTATATCTGACTCCAGGCTTGCAAGCTTCAATTGCTTTCATTAAAGCTTCATAAGTTGTTCTTACTAATAATTTTGAGCTGTCAGCGACTTCGCCTACCAAATAAGTTTCATTGGCATCTCCATGATATCCTTGGTAATAAATGCTGATGTCCACGTTTACAATGTCCCCATTTTGTAGTGGCCTTGAGTCTGGAATCCCATGACACACCACTTCATTAGGAGAGGTGCAAACTGATTTAGGGAAATGATAGTAATTCAGAGGGGATGGATAAGCATTTCTAGAAATGCAAAACTCATGAACTGCAATATCAATTTCTTCTGTGGTCAAGCCAGGGCGGATCATCCTATGGCACAGGTCTAAGCATTCTCTGACGAGTCTGCTGGAATATCTGATTTTATCAAGTTCTTCTGTGCTATAAACAGGGATTTCTCTCTCTGATCTTGCTTGATGCTCACTTACAGGGATTCCTGTGACTGCATAGTCAGGCTTTTCAATGTGGTCTGGAACTGTTCTCATAGGAGTCACATAACCTCTTCTTAAAGGTCCTGTATAGGTGATATTGTCTTCATGCTTTGCTTTGTGAGTTCCCCAGTTTCTCTTAAAGCAATCTTGGCTACAAAAATAAGAAGACGGCCTCCACATTTTGATGCAGGTTGGGCACCTCAAGGTAGACGCTGACCCACATCCTTCACATGGATTGACTTTTGCTTCTTCCATGATTATTAATGTCGGTCAATTTTCACTTAAGAATGGTTAATTTCGCATGAAATATGGAACGCTCACAGATTGCTTCATCTGTAGCAGGTTTTACAGCTTCATTAGGCTCTATTATACTGTTTCCATTAGAAATGATCAAAGTAAGACTCATTGTTTCAGACGCTTTTAACTCGACATTAAGAGAAAAATATAAAAACCCAATTCATGCATTGAAATCTTTATATTCTACTGAAGGCGCTTTATCACTATATAGAGGCTGGCATATAAGCTTATGTTCAAGCTTTGCATGAACTGTTTATTTTTATTTTTATGAATCAGCCAAAAAAAGATATTCATTAGAATTCAAGCAAAATCACCCAGAAATTTATAGATTTTCAGTAGCTGCAGAAGCTGCTGTTATATCGAGGATTATTACAAATCCTTTGTGGGTGATTAAGACAAGGGTTATGCTGCAAAATCATACGAATCATTGGTATGGAGATACGATTGAAGCTATTAAAAAAATTTATAAATTAGATGGGGTGAAAGGGTATTTCTCAGGACTTGTACCAGGGCTTATCCTATGTTCAAATGGGGCTTTTCAGCTATATTTTTATGAGTTACTAAAAGAAGTTATGAATGGATATGACAATAACTTAAAAATTGCCATTGCGGGAGGAGCCAGCAAATTTCTATCAACTATTGCACTTTATCCGATGCAGTCTGTAATGGTAAAGCTTCAACAAGAGCAATACGGGAAATTGGCAAGCATAAGCTCAAAAGAAATTCATGGGAAAGTGCAGGAGGAAAAGCTATTTACAGGATTCAGGAACTGTATTACAAAAACTTGGAACGCGGAAGGATACAAAGGTTTTTACAGAGGACTATCGGTTCAGCTGATCAGGATTTTGCCAACAAATGCCTTATTTTTCATGATTTATGAAAAAACCTATAGGACTATTATGGAACTTTGAGCGCGTGATACATTATCATAACAATAAATTCTCTAAATGTAAAGTAAGCCATTCACAATAAATTAAAAAGTTTCGCTATCTAGCTTTTTATTGCTAATTGATGTAAGATAATAATTAAATCTGAATGATTAAATGCGAATAAGTAAATAATAATACTGTATGGATAATTTCTATATAAATTCAAATATAAGCTTTGATGTAATTCGGGAATTTTTAATAAAAATCTATAATTTTATAATGGAAGCTGACTATCTTCCTGTCTACTCTATTCCAGAAGACACTTATGAATTTAAACTTGTTTGTGAAGAAGGATTCTCAATGATTCGCCCTTGCCCATTATTATCAGTCTCAGGTGCAATTATTGTGCAACTAATAGACAAACTCATTTATTTCCAATCATTTGGCTGCTACGGCATGAACTACTTAAAAAGATAGTAAGACCTAATTAGCCTTAACAAAGTAAAAAGATCCAAATTCAAATCTTTCCCAAAACTCACAAGTATTATTGAACAAATAGAAGAAGACACTGCAAGTCAAGCAGAGTACAGAGAAGCCTTGGAAAAATCCAAGTCCTTATATGATGAGATTTTAGACTTTTCAAAAGAACTAATTTCACCTAAAACAGCTATGGTTGATGAAAATGACAGTGACCTGAATATGTTCTCAAGATTATTCAGTATTGATTTCTGAATTTATTCGAGCGAGGATTGTCAGAAAATTAGCAATTCCATAATTCCTAACCCTATTTTGATTACTTTATTTCAAATTGATAAAGAGACAGAAATTGAGTTTTCAGTATTACACCATAATCTTGAAATAGTAGGTGATAATGATCCAAGCTTTAGTTTTCCATATATAGTTGAGAATAAACAAAGTAAAGCTCAGAAAGAGGAGAATAAAAAAATAAAACAAGCGCCAGTGCAAATTCAAAAAGAAAATCCAAAAAACCCAAGGCAAGAGCCTATGCAAATTCAAAAAGAAGAAGAGTATAAAAATCCAAAGCAAGTGCCTATACAAATTCAAAGAGAGAGTTTTGGGAAAAAATCAGATAAAGTAATAATTGGTGCCGGAGAAGCTCTGTTACCTCCAAAAGAAGAGAAAGGTTTGCCTGATGTATGGGGAGATATTGAGGATGAAAATAAAAGCAAAGTTCAAAAATTAGAACATAAAAATCCAAAGCAAAAGCCTATACAAATTCAAAAAGAAGAGCATAAAAATCCACATCAAGTGCCTGTGCAAATTCAAAGAGAGAATTTTGGGAAAAAATCAGATAAAGTAATGATTGGTGCCGGAGAAGCTCTGTTACCTCCAAAAGAAGAGAAAGGTTTACCTGATGTATGGGGGGATATTGAGGATGAAGATAAAAGCAAAGTTCAAAAATTAGAACATAAAAATCCAAAACAAGAGCCTATACAAATTTCAATAGAATATCCTACCAAAAAACCAGATAAATCAATTATTGGTATAGGAGAAACTTTGCTGCCTCCAAAAGAAGAAAAAGACCTGCCAGATATTCTAAACATTGTGAGTGGAAATAAAGAAATTTCTCAACTAAAAGCGGATGATCTACCAGATATATTACCAAGTGAGCCTGCGACCAAAGGAAACCCTTATGAATTCCTGATTCAAAATAAGAAAGACCAAGAAAAAGTTCAATATATTCAATCGAGCCAAATCGCAGTTAAGAAAGAACGAAATAAGCCAAAACAAAATTTGCAGTACAATCCAAGAAAATTCATGCTTCCTCAAGACTCTGGGAAACTATATGAAGAGCATAAAATCCCTTTTAATGAAGAAATCTACTAATTTTGAAATACTATCGGTTATTAATTAAAAGTTATTTTAAGATGTAATTATATAAAACTTCTATCCCTATTTGTTAACTTAAGCTGAAATTCATAATTTAAAACAAATTATCAATTATCTCTCCATAGAAAATTCAATGTTTCAACAATTATCATAATTTTTATAATAATATGTTCTCCATAGCACTGTTTTTCTTAAAATGTGCTATCTCGATGCCCAAACTTATCAGTTACTCTGATATTGAAATTCTCGGAAAATCAGATGATGGCATGCAGTATTCAATACCACTAACAAATAAGGAAAATGTAATTTTTAGTCAGTGTGAATATTTTGCAAACGTAAATTTAGGAACTCCTACTCAAAAATTTAACCTCAGCATAGACACTAGTGGGCATAGAATTGTGGTCCCGGATAAAAATTGTGATTCTTGCAAGAATTTTACAAATTTTTTCGATCCAAAATTATCTGATACTTATCTTGGACCTTATGCTTTTATTAGGCTAAATTTTAGTGATGATCAATATGTCTCTGGAAATCTTAGCTCAGAAACTGCATCTTTTGGCCCAGACAAATTGGCAGAAGCTAAAGGCCAATATTTTGTACTCATTGAACATGATAATGACGTAAAATTTGATGAAGATGGCTTGTTTGGACTTGGTTTTAATTTAGATGATGGCACTTCTACGTATATACAAACACTAGTTGACCAACGAGTTATAAAAAAGTCAATTTTTTCCTTATTTTTGAACAATATAAACCGAAAAAATCAACCAAAATCAGCATTAATCATTGGCGGAAGTGACGATAAATATGCAAAAGGCTCCTACACTTATTTAGAGCTTGCAGATTTCCGAGGCTATTGGGAAATAAACATTACTGAAATATCAACTCCAGCTGGAACTTTATCGATAAATAGCGAAACCGCTATAATAGATTCAAAATCTGAGCTAATATGAGGTCCAAACAATTATATTGATAATGTGCTTTCTTATTTTAAAGAGAAATTTGGATGTTCAGGTTCTAAATATTTATATATTCATTGCCCTTACGATCAAAAAATCAAATATCCTGACATTGTATTTACTTTAGAAGGCAATAAATATCCTGTATGCCCAGAGTCTTATTTTCAATTTTTCAATAATGGAACTGCAATGCTATTGCTTTATTCCCATAATTTAACTGGCTGGATTCTTGGGGTCCCATTCTTAAGGGAATATTATAGCGTTTATGATATGGAGAATTTACAAATTTATCTAGCTCCAGCCGTAACAGGAGATGATGACTCAGGAGTGGGCGAAAGGATATGAGTGATTACAATAGTCGTAATTGTAGCAATACTCTCAATAGTCTTTATTGGAGTCACTTCGTATTGCTTTTATAAAAAGCGAAAAAATTCAAGGAATATTGCATATAAATCAATCGCAATGGAATACGCAATGACATCAAGTATTGCATGCTATTAATTTAATAATTTAATAATTGCATAATTGTAAATAATTCATCTAAGTGTCCTGCCCTTTACCTAAATATTAATTATATTAATAAATGGTGATATCAACTTAAAAATAGTTTGTGTATCTAGTCTAGCTCAATCATTTCTATATTTCTTCCATTTTTCATAGAGGAGCTTCCATTATTACCATCAATCTTTGGCGCTTTAATTGGTATTACACTTTCATCTTCACTTCTTAATCTTTTTCTATTAGTATTTTCTACATCTTCTGCTTTAACATTTTCTGGGCCGCTTCCCTTAAAGATTGCATCTTCCTCTTGGTCTGCAATATATTCATCAAACGTAATAATCTTATAACTCCCATCCCGAAAAAATTCAATATTATGCATATCAGTCCCTTCTGCCATTGCTGTTTTTATAATTGACTCAAAATATCGATCCACAATCAAATTAAACGCAAACCCTTTACAAATAGGGCATCTTCATCTATTCACTCTTGAAGCTCTCTGCAACTTAATAAAAGTTGCTAAATTAAAGCACTGAATATGTGTGCAATTTATAGCTCTGACTGGAATTTCCATAAAAGTCATTGCAAAAGGGCATTTAAGTGAGAGCTTTACACTCTCAGATACAATATCATCGTCTCCTCGTGCAAGCTTATTAATTACAAATTCTTTTCCTTCTTCAATACTTAGCCCTGGTTTTTCAGTTATTTCTCTAATAAGAGTATCTTCTGATTTTTGTTTAATTAATAGTACAGCAGCTGCATATGTATCAGGATCATTATATTTTAGCAGTCCAACTGTGTTTTTCCCATTAGCTAAAAGGACTGAAATATTGAGAATTTCGTCTTTTCTTTGTTTTGCGTTGGGATTTTTGGAGACTGTAAATTCCATAGCATTTTTCCCATTTATTGATAACGAGCCATGTTTTGGCCATTTTTGAGTGTAGCCAATGCCATCTAATCGGATGCAGCGGATTTGGACTTGTAATTCACCTCTTGAATCAAAAATTCGCTGCTGGAATTCAAAAGAGCACTCAAAAGATCGTTCACAAGGACTTACAGAATCTTTACAAATTCAAAACGGAGTTATAAGGAATTCTAAAACTTCATCAAGAGGGTGCATCTGAATTATTTGGCAGCTTACGCATTCATAGTTTGCAGATTGGGTTTGTTTTCCTATACACATTATGTGTTGATTTCTGTTGCATCTTGTGCATTTAATTACTTGGCCTGCCACGCTGCCGTCACATAAGCAATCCACTTGTACAGAGCTTTTATCAGACTCTCGTTCATCATAAAATCTTTCATAAAATTCTCGTGGGAGTTTGGATTTTGCTTCTTTTTTTCCTTCAGGAGTTAGCAAATAGCCAACCAATCGATTCGCAACTTCATCTCTTTTGCCGTTTTGTCTGACCATAAGCTGTTTACACAATTCTCTGAGATCAGCAAGCTTATGTAGCCTAAGCTTCAGCATATAATGATTCAATCTTACCTCCATATTTTGATCTCGCGGGGGATAATCTATAAATGAATTCTAATTCTGGGTAAATTGCAAAAAAATATTTGAGAATTTTTAACAATTATTTGTATTAGAGAATATTTTATAAAGAAAAATTCAACTAAAATTGGGTTTCAAGAATCTTATAAATGGAACCAAGATATAGCTTCATCCGAATACTTCGTGATTACTTGGAAAGAATTTTTGAAGACAATCAAGGCATGAAGTCTTTAGTTCTTGATCATGAAACAACTTCAATTATATCACTCATTATTACCCAATCAGAAATTTTACAAAAAAATGTATTCTTAGTCGAGCCAATTGAAAAATCTATTTTAACATCAGATGCGGATGAACGCTTAGGACACCTTTCTGCAATCTATATTATACGACCAACTGAAGATAACATTTCAAAGCTTTCTCAAGCCATTTCAAATCCAAAATACGGCAATTACCATCTCTACTTCACAAATTCAGTGCCACCAGCCTTTCTCAGCCGCCTTGCAGGCGCTGATCGTCAAGAAATTGTAAGGCAAGTTTTTGAAATATTTTCAGATTTTTACCCAATTAATCATGATTTGTTTACTCTTAATCTCCCAAGCACTATTGGGTTAACAAAATCTTATCAAAGATGGCAGCCTCAAGAAGTCGCACTTATGGATCGTATGGTCCTCGGCCTATTCTCAGCGCTTCTTGCAATTAAAAAGCTCCCAGTTATCAGATATCAGCGTAATTCTGAGCTCTGCTATTCATTAGCAGACCGAATCCATTCTAAGCTTAGAGAAGACCCAGATCTAATGAGTTTATATACAGGCAGATCATCAAATGGTCACAAGACGACTATTGAAGGTGTCGATCAATCGACTGTTTTATTAATTTTAGACAGAAGAGAAGACCCAGTTACTCCACTTTTGCATCAATGGACTTATCAAGCTATGCTTCATGATCTCTTAAACCTAGATATGAATAAAGTCAGCTTGAAGCAGGTGAGTAATGAATTAAAACAAATCGCTTTATCAAGCATCCAAGATCCGTTTTATTCTGAAAATATGTTTTCAAATTTCGGAGATTTGGCACTAAGCATTAAAAGCTATGTGGATCAATATGAGCAAGCGAGACAGACAACAGGAAAAGTAGAAAGTATTGAAGACATGAAGAGATTTATTGAAATTTATCCAGAGTTTAATAGGATGGCAGGAAATGTAAGCAAACATGTTACTTTGACTTCAGAACTAGACCATGCTATTAAAGCTAGGCTTCTGTTAGATATCAGCGAAATTGAACAAGATATAGCATGCAATGAAAATAGAGGGGACCAGTTTAGGCAAATTTGTGAAATGCTGAGGGATTCAAGATTTAATAATTTTGATAAAGTCAAGCTTGCACTTCTCTACGCTCTTAGGTATGAGAAAGATGACAAAATTAATCAAATTAAGGACATGCTTAGGCAAAATGGCATTAAGGAAGAGCAGGTTGAACTAATTGACGCAATTATTCAGTATGCAGGGTCAGAAATAAGGCAGTGCGACCTATTTCATAATAAAAACTTGTTTGCAAGAGCGAGATCTAAGGTAACAACTGTCCTTAAAAATGTTCCGAATGTCTATACTCAGCATCAGCCATACTTAATCAACACTATTGAGCACTTAATTAAAGGTAAACTTAAAGAATCAGAATTTACTCCTACAGCTCCTTTTAATCCTAAAGAAAAAATATCTACAATTATTATATTTATGGTGGGTGGAACTACTTATGAAGAGGCTAAAGAGATTGCATTAATGAACCAAAGAGGAATGGAGCCTACAATCTTGTTAGGTGGGTCTTACATACATAATTCTGTCAGCTTTTTGGCAGAAATAACGCAGCTTATCATGAGAAACGAAATTTAGATAAATAAAATAAATTTAATAAAATTTTAAAATAATTTATTTTATTTCGTCTGCATTTTATTGCTGGATTCACTTTCTAGTATAGCAATAAGGATAATAAACTAAATTAAATAGCTCATTTGATGAAAAACTCTCCTTATAAAATATGTAAAATATACAGATCAGAACTCATCAGCCAAGAAGTATAAAAATATTATTTTGTTTTATCTTTATAACAGATTTTTATCATAAAGTTTACCTAATTGCTTTTCAGCTTCAGTTTATTTCGAAATTTTATATAAAAATAAAAAATAAAAAGACTTATTGCTTAAAATGATTAGTAAAAATATGATCGCCATGTGCAAAATTCAAAATTTCATTCTTATCTTAGCATTATAAAGCTTGCTTATAGTTAAATTTATGCCTTAAAATTTCTTTGAAACACCAAAATAAAAATTTGGTTACACAATAATAAGTTTTGGAGTAAAATTGTCGATTATAAATTCCATTAATGAAAGCGTCTTCCTATTGGGAGCTAGCACCATCTTATCCGATGTCTCCTCTGATCAACCCAGCTGACCCATTCAGAGGCGAAGAATCTTTTCCAATCCCCAAAACAGAAACCCCTTATTCTTGGGCAAAGCGAGCCGAATATATTGAAAAAAATCTGGAAAAAGCTGAATTCTACTATAAGATGGCCATAGCAAATGGGGAACGTGTAGAAAGTGCCATAAAGGACCTGGCTGGCATTTTCCATCAGCAAGGCAAAACGAAATCTGCTTGCGATTTGCTGATGGCTTACCGTCATTTATATATGAATGATATTGCAAGGTTTGATAACTTGCTATTAAGCTTGCAGAAACAAATAATGCCAACTGGGAATTCGCTTAATAAATGCATAAAAATCTCAGGTCTCCCTTTAAATTCAAATCAAGAATCAGTAAAAGCTTTATTTGGTGATAGCTTCAGAATCAAAGAAATTACACTGACTGAAGAGCTTTGGCAAGGGAAAATCGTTATGATTGCATTAATTGCATTTGCAAGCCATTCAGCTGCGAGAAAAACGGTGGAATCGTACAGATTTACAGAAGGCTATTGCCTTGAGTGAGCAACGCTTGAAGGAGAAGTGGTTGGACCTATAAACATTAAAAAGAAGAACACGGATTTTTCTTATTTTGCTGGAGGAAAATTAGGAAATCAGCTGCCAGATGATGTATCAGAATATACATATTTTCCAGAAAGTTCGTTTGCAAATAGCGAGGATTTAGTTGATGATTTGCTAAGAACTTCTATATTATCATACATGGGATCAGAATCCCAAGTAGATTTCTTGAAAAATCCCAAGTAAGTGCTAAAGCCATTGGAATTAAATTAACCTTATACTACATAAAAATGTCTTCTAATATAATTTTTCTAAAAATTGATATTTATATAAAGCATATTAATAGGATTTTCGGGGTTTTTTTAGAAGCCTATAAATTAAATGAAATTTAAAAAATTATACTTTTGAAATTGCAAGGCGGCAAAATGGATTTGTCAAAAAATTTAAAACTCGAAAACAGAAATAAAAAGTTCAATTCTGGTTTTGATATTGAAGATGTTCGTAAGCGCAGAGAAGAAGGTCTTATAGAACTTAGGAAAAAAAAGCGTGATGATCATATAACAAAAAAACGAGCTCTAGTATCAGAAACTGGAAAATTGGCTAAAGAAGCAATCACAATTACAAATGAAGAAGTAGTATTTAAGCATGAATGGGTTGATTCTGATCTAAGTAATACAGAGCCAAGACTAATTTCCCCAGAACTTCCCCCAGAATCTCGGCTAGTCGCTCTTTTAGAATTAATTTTGGGGACTGAGGATTTAGAAGTCCTTTTTAAATCAATTCAAACTTTAAGAAAAATTTTATCAGACGAAACACCACCACCGTTAATGATGATAACCAAGTCAGGTGTAAGTCGTAGGCTTATAGATCTGATTTCTTATGATTTAACAGATCTACAAATCGAATGTGCATGGTGCCTATTGAACATGGCTTCAGGAAGCGGAGAAATTATAGATCTGATTGTAGCTGATGGAATTGTAGATGCCTTAGTTGGGCTTTTAACAAGCAAAAACTTTGATTTAGTTGACCTTTGTGTCTGGACACTTGGAAACATTGCTGGAGATTCAGTTGATTCAAGAGATAAAATAGTTGAAGCTGAAGGAGTTAATAAATTATTAGAAATAATTACTACAAGAGAAGGAATAACGCTTCAGCATTTATCTACACTCGTATGAGCAATCAGCAACTGCTGCAGAGGAAAGCCTGAGCCTCCACGCGATTTAATGAAAAAAGTAATAAAGCTACTCCCAAGCTTATTCGCCACAAATGAAGAAGACATTCTTTCAGATTCTTGTTGGATCTTATCATATTTATCTGATGGCCACACAGAGCATGTTGAGGATCTTATTTCTTTAAATCTTCTTCCAACTTTAGTTGAACTGCTTTCAACTCCAATCACAAAAATCCAAATTCCAGCACTTAGGACTCTTGGAAACATTTTAACCGGAAATGACCAGCAAACCGCAAAAGTGATTGCTCTTGGACTTATTGATAAAATAGCTCCACTTCTGACGTCAAGAAAAAGAAGCTTAAGAAAAGAAGCTCTTTGGGCTATTAGTAACATAATGGCTGGAGCTGATGAACAAATTAATATGGTCCTTTCTCACCCTTGTATGCAATTAGTTTTGGCATCAGTTATAGATCCTGATATAGAAATAAAAAAAGAAGCACTGTGGGCTATTTCAAACGCAAGCCATGCAAAAAATAAACCATTAGTACTAAAACTGGTAGAACTAGGGGCGCTAGTTGCAATTTGTGAAATTTTAAATATGCAAGATGCAAAAGTACTACTTATTGCTTTAGAAGCACTGAATAATATTTTAAGAGCTGGAAAAGATATGATAAATTTTGATAAAGGGGAAACTATCAATGAAGTTGCTTTGAAATTTGATGAAATGGACGGAGTTGCCAAGCTGGAGGGTCTACAAACTCATCCTAATGTGAAAATTTATCAAAAAGTGGTTGCCATTATGGATGAGCATTATGGGCTTGAAGAGGTTGATGAAAACACAAATAGTGTGCAAACGCCAGTTATGTTTAGCATAGCATAAATTATTATTTTTAAAATAAGATATAAAATGGAGCAAAATTCTTACAAAACTAGTGATTAATTATTTTTAAAATATTAAGCATTCACATGCATCTCTAAAAGATTGAAGGCTTCCTTTTTCTTTAACTTTTTCATTATTTTCTTCATCTAAGTAATGGGTTTCAGCTCTCTTCAGCATTATAGCATCAAGCTTTTCTTCTATTTCTACTTGGTTATTTTCAACTGTTTCACTTTCTTGCTTATCCTTACTAGTCATTGGATGTGCAGTTTTAGATTTTTGCTTTCTCTTGTTTTTTGAGTCTTTAGCAACTAAATGCGTTTCTACCCCAATTGCAAGCTTTTGCATAAAAATCAGCTGAAAAGCATCAGTTATTCTATCTCCATAGTCAAACTTCTCATAATGTTTCATTTCTTTTACAATTTCTTTCGAAAGTTTATCTTCATCAACATCCAAATATTCTTCTCTAATCCTCCTTTTATAGCTTCCTTTATAATGTGAAAACTGCACGGTTTTATTTTTAATTGAAGCATAAGCATCAATTTTTTCGTTTCTCGCCTTGATTTCCCATCTTGTAATGTCTTGTAAAAACTCTTTCATCATTTCTCGGTTTGGATAATTTATATGTGTTTCGATGCATCCGAGGACTTCATTAAGAGAATCATATAAATTTTCTTGGTTTCGGTCATAGACAAGATATTCATAATGGGATGACCCATCTTCGTTTACAAAAGTTACCTTTAGCTCTCTTCATGACTCATTTGGTGGATTTGGCTCTGAAAAATCAAACATATAGCCAAATGCCAAAGAATCAAGTGATGACTGAGGCAGAATAAAGGATTGTTTTAAAATAAGCTCTGCATCTGGTTCCATTGGACTAGGCTCGATTGAGGATAGGATAGTTCGAAGCCCTGATTTTCATTTTTTACAAACTTCTTCATCTTCAAAAATTACGATTAATACGTCTTCTCCTGTAACAATGGCTATAATTACTGATGGAGATACAGGGTTCTTTGGAAACATAAACGACACTAATAAGTCCAAGGCTGCTGAATCTTGTAGAAATCCGCTTTTATTTGATTGGGAACTTTTTATATCATATAAAGAAATCATATTCTTGTGCAATTCGTGAGGTCATGTCCATTGTATAAATTCTGGCTGCTCTTTTGTAATTATTATTTTCCCAGGAAATAAGCTTGGAATTCCACCTTTTTTGTGTCATTTGCTGTGATATAGAGATACACTTTTCTGAGAGGTTAGGATTTTCTTTTGTTCAGGGGAGAGTAATTGAAGTAGAGGATGGTCTGTTCTTAATTCAATTGATAAATTTCTTTCAATTTTACTTATCGGCTCTTTAAGGGAGGAATTTTGCATTTAATTTTGTATATCGTTATTTAATAAAATCACTAAAAAATCATCAGATTTCAAAATGCATTAAAGAGCCAATAAAAATTTATCTATAATTTTGATAGTTTTTAAGAATTTATATTAAATTCTGAGCTATATAGTTATAAAAAATTTAATTTGATTTATATTTTTATTAAATAAAATAGAAATTTTAAGAAGAATTTTTCTTATTCTTTTCATTGGGGTTTCCTTTGTAGCCCATTTGTAAACTCGTGTGTGGAAGTCAAAGTAAAAGTCAATGGATAAGATAAATACGAAAAATATATTTTTCTTCTTGTGTGTCCATAGAAGATGATTTATTTTTCCAAATAAAGAGAGCTCTGGATAGAAAATACCTCGAAATTTGATTTTTTTGATGGCTTTTTCAGAGACTTTTAAGATTTCTTGACGGAGAAGCTATATTAGATATACAATTGACTGAGAAATCCTGGCAAAAGAAAAAGCTCTGCTTATGAGCATTTTATTAAGTATCTAGATATATATTAATTTCCTTGAGTATTAAATAAAATTTCTCTAAGTAGATTCATAACTTTTATAATAAAAAAATGGCTAGTCAGCAACGCGTTTTCAAGACCCCCGAAGAGTCAAGTTTCTGCTTAAGAAATCGATACCTAGCCAAAAACCATATGCTTTCTAAACCCCAAGGATTACGATTTGACATTAACTACAAAATCCAAAGTGACAGTATCATCAGAATCCCAGGTGGAATTTCACTGACCGCTGGAAGTGTATTTGAAAGTGAAGCATTCTTAAAAGGAAACATAATCATGTACAAAAACGGTGCCCTTCATACTTATTTAGACGAAATCAATCCACTATTTCCTCGTTTCCGTCCTTCGCCTAATGACATTTTGAACCAAAGCGCTTTAGAAAAGCTAGAAGACGAAAATATCCATATAGCTAAGAATATGGTCACTTGGGAATTCAACGATATTAAATACAAGCTCACTTTTAATCCGCTTAGACTAGAAGGGTTTTATAAAGATGTACTGGTTATTGCTGCTAATAGTAAATCACTGATGAATTTTGAAAAATATAGGCCGAAGGGTAGTGAGAATAGTACTACTGAGGTAGATATAAATTTGCCAGTAAATATTATTGACGCTACTCAGCTTATTGAAGAAAGAGAAGAAGGATATAAAAATATTGGAAATTTATGATCTGAAGAGTACCTAGATTATATTGATGAAAAAGCAAGAGGTCCTAGCAGCGTGGCTTTAGATTTCGAATTTTTCAATGCAAGCCATGTCTATGGAATTCCAGAGCATGCAGATTCATTAGCTTTGCGTGACACAAAAGAAGGATCTCCATATAGGCTTTTCAACTGTGATAATTTTCCTTATAAATTAGGAGATACCGCAGCTATATATGGAGCTGTCCCATTTATGGTAAGTCGGTCTCCAGCTTTACAATCAGCTGGGGTTTTTTGGCTAAATTCATCGGAAACTTGGATTGATCTTGAAACGCTTCAACAAAACAAGCATTCCCATTGGATTTCTGAAGCAGGAGCTATGGAATTCTTCTTATTTGTAGGAAATTCGCCACTTTCAGTAATAGAAACTTACACGTTGCTTACAGGGCCAGCCCAACTTCCTCCGTTATCAGTATTAGGCTATCACCAATGTAGATGGGACTACAATTCACGTGAAGATTTATTAGAAGTTTCGAATGGGTTTTTGACAAATTCAATACCACTTGACGTAGTTTGGCTTGATATAGGGCATACTGATAAGAAAAAATATTTCACATGGGATGCTGAAAAATTTCCTGACCCGATTTCAATGCAAAAAATTTTATCAAAACAAGGCCGAAATCTAGTCACCATAGCAGACCCACATATAAAAAGAGACTCTGACTATTTTGTACATCAGGATGCAGAAAAAAACAACTACTATGTAGCAAATAATGAAGGACAAAGCTTTGAAGGAGTCTGTTGGCCAGGAATGTCATCGTGGCTTGACTTCACTAGGCCAGAAGTAAGGGAATATTGGGCTACTAATTTTGACTACTCAAAATACCAAAACTCCACTAATAATTTATATATATGAAACGACATGAATGAACCTTCAGTCTTCAACTCTCCTGAAAACACCATGCCAAGAGGTAATTTGCATGGGAACTATGAGCATAGAGAAGTCCACAATACTTATGGAATGTATATGCAGCAAGCTTCCTATCAAGGACTTTTAAATAGAGGCCAATCAAAAGAAAGACCATTTGTACTTACCAGGTCTTTTTTTGCTGGGACGCAGAAATATGGAGCTATATGAACTGGCGATAATTCGGCGGAATGGGCTTATTTGGACTACTCTGTGCCTATGCATTTGTCAATTGCGATAGGCGGGATAAGTTTCTGTGGGTCGGATGTAGGTGGCTTTTTTGGGGACCCTCCCAGAGAATTATTGGTGAGATGGTACCAATTAGGAGCTTATTATCCATTTTTTAGAGGGCATGCACACATTGAGTCCGAAAGAAGAGAACCATGGCTATTTGGTGAAGAAGTTTTAAGAAAAATAAGAGCTGCTATTAGAGAAAGATATGTTTTATTGCCTTATTGGTATGGACTATTTTATATTTACAGAAGCTGTGGAACACCTGTGATTAGACCTATGTTTTTGGAATATCCAGAAGTAGAGGAATGTGCTAGTTTAGATAGACAATATTTGGTAGGGAGCTCATTATTAGTGGCGGGGGTTACTAAAGAACTGCAAGAACATGTAGACGTGTTTTTGCCTGAAGGCAGGTGGTTTGATTACCATACTTTATTAGAAATAAATGCTGGGCAGCATAGTTTACAAGTCCAAGAAGATTGGATTCCTGTCTTTATTAAAGGTGGAAGCATAATTCCTAGAAAAAATAGCCCAAGAATGAGCTCAAAAGAAATGCTGGCAGATCCTTATAGCTTTTTGATCGCTGCTGACTCGAATGACTCTGCACAAGGGTTTTTATATGCTGATGACGCTATTTCCCACGACTATATGCTCGGGCAATATATTTTGGCTGATATCCAACTCAAAGATTTTAAGCTCAGCTACCATCTTACTAACACAATGGACTTGGGAAATAATATTGACGAAATTATGATTATTGGGCTTTCAAGAATCCCTAATGAAATGATATTAGAAATAGAAGGTGAAAAGAAGCCAATTAATTTTGGTGTTAGGCATAATATGATAGTTATCAATATATCTGACATTACTATTCGTCAGAATTGGACTATTGAATTTAAATAATAAGTTATCCATGAGTATTCGTAAAATAATTTTTATTGATTTTCTTCTTCCTTTTTCCTTGGAGTGACTTAAAAGCTTCTTGGAGGATCATACATATCAACTCCAGGGAGAGACGATAAAAAGTCGCTTACGAACTCTTGATTTCTAAAAGCTGCGATATCAGGCTGTTCTTCTTTGGGTGGCTCTTGCTTCTTCTTTGGGTGGCTCTAGCGGTAATTAATTAACAATTCTATATATTGTTGATTTACTATTAAGATAAATTTTATTTCAAAATCTTTTTATCTATCAAATTCAATTTCTATGGCTAATTTAAATATCATTTGGTTATTTATATTAACCATCGTGATTATTTACATATATAAAAATTAGCATTTAGCATATTCCTAAAATTTCTCAATTTAATTAACACAATTAATCAATAGGATTTATTTAATCACAATTTTTTCAAAAAGCAGCAAATATTTCCATAATAAATAGCAGTTAAAAATGAGTTATACCCACATCTTATTCGAATTTAAATGAAATGACTTTTTCTTTGGTACTGGCATTGGCTTATAAAAAGCTGGCCCAGGAGGTTTCTTTTCTGCTAAAAATCAAGTTCGTTCACTTTCACTCATAAAAACTGCTCCGCTAACAGGCACTCTTTCATCACCTCTTGCCATTGTATAGGTCCCAGGTCCTGGTGTGACTTCGTTCTTTTTCTTTGGTCGAATTGGTTTTCCAAATCTATCAACTTCCCCTACAATAAACATAGGAGAAGGCTTCACATTTGATAAGCTTGAATTTACTACATTATATTCCCCAGGCCCAGGATTATCATCACCTAAAATGTCAGAATGCGGGTCATACAAATTTATTTGATACCTTCTCGCCTGAACTGGTTGCTTAAATGCAGCTGTATTTTTAGCTGAAGCGCTTCTTATCATAGTAGTGTCAATGTTGTACTGTCAAGGTGGCGGTGCATCAGAAGCTGTACTTGGTTCTAGCCTTCTTGTTTTACTTTTAAATGTTGATGTCATTCCGACTCTTCGTGTATCAAGATCTTTTGGGTTGTATTGTCCAGGTGCTGGTGGATCAAATTTAGAAGCTAATGATTTTGATCTTCCTTCAACAAAAACTGAGCTAACGGTTTTTATGTCTCTTTGCTTTTGCTCATATGAACCTGGACCTGGAACTGCAGTATTATATTGAAATTTTTTAAATCTTGGTGCTCGATTAATTAGCCCTCCATATCCCTTTTTGCTCATTGAAGGGTTTGGATCTTCCTCTGGTCCTCCATATTGTCCAGGGCCTGGGCCAAAATAAGATTTCGCCATAAATCTGTCGGCTGAAGCTCCGAATCCTCCTTTTTTGTTCATTTGTGTAAGAACCTGCTCACTTTTAGTAGGAATTGAAGGCTGTGTAAGCCGATTAAATGCATCTACAATTGTTCCTTTATAAACTTTCCCTGTCACTTCTCTACCAACTTGACGAAATGATACAGTTGCGTCTGTAGCCATTTTTCTTAGCTTATTTAAAAATCCTTTTCAACTCTAAAAAATATTGGTTTAAGATTGAGTAAATTATTAAATTTAAAATGCAGTTGCATTAATAACACAATGCTTAGCTGAAGGTGCTAATGAGGTAACAGATGCACTTCGCTTTTTTGTGGAGGGAGAGATGCTGTCAAATCTAAAGCCAGATTCATATAATAGCTTTTCCATTTGCTCCTTAGTGCGGACTCTTCCATTGCCAGAGGCCATCATATTCATGTCAAGAATTACGCCTCATAAGTCAGTTTGGTCTTGCCTGTCTATGATACAGTCAATTCATTTGAGTTGATCTCCTACTTCTAAAGCTTTTCTACAGTTATTTAAAATTCGTTTACAGTCTCTGTCACTCCAATCGATGAGGGTATTTTTGATTAAAATGCAGTCATATTCCTCAGGAATAGATTCAAAAAAATTTCCGCCAATAGAATTCAACCTTTCTGACAAGTCATATTTTTCAATATTTGTATCAATCAAATGTTTGCTTTCAGGGATATCAAAAACCGTACCAGTAATATGGGGATATGCATTTGCTAAATCGATCAAAAGAGTTCCGTCGCCTCCACCGACATCAAGTACTCTGGAAGAATCGTTTAAATCAATATCAATTTTATTTTTTCCATCGTAGTTTGTCCACCCAGCCATTGCTTTTTGGTACGTTTCAAAGGCACTTTGGTTTCTTTTTAAACCTTCAACATAGCTGCATCCAAACCGAATTTCATGAGCTGATTTTTCCTGCTTCAAGGATTCTGAGAAATTACAAAGGACCTCACACTTATAGGGCATAATGCAATATTTAGCAATAGAATTCAAGGACTCGTCCAAAAGTGCTGATGATAACTCTGAATTTGACCATTCTTTACTATCTGAGTTATAAGAGAAAAATCCAAATGATTCAAGCGCAAAAAGAGTGCGCTCTAATTTTTCTGAAAGAGTTTGGGTTTTTTCTGATAAAAAATCTATTGATTTTGGCGTTGCAAGTAGTTCAGGAAGTTCTAATTCTAAAGATGCATATAGCATTGCAGCTAATTGTGGGCCTATTAATACTTGAAAAATCTTAGAACGAATGGTTACTGCATCCATTTTATTAATTTTACAACCATAATAACAGTCAGATATATGGTTTGTGTTAAAGTTAAAATAATTCTAAATTTTAGTTTAAAATTTTTAAGGAGAATGAGTTCAGAAATTTTTATCGTTTTTCAATTTTAAGTATTCGAATTCCTATACTTACTTTTGAAAAATAAAAATTATGTGTTGTTATAGGAAAAAATAGCTTATGTAACTCTTTCATAATGCTAAATCGATATAAATATTACTCCTCTAAACAAAAATCGTGTGTTGCCTTAAATAACTAATCCTCTTATTTTTCATTTTTATATCATTATGGTTTAATTCTATCCATTTTGCATTAATATATACTTCTAAGTCTAAAAGCTCGCATAAATTCATTCACAGCAGATCGAGTATCATAGGAATTAAAACAGCATCCCAATAAAAGAGTAAAATATTAGTATTACATTGTGGCCTTTTAAGAGTTTCTGACTCAAATGTCAAACATTTCATATTCCTATCTAGCTATAATTATTATATTAACCTAGTTATATCTTAGAATAATTTGAAATCGGAAGTGGAAACATTATATCATCTTTTCAGAAATCTAAAAAATAATTCACTTTATAATTAGACCATAAAGCATATGGACTTTTGACAGTATAATAAAATATCAAGAATGCATATCACAGGATGCTGCTTAAAATTTATCAACAAAGCTTTTAAAATAAAATTAAATATGAAATAGCTCAACTTGAAAATTATCTATAAATGGATATCCATTTCAAGAATGCAATTTTTTGGGTATAATAAATAAAATTAGTATTTTTTAAATTTCTTCAGTCTAGAATATGAGCATAAAAGGAAATTGGGACAATACTTAAGAATTATATTAGTCTTTGGCTTTAAGTTTAATGTCATTAAAATGAAGCACCAGATCTGCCTTTTCTCTCTTTTCCTGCAGAAGTTTCCGTAAAGGTCACAGATAGGCTCAAGGAAGAATAAAGTGAACTGGGGCTGAAATACTAGAGAAACATCTCTGATTCATAAGGCCTAGCCAAAGCTTATTCCAGATCGGAGTTTTTCTAATGGGAAAATGGATGTGATGCTAAAAAAGAGAGCCCAAGAACTTCATAAGACACTAACTAGTTCCATCGCCAGCCTTCAAAGCGATAATGAGCCTCACGTCCTATGCTTTGAATTCCCTTTGATCATCAGAGTTTTCTGAAAGATGCCATATTACGCGTGACACAATAACTCATTTACTCTATCATATGAATAGATGGAAAGAGGAGTATTATGAGAGCAAGATTATAGTGATCAAAGAGACAAGGTAAATAAATGCTCGTATGGTATTGCAAGGAATTGTTCAATAATTTTAATTAGCGATAAAGACTCAAGCTTAATTCTTGAAAAATAAATATTAATTATATTAATCTTATATAATAAATGTCATATTTTTATCTATTCAAAATGATTATAATTGGAGATACAGGAGTTGGCAAGTCTTGCTTATTATTACAATTCACTGATCAAAAATTCAGAAATGATCATGATCTTACAATAGGAGTTGAATTTGGATCAAGAAAAATCCAATTAGGAGACAAAGATGTAAAACTTCAAATTTGGGATACAGCTGGATCAGAAAGTTTTAGATCAATAACTAGATCATATTATAGAGGAGCTGCAGGTGCTTTATTAGTTTATGACATCACAAGAAGGGATTCTTTCCAACATTTGGATTTTTGGCTGAGAGACACAAGGGAAAATGGATTTTCGAATATGGCAATTGTGCTGGTTGGTAATAAAACAGATTTGGCTTCAAAAAGAGCTGTGAGTAAAGAAGAAGCACAAAAATTTGCAAGAGAAAACGGAATGGCATATGTAGAGACTTCTGCAAAAGATGGGCATAATATAGAGAGCGGCTTTGTTGAAGTTGCGAAAGCAATACTTGTAAAGGTTCAAGATGGAAGCATTGATATAAATAACGAAAACTGTGGAGTCAGGGTAGGACCACCTTCAGTACCAACAAGGAATCGAATCATTCCAGCTAAAAAGAAACCTGGATGTTGTAAATCTTAATATATTATAATGTAAACTTTTTGGTATTTATTTTATTTTAATATTATTAAAACTCAAAAATTTACAGCAAAATAGTGTCCTAAACAAAATACCTTATTTTTATTTTATTTCTGATGAATATTTTTCTGCAATCTCAACAATTTTATCATTATAAAAAGCTGACTGAAAAAATAGATAAGCTGAAAGCAGAGGGACTCCAAATATGCACCCAAATCGAATCGGAAAGGGTATAAGATTTGCTTGTGGTAAGCGGCTTGAAGAAATTCCTCAGTAATAAAGAACCCAAAATATACCACAGTGAAAAGTCCCATTCCAAACAAATGCATCCATATATTGTCTTCTTAGAAACTGCCTTTCATCTATTTTCATCATTTTTGTGATTCTTCTCTCATTTTTAGGCGTTTCATATGTTTCTTTATACCAAAAATAAAAAAGTTTTCATGCCTTAGTATTTGTATTTCCAGTCATTATTTAATTATTATTGAAAAAATAGAGATTTATTAAGGATGTTAGTATTTTCATATACGAGTCAATTTAAAGTAAAAGTCTTTAATAGCCCACGCTTTTCTTATTAAATTACAACAGCTTAATCAAATTGTAGTTTAATATTCTTATGTTTTCTTGCCATCTCATTTCTTTCAGGAGAAATCAAAGGCACTCTCGCTTTCGGTCTTTTTCCTTTTTTCAATTTCAGTCCTGGCCTGGGCGATTCAGCGTCAGGAATTCTAAACCCTGGCGGTTCATGCTTTTCCAGCAATGAAGTCATTTCTCTAATAAAAGTCGCCACACTTTCTTCGGTTGATGTAAGTTTTTCTTTCAGCTGCTTATTTTCTTCAATAGAATCTTGCAAAGCTTGGCTGTCATCTTGTCCTTTTGAAGATCCTCTAAGCTGCGATCGCAAT
The DNA here is from genome assembly GCA_949751835.1 of Blepharisma japonicum. Lineage (NCBI taxonomy): Eukaryota > Ciliophora > Heterotrichea > Heterotrichida > Blepharismidae > Blepharisma > Blepharisma japonicum. The sequence continues at coordinate 380,075 of CATKHK010000033.1, read as the reverse complement.
TTTTTCCTTTCTTGCTTCAGCGCTTCGAGTCTATTTTTCAAATTTTTGCTTGCCTTTGGTTTTGGCCCTAAACGGATAGCTTGGAATGATTGTGATAGATATGAATACGATTTATTCTTTATTACTGACCAAATTCCTACACATGCTGATTTATACAAGGACAAGGAAGCTTTTATTTGAGCTTCTTCTTGCCTTTTAGCGAGCACTGTATTTGCTATAAGTTTTTGAAAATTTAACTTGAGGTCTAACGTATCGAATTTTCTTCTGATACTGATTAGACGCATTGCATCAAGTTCTAGCTTAAATGCGACAGCATGGAAGCGGGTTGTGAAACTTTGGGTTTCTAATGTAGAAATCGCTTTTTTATATTCGTTTTGCTGCTTTTTTATATGTTCGCCTTGCTCTTTCATTACATGTTTGATATTTTTGATTACAACTTTTGCTTTTTCCCTATCTTCAAGCAGCTTTTTGACTTTTCGAGGGGTTAAGTTTTTGCTGATGGATTGAGAAAAGCTTTCGATTGATTGAGAAAATGACAAAGAAGGGTCTTCTTTATCTACCATTTTATATTTACCTTAATCAAGACTGTTCAAAAAGTCCCAAAAGTAGGTTGAAACTCAAATTATAAATAGACAATAAAAACTCACCAACTATAAAATATAGTCTTGCATTATCTTAAAATAATTTTACTCTGGCTTATTTGCTTGGGTTATTAATTATCTTAACTTAACAGTCATCAAAAATTGTAATTTCATGTTTAAATCCTAAATTTTATTTTTAACCTACATTTATTTCTTAAATTATAATGAACCCTTTTACTACTCTGCCTGAAGACAACCTAAAAAATTATCTATTTATTTATTGTGCCCCAGAATCATGCTCAGTCACAGAATATCTTGAAAATTCACGAGTGTTTTATATAAATGAAGACACTGATGTCTTTTTGGAAGACATCAAGCGTATCACAGCTGAAAAAAATCGGCCAATTGTTCTCTACGATATAGGAGACGACAAAAGTTCAACACAAGTATTTTGGTCACTAAAAGCAGCAGGCTTTGAAAAGGTAAAAGTCCTTATTGGAGGCTCTGAAACCTTAAAAAACTGTGAAATTGAATTTGTCAGCGGCGATCCACCTCAAATAAAATTAGCAGAATCTCCCCAATTTGACTTAAACTACAATCTAGTTTGCTCTGCTCAAGAATTTGTAAAGAAAAACACAACTAATTGCCAGCTTTTGAACGCAAATACCATTGCATTTGATTATCACAATCCGCAAGGCGAATTAATTCCAAAAACCCAGCTGCTGAACATTTTTGAATTTAATGGGATAAATTTTGAAAAAAATAAAGATATCATTGCTTATGGATATCAAGCGCCCTTGCTAGGAGCTTTACTTCTCTATTTAGGTGAAACTAAAGTTTCAGTCGTTCTTGACACAAGCAGGTCATCCACAACTATTCGTAGATCATTTGCAATGACCAATAAATCTAACTTTTACTCTGTAGCACAGACAGAATACTTTGACGCAGAAGACCAGAATATTGATATATTATCAACAAAGGACCCAAGCGAGCAGCATTACATGATCCCAAGAATGGCTCAAAAGCAGCCTAAAGACCCTGACAGCCACCGAGACGCGACATCATGTTCTTCTTGTAGCTTATTATAGTTAAATTAAATTGCACCTTTGTTCTCAAATATGGTTTGTATAATTTATTCGGATGAACGAGAGTGACGCAAGAGAACGTATAAGGCAGATGATCTCCTTCGTCCAAGAAGAAGCGAAAGAAAAAGCCAGAGAAATCGAAAGCAAAACAGAGCATGAGTACAATTTAGCCAAAGCCAAACATCTCCATAATGCCAAAGAAAAGCTCACTGCTGAGTACGAAAAGAAGTGGAAGCAGCTAGAAGTCAAGAAAAGAATCAGCAAGTCTACAGCAATCAACGCAGCACGCATGGAAATCATGACAACCAGAAACAACTGCATGAACCAGCTACTTGAAGATACCAAGCACTCAATCCTTCATAATATCAAGAATAACCCAGACCAGTATAAAGACTTCTTGAAGAGACTGCTTGTGCAAAGCTTCATCAAGATGCTGGAGGCTGAAATCACTTTGCAGTGCCGCAGAGAAGACCAAGCATTGATTGAACAAGTTCTCCCTGAAGCAACTGCGACTTATCTGGACATGATCAACAGCCAGACTTCTGGACACTATAGCTTGAATGTGACGATTGATAAAAATAATTACTTGCCACCTGCACCAGTGGCTGATTCGCATGCTGCGAGCTGCTGTGGAGGAGTCATTCTTACATCTCAAGGTGGGCTTATTAGATGCATCAATACAATTGACGAAAGACTTGAGCTGGCTTTCAATAACACTGTCCCATTGTTAAGAAAGATAGTGTCTGGTAATTAAGATAGCTAAGACAATCTATTAGTTAGTAAAATATTAAGCTGCCTGCTGAAGGGAAGAGAGAAGAGGAGAGACAAGTGCATCATCATTAGCGTCCCAGGTCAGCTGAAGTCTTGACTCAGCGATTTCTTCTATTGAAAGTAGCTGCAAAACGGAGTCTTCAAGTGTCGATTTTAATTGATTTAAGCTGCAGAAAAGCTCACAACTGAAAGATATGTTGTGGGAGTCTTCTAAAATCCAATCATCAGTAATGTTACATTCTAGCAATTGAGGTCTTTGCTTAGTATTATTGAATATACTTTCCACGAAATCGGCATGATGTGTAGTGCGGTAGTTACAAATCAGAGGGTACTCAATTTTCATAGGTACAGAAGCATTAACTTGAATCATTAAGTGTTCTAAATTTCCAGGCATGAAGCAAGGTACATTCATTGTTTGTTGGACATCTTGCAGGAGTCCTCTCATTCTTTCTTCTTCGCCATGAACAAGGACAACATTTGAAGGATGGATTCATTTAAGAACTTGCATAATTCCTCTGTGGTCCGTATGAGCACTGAATGACATAGCTTGAACTTCACATCTAACTTCATATTCTTTTCCTTCAATCATAACTACGTCTGGCTTCGATTTTAATAGTGTGTGGCCCACAGTTCCTGGAACACAATAACCAGGAAGAATAAGGGTGTTTTTACTGTCTTCGCACCATTCTTTGAACACACTTAGAGATAATCCTCCATGGAGCATGCCTGGAGTTGCTAATAAGACCATAGGTTCTTTTGCTTTGATATTTCCTCTATCAAAAGGAGTTATGTGCTGAAAATCAAACATGTTTCTCATAAGAAAAGTTCGTTGGACATTTTCATTGCACCAGTTTATATATGTTTTGTAAAATAAATTTGCTTTTTCGCTTAGAGCTCCAGCAAAATGGATGGGGACTTCAATATGAGTCCTATGCCAATAAGTATCTAACAAAATACAAAGTTCTTGTGCTCTTCCTAGTGCAAATACAGGAATTAGCACTTTTCCTCCTCTTTCTATAGTCTGCACAACCTTTTTTAAAAACATTTTTTCCCTTCTCATTTTCAATTCTTTATACTTTGTAGCATATGTGCTTTCTGATATCACTACATGTGGGTCTAATCTCTCAATCCACGCTCCTCTTAAATGTCTGTCCCCTGCCATGTTATAATCTCCTGTATATACAAGTGAGTACCCTCTACATTCAATATGATACATAATTGCTCCTAGGACATGTCCTGCATAATAAGCAGTAATATTAATATCCCCACACACCGTAATAGTCTGATGCAGTTCAATAGTTGTTACTTTTGCCATGCATCCTTTAATCATTTCACTTGTAAAGAAATTTGACTCTCCTTTGTACTCAACACAAACTTTTCTGAAATCCTCCAGCATCAGCGGAGCTATAGCACGTGTAGGCCCGCTCATGAAGACTGGCCCATTGTATCCTTTCATCTCTGTAAAATAAGGTAAAGCCCCACAGTGATCGAGGTGGAAATGGGTAATCAGCACACAGTCAAAATAAGGCGTGAAATCATCAGTCTGAGCAATATGGGAAAAATCAGGAAACCTGCGCTGATCTTCATAGCCCATATGGATTCCACAGTCAAACATAAGAGTTCGGCCTGCCATTCTTACAATGACGCAGCTTCTCCCCACTTCTCGGCCTGCGCCTAGAGGGATTATTTCGATTGACATTGTTTATAATTGAAATATGTCTGAGCCAACTTTGGATGATATTTTATTCTCAGACATCGTTAAGAAATCAACAAATATTTGCTTTCTTAGGTGTGTAAACGACCCTTCACCAAATTTAACAGGCAAGCAGAAATCATGCATCAAGAATTGTGTTTTAAGATTTATGGAGTGCAGAGAGGCGACTTTACAATCGCTAAAAGAGCTTTCACAAAGATAAATATAATTGAACTAGATTTTATAAATTGAAATATTTGTGGGGAAAACCATTAAAATTCATTTTTTATGTTAAATACTTGGATTATACAAACTCAAGCATTAAAATTCTTAAAAATTAAAATTTTAGAAAGCCAAGGCTGCAATTATAGCACTTACGCCAATAAAAACAGCTGAGCTGCTTTTGGGAACCGTTCCTTGGAGTATGCCAAACTCCTGGAAAAGAGTCAGAGCGCACTCAGGTGCAGTATTATACTCAACGTAGAAGGAATAAAGAAGATCATAATATTCATAAAATTCTGAAGTCACAATATTATCTTGATCTGAACATGTATCCCAGAATTTCTTAAAAACGTATGAGCTTGGATTAGGCTTACAATATAAAAGTGAATCGAATCCACAGCCGCATTCTAAATAGTTACCATCTTCTAATAAGCAGTCCTCATCACTGTATCCTGCTGAAGAGCAGCTTTTAGGGAACGTTCCAGATTTTAAATAAATTTCTGTTTCTAATTGTTCACCACAGTCCATAAATCCATATGTGTAACCCAGAGAAGAGGAGGCCTCACAGGAATAGTTGCCTTGTGAAGGGTTAAATGAGTATTCAAGCATTGCTTTAGAAATCAAACAGCTTTGGCTATGGGATGTACAGCTATTTTTGTTAAATTGGACAGCATTATTGCTTCAGGTCATACAAATATCGGTTGAGAGTTCGGCACATGTGTAAGCAGGGCATTGAGCTGAGGCCAAGCTGGCAAGGAAAATTGTGAGTAGTGACATTTTGATTTATTTGAAAGCGGAAATTTAATTAAGAGGAAAAACATCAATTAATTAATGTGGGTAATTGCTAAGTTTATTAATTGAGGCAATTATATAAAAAATTATATTTGAAAATTTAAATTGAATATATAGTTTTCAGCATCATTATTTATATAAATCAAAATCTTTATCGTAGATTAATATAAGACAAAAGCTTAAAAATATATTAGTAATTGTAGGCTCTATGTTGCCATTTCTGATATTATAAGATAAATTCCTCTCATGTTATTAGGAGAATAAAAAATGCTCAACTTAATTCTCCTTTTGGGCTTCACTCAAGCCATCCATATGAATACCACAACCAGAATGTTTGAGGATGACTCAGGCCGAACAATAATCTTCCACGGAGTCAACGTAGTTGTGAAGGCTCCTCCATATATTCCTATTACTTCTTCATTTGACCCTCAAATGTCTCTCTGTGCTCAAGACATACAAAATCTCCAAAACTGGGGGTTTAACTTCGTAAGACTTGGGGTTATGTGGCAAGCAGTCGAAACAAGTCCAGGATCTTATAATATGACTTATCTTCAGCAGGTCAATAACTTGGTTAATCAGCTAGGAGCAGCTGGGATTTCTGTATTACTGGATGCTCATCAAGATCTGTTTGCACGTAAAATCTGCGGTGAAGGAGTCCCTGACTTCTATGCTCAAAATTTAACTGACTCTTGTGGAGAACTTTCACCTGTATATGAAGGATTTGGAGCCTGCATTCCCTTGTCTAAGTTCAATTTAACCTATGATGCAAATGGAGATCCTTTGATTTCTGACTGTCTTACACATGATTTCCCTCGCTATTATATGACTCCTGAAGCAGCTGACGCTTTTCAAAGGCTTTATAAAAATATCAATGGGCTGCAAGACAAGTTCCTTGCATTCTGGAACACTGTGTCTTCATTTTTTGCAAATAATCCTTTTATAGTTGGCTATGATCCATTTAACGAGCCTCTTGCTGCTGATATGTATACTAATCCTGACTATATGGTCCCAGGAAACTTTGACCGTGAAGTCCTTCAGTATCTTTGGCAAAAAGTAAATGTAACAGTGAGAAAAAATGATTTAAAAAAGATTTTATTCTTTGAACCAGTACAGTCTGATGTATTGCCAACACTAGGAGGATTAATATTTAATGTTGGGTTCAATGAAACCCCAGGAGGCGTGAATTTTAATAATGCACAAGTTTTAAATGATCATACCTATTGCTGCGCTGTTAACTTTAACCCTTGTGTACAAAATGGTGGGGATCCACCTCTTTCAGAAGCAAAACACTGCGAGAGAATTCATAATGACAGAGTTAAAGTTAGATCACAAGATGCAGAAAAATTAGGAGTTGGGCTGATTTTCACAGAATTTGGAGCTTGCTCTGATTCAGATGCATGTGTCGCTGAAATTACATCAGTGACAAATGCATGTGATAAATACTTGGTTGGATGGTCTTACTGGCAATTCAAAGGATATGGAGACTACACAACTGCTGGAAGTACAGTGGAAGGATTTTATGATGGAAGTGGAAATTTAGAAACAAATAAGCTTAAAGCCTTACAGAGAACTTATGCTCAAGCCTACCAAGGAGTTCCTACGAAATTATTCTTCATTCCATCGACTGGCTATTTCTCAACCTCTTATGATCTCTCTCCAAATGTGAATGCTCCAACAGTGATATTTTTGAATCAAGCAATTGTCTATCCTAATGGGTATGATATTTCTATTTCAAATACGCTTAATTTACAGCCAGTAGTGACTACTAAAGGCAATTTCATCAATATTTTATATACAAACCCAGTATCTTCAAGGACAACTATAGTAATAACAGCCAAATCTGCTGTTGAAGCTTAATATTAAAGAGATTCTTTCTTTTTAAATTTTAAATTAATTAGCTTTATTTGTCGCCATATTCAAGGAGAAACTTAATTATTTATTAAATGCTCTCCTTCTTATTGCTATTCATCGCTGGCTCAGTTACAGCAGTTATCAAGGTAAATACAACCACAAAAATGTTCCAAGATGACTACGGAAGATCAGTAATATTCCACGGAGTCAATGTTGTAGTAAAATCTGCTCCATATATCCCGATAACTACCAGCTTTGACCCACAAATGTCTTTATGTCCTCAGGATATCCAAAATCTAGCCAACTGGGGCTTTAATTTTGTCAGACTTGGTGTTATGTGGCAAGCTGTTGAGACAAGCCCAGGAGTTTACAATACAACTTATTTGCAATTAATCAATAATTTGGTAAATCAATTAGGAGCTGCAGGATTATATACACTTGTTGATGCCCATCAAGATGTTTTTGCAAGAAGGATCTGTGGAGAAGGAGTTCCAGATTTTTATGCTCAAAATTTAAGTGATACATGTGGAGAACTTTCTCCTGTGTTGGAAGGATTTGGAGCTTGCACTCCTATGTCTAAGTTCAATTTTACTTATGATGCCAATGGAGATCCTTTAATTTCAGATTGCCTTACTCATATGTTTGCAGATTATTATGCAACCCCTCAAGCAATGGATGCTTTTAATAGACTTTATAAAAATATCAATGGCTTACAAGACAAATTCCTTGCTTATTGGAATGTTGTTTCTCAATATTTCGTTAACAATAATTATGTAGTTGGCTATGACCCAATAAATGAACCTTTAGCAGCAGACATGTACACTGAACCAACTTATGCAGTTCCAGGAGTTTTTGATAAAGAAGGCCTTCAGCCACTCTATCAAAAAGTAAACAACGTTGTGAGAAAATATGACTCCAATAAAATCCTCTTCTTTGAGCCAGTTCAATCAGATTTATTGCCAATCTTAGGTGGAATAGTCTTTAACGCAGGATTTAACGAAACCCCTGGTGGTCCAAGTCTCAATTATGCTCAAGTTTTAAATGATCATTTATATTGCTGCGACATGGAAAACGAAAAATGCACAGCAAATGGCGGAGACCCTCCAGCATCAACTAAATTGTTATGTGAAAGATTCCATGACCAAAAAGTAAAATTAAGAAGAGAAGATGCTAATAATCTAGGAATCGGATTGATGATAACAGAATTTGGGGCTTGCTCAAATAGGAGTGATTGTCCTATTGAAATAAATTCAGTGACAAATGCTTGTGATAAATATTTAACTGGATGGTCTTATTGGATGTTTAAAGGGTTTGGAGATTATACAACAACTGGAAATTTGGAAGAAGGGCTTTATGATGGAGATGGAAACTTGCAGACTATGAAATTAAAAGCGCTAGAAAGAACTTATGTACCGTATTACCAAGGTGTTCCAACAAAAATATATTTCATTGATACTACAGGATATTTCTCAACTACATTTGAGTTATCGCCTAATGTGAGTGCACCGACAGTACTTTTCTTGAATGCAGCACTTGTTTATCCTAATGGATACACTCTCACAGTTTCAAATACGCTGGATTTGAAGCCTCAAATAACAAGTAAAGGAAACTTCATTAATATTTTGTTTACGAATCCAGCAGCTTCCACAACAACTATTATTATAACACCAAAAGCAAAATAAACCTTAATTAATCTCACGTAGAAAGTCAAATATTTTATATAAATTTTTATTAGTTATTAATGTAAGGCAAGCTGCAAATTGAGTAAGCAACTTCTTCTTAATTCTTAAAACACAGCCCTGATCCTCCATGAGTCCTTTAGGTCTTTTCATCTTCATTTTTTCAACATATTGGCGAAATATGGAAAACGAAAAATGAATTATAAATGGTGGATACACTCCAGCATCAACTAAGTTGCTATGTGAAATATTCCATCATGATCAATGGTTAAAATTAAGAAGAGAAGATACTAACAGCCTATGAATATGATTGATAATGTAGCGTACCATGCTAATGGATGCCATTTTCTGAATCTCCAAGGTTATTGGGGACTTATTTTAACAACATTTTTTTGTAAAACCGCCTGCTATTTGCCATCTGATATTTCTTTTTTCTCTGACTATTTATAATCCTATTTTAATTAAAACTCTAGCTTTTTTTAATTTTTGAAATAATTGTGGATTCAAGATGAAGTCCAATATGGAGAAACCGTATCCTATATTTATGCATAAAAATTTTCCTTAAGTTACCTATTATGCTATTATAAAAATAAATCAATCTTATCATACACTATAACTACTTATGAAAAATTGCTCCCTGAATGAGAGACAAATAAAAACTAATTTCAAATAAAATTTAAGTAAGACATTGATTTAAGAAAATTGTCAAATCTTATTATATTAGCTATTTTATAAACTTCCTATACTTAGAAGTAAAATTCATTTTATTAAAATTTTGGATTCTACAAATGTTTAGCGGCTCTTGCTTTAAATGGGATTGTAAAGCAAAATTGTTCGGCAAATGCCAATGCCAAGAAAGTATGTTTTTCTGCTTCAACCATATGATTGAGCATTTGCAATCTCCAAGCCTTACAGGACATATATTGGCAAATTCATATTTTAAGCCTAGAGAAGAAATTAAAGGCCCAGTTATTAAAAGACTAAATGAAATGATCGGAGACATCAATGAATTCAAGAAAAATGTAATAAAAGATGCAAGCGAAACCATTAGAAATTTTAATGCTTCCTTTCAGAAGTATATTGAGAAGGTAATAAAAGCTGAAAAAAATTGCAAACAATTGATCGATACTCTTATTAGAGGAGAAGAAGTGCTTGATATAGCAGAAATACACAATATGGAAAGTGTTCTGAAACTGGATGCAAATCAGGCAAACCATAAAATGTCCCTATGAAATGTGAACAACTGTATAACTAGCTTGAGCGAAATAAATGAATTAGTTACAAAAACTTTTGAGAAAGATTTTAATCCCTATAGAGTTATAATTGAAGATTATGTTGAGTCTAATGAATTGTCATTTTTCAAACATGGGACAACAAATTTCACAACTGTAAATCTTGATAGCTTAGGGGTTTCAACAGGAACAGTTGGCTCTACAGAAGCAATATATTACAATGCAAGCAGCTTACTTCTTGTTGATAAAAGTTATTTTTATTATGGAAATGGAACCAATTCTGGATATACTTTCATTATTGATAAAATCAAAAATATAAAGCAACTAGCACGGGCCAAAGTAAATTATAATGCAGGGGTGAGCCGTGTTGGAAACTATATATATGCATTTGGAGGAAGTAGTGGCTTATCAGAAAGATATGACATGGTAAAAGATAAGTGAGAAAGCTTGGCTCCATTACCTCTTGGTGTTAATTACAACTATTGTTGCACAACAAACTTTGACAGCTTGATTCTCATATCAGGCCTTCATCTTGAAAAAATAATTACCTACGACGTATATTGAAATAAATATTCAGATGTTCCAAATTTAACTTTGCAAAATGGCTATTATAAATCATTTCTGAGGGGTAATGATCGGATTTATTTAATTGAAATCAGAGCAAGACTTTTTGAAAGTGTTGCAAATGATATTTCTGAATGAGTGAACATAGGAAATAACTCTCTTCAACAATTCTTTCAATCCGCTTTTGTTCAATACAAAGGAAGTATTTGATTTGTCGAATGTGAAAGCGTGCTGTGGAGATTTGACCTTGATTCAAAGCAGGCTATCAAAGTAAAGACTTTATAAATCAGCTAAAGAATTTTAATTCCTAAGCAATTTCTTCTTAATTCTTAAAATACAGCCCTGATCCTCCATGAGTCCTTTAGGTCTTTCATCTTCACTTCTTCAGCATATTGGTGAAATATGAAAAGCGAAAAATGAACTATAAATTGTGGATACACTCCAGCATCAACTAAGCTGCTAACTCTAATCTCTATTTACTATCATTCCTTATCAATTCCAATTAGACTTTTTTAATTTATACGATTTCTTTATATCGTATGGGCCTACTTGTCTTAGTATATTTCGGTTGTTTTTTAATACTCCTAACCTGCCTTGCGATAGCATAATCTACTTTAGGCAACTTTTTTAGCAACTAGATCAAAATTGATTTCAACCATAAAAGCAATAGCAAAGTATCCTATATTTATGCATAAAATTTTTCCTTAAGTTACCTATTATGCTATCATAAAAATAAATCAATCTTATCATATACTATAACTACTTTTGACAAATTGCTCTCTGAACGAGAGACAAACAAAAACTAATTTCAAATAAAAATAGAGTAAGACATTGATCTAAGAAAATTGTCAATCATATTATATTAGCTATTTTATAAACTTCCTATACTTAGAAGTAAAATTCATTTTATTATAATTTCGGATTCTAAAAATGTTCAGCGGCTCTTGCTTTAAAAAGGATTGTAAAGCCAAATTGTTCGGCAAATGCCAATGCCAAGAAAGTATGTTTTTCTGCTTCAACCATATGATTGAGCATTTGCAATCTCCAAGCCTTACAGGACATATCTTGGCAAATTCGTATTTTAAGCCTAGAGAAGAAATTAAAGACCCAGTTATTAAAAGACTGAATGAAATGATCAGAGATATCAATGAATTCAAGAAAAATGTAATAAAAGATGCAAGCGAAACCGTTAGAAATTTTAATGGTTCCTTTCAGAAATATATTGAGAGGGTAATAAAAGCTAAAAAAAATTGCAAACAATTGATCGATACTCTTATTAGAGGAGAAGAAGTGCTTGATATTGCAGAAATACACAATATGGAAAGTGTTCTGAAACTGGATGTAAATCAGGCAAACCATAAAATGTCCCTATGAAATGTGAACAACTGTATAACTAGCTTGAGCGAAATAAATGAATTAATTACAAAAACTTTTGAGAAAGATTTTAATCCCTATAGAGTTATAATTGAAGATTATGTTGAGTCTAATGAATTGTCATTTTTCAAAAATCAGACAACAAATTTCACAACTGTAAATCTTGATAGCTTAGGGGTTTCAACAGGAGCAGTTGGATCTACAGAAGCAATAAGTTACAGTGCAAACAGAATACTTCTTGCTGATAAAAGTTATTTTTATTATGGAACCAATTCTGGATATACTTTCATTATTGATAAAAACAAAAATATAAAGCAACTAGCACGGGCCAAAGTAAATTATAATGCAGGGGTGAGCCGTGTTGGAAACTATATATATGCATTTGGAGGAAGTAGTGGCTTATCAGAAAGATATGACATGGTAAAAGATAAGTGAGAAAGCTTGGCTCCATTACCTCTTGGTGTTAATTACAGCTATTGTTGCACAACAAACTTTGACAGCTTGATTCTCATATCAGGCCGTTATCTTCAAAAAATAATTACCTACGACGTATATCGAAATAAATATTCAGATGTTTCAAATTTAACTTTGCAAAATAGCTATTATAAATCATTTCTGAGGGGTAATGATCGGATTTATTTAATTGAAGGTGGAGCAAGAATTTTGGAAAGTGCCCTAAATGATATTTCTGAATGAGTATACATAGGAATTAACTCTCTTCAAGAAAGCCTTCAATCCGCTTATGTTCAATACAAAGGAAGTATTTGATTTATCGAATGTGAAAGTGTGCTGTGGAGATTTGACCTTGATTCAAAGCAGTTTATCAAAGTAAAGACTTTATAAATCAGCCAGAGAATTTTAATTCCTAATTAATATCATCATAACTTTTGTTTCTAAATGCATTATGCTCAATATCAGGATCCATAAAGGGAGTTATATTATTGTTTAAACTAATACTATGCTCAATTCCTCTATCAGTACCAAGATAATTAATTATAAGATCTATTATCTCTATTATTTCTTGAGGAATCATTGCATCTGTATACCTGGATCATAAAAATATCTTATATCAGGAGCAAAACCAATCTCATTTTCTACAATATCTATATTTCTAGCTTTTAGAGACTCAATAAAAGCTTGAGAATTGATTTTGAAAAATTCAGATAAAAGTTCGGGCGTAAGGCTCGGCATTTTTATTGGGGCTCTTATTATTTAGTAAATATTTGTTATATTTTTAATTTCTAAAAATATATGCTAGTGTATAAAATTTTGGATTTCCTTAATAAATCAAATTTAGCAACTAGTAAGACTCTAAAAATAAGATTTTTTCATATATTATAAAATATATATGAAAAGATTTATAATTTTAGAAATTATCATCAAAACAAAAATTTAAGAAAAGATCTCTTGATAAATGTTTAAAATTTATATTTTTGGCATTATTAAATGCATTAAGATGATAATTTGTAAACGTTATTATAATAAAGCATGTATAATGGATATATACACGACAGAGAGAAACAAAAAGAAGAAGCTAAATTAAGCAACTTAAAAAAAGTCAAGAAGAGTTTGACTGCTCAAATAAAAATGAGAGCTGAGCTTGTAAAATCTCACCAAAGGAGAACAGAAAAAAGAATTTTGGAGATGGCTGAAAATCCTGTGCCAATTCCAAGAATAATCTCTACAGCAAGAAATGATACTTATCTTGGAGACCCTGCATTCAGATTTAGACCCAAGAATGATCAAGAAAGAATAAATGATACACTATTTAAATATCAAAATCTTGATCCAGTTCCATATAACACTTTTAAATTTCAATTCAGACAAAGGCTGAAAACCAAAGAAATTAACCCAGATTTAAAATTTACTCCAAGAGACAGATACGAAAGAATCATTGATTCTTTAAACCAACAAAAAGCTATTTTAAGCAACTCTTGGTATATTTCAGATAAAAATAATCAAAATGAAACAAAAAATGGGGAAAGTATTTTACCTCAACATTTACATAAGACTTATTATAAAACTGTAGAATCTCTGGCCTTAGATGTCAGCCCATCTCTAAAAGGTCCTTCGTTAGCAGAGGTGAAAATTAATGTTAAAAATGCTAAAAAAGGGTTGACTGGAGACCCAAGCTTGCCGAAGAATCCAATAATTATTGCTAAATTGGCAGATATTGGAAAGCTAAAATCCAAGGATGATTTAATTTTAGTTGATGGGCAGCTTTCAGAATTGGCTAGAGAAGTTATGGGTAAATGCAACTTAAAAACTACAATAGATCGCTCAGCCTTTACTTCTAGGTCTTCGTCTGTCCCAAGACAATTTTATTATTAAATTAAATCTCGCTATCGATTGTTTCTACCCACGCTTAAATTAATTTCAAAAATGGCTTTCTGGTCTAAAATAAATTTCACTCAAATTAACAATTGTAAAAATGCATTTATGGTATTCTAAACAACAGAAATTTATGGTGAATTTATTATTTTGATAATCATTAAAATGGGCTTACTTGTTAATGGCCAATGGGTCGATCAATGGTATGACACTTCTTCAACTGGAGGAAAATTTGTAAGGCAAACATCCCAATTCAGAAGCTTCATTACCCGTGATGGAAGTAGCGGCTTTAAAGGTGTTGAAGGAAGATATCACCTTTATGTTTCTTATGCTTGTCCTTGGGCACATCGCACATTGATCATGAGAAATCTCAAAGGTCTTCAGCATGCAATTTCTGTCTCTGTCGTCAATCCACTTATGTATGAAAATGGGTGGACTTTTGGCAACTTTGAAGGAAGCACTGAAGATCATCTACATAACAGCTCATACCTGTATGAGGTTTATCTTAGAGCTAAATCTGACTATACGGGAAGAGTCACTGTACCAGTTCTCTGGGATAAACTATCACAAACAGTAGTATCAAATGAGTCTGCAGAGATTATCCTTATGTTCAATAGTGAATTTGACTGTGCAAATGACAACGATTACTATCCTATTGATAAAAAACAGGAAATTGACGAAACTAATACATTTGTCTACGACAAGATCAACAATGGAGTTTATAAAGCAGGGTTCGCAACCACTCAAGAAGCATATGAAGAAGCTGTAAAAGAGCTGTTTTGCGCTTTGGATCATATTGATCAGAAACTTGAAAATCAGAGATACTTGGTCGGCAACACCCTAACTGTTGCAGATATCAGACTCTTTACAACTTTGGTAAGATTCGATCCAGTCTATGTTGGCCATTTTAAATGCAATTTGCAGAGAATTGAAGAATATAAGAACTTGTCCAACTATTTGAGAGATATATATCAGATACCGGGGGTTAGCGAAACTGTTAATTTCGATCATATTAAAAACCATTACTATAAGAGCCATAAGACAATAAATCCAACTGGAGTGGTTCCATTTGGACCAAGAGTTGACTATAGCAGACCTCATGATAGAGACCGCTTTAACAGAGTTGAAAGAGAGGAAGACGAAGATTTTGGTGGTTTGTTTGGATAAAGTTAACTTAATAAAATTACTCCTTCTTTTCAGTTTTTTCTGTGTTTTCATCTGTTTGCTCTTCTTGCTCTTCTTGCTCTTGCTGTTCTTTTGGTCTTTCTAATTCTTCCAATAAGGTGTTTTTTGCCCCTTGAATTTTGCATTGTAAATAGAAAGAACCTCCTTTTGCTGGGTCATTCGTATTGAGAAGTTTCTTAAATCGTTCTTCAACTTGCTCTACTGTATAGCTTGACTCAATTTGCAAAATTTTAAGTGCCTCATTAAGATCAATTCCGGAAGGCTTTGTAAACGTCGATTTTGCTTTATCTTTAATTTTCTGACCAATTTTTTCTCGTTTAAACTGCGTTCCTAAATTATGATTTACTTTCTTTGTGCTTGGTATAGACAAGCATTACTCTTCTATATCGAAAGTATAAGTACTTAGGTAAAGGTCTAAAAAATTCTAGTCAAAAAAGCATAATTATTATAGCCATTTAGATTATGAATAAAACTTCATTTCAATTCTAAGAAAGCAGCTTTTATTTACATTAGATGATTTTATAAGCGTTAATTTGAAATTATTTGTCTATTTCTTTATTTTATAAATTGAAAATTATGCCTAGCTTATGATGTAATAAGGTATAAGTTGCATAAAATAGATATTTATGCTCAATAATATTTAAATTATTTATTGATATAAATATTTTAATTATTTCTTTCAATCAAAATGATTCGTTAATTTTTAAATTATCATAATGCTCAAATTGCAGATAAGAAGAGGCGAACATTCATGAAGCGATAACAGTCTTGGCTGCTTTGTATTCCTAGACAATCGTTTGCTAAATATTATAACAGCGATTTCAACAGATATAAAAAATAGTGTCAAATTGCCAACT
Organism: Blepharisma japonicum; assembly: GCA_949751835.1. Classification (NCBI taxonomy): domain Eukaryota; phylum Ciliophora; class Heterotrichea; order Heterotrichida; family Blepharismidae; genus Blepharisma; species Blepharisma japonicum. The sequence continues at coordinate 363,858 of CATKHK010000033.1, read as the reverse complement.
TCAGGAACTTTAAATTTGGTATTTAAAGATCTAAAAGAAGATAAAGTTTTGGGAAGTGTTAACTTTCCTATAGAGATTTTGCCTCACAATGAAGCTATATGGCTTCCAATATCAACATCAAATCATAATATCCTGACTGAGCTACCTCGCAATGTAAGCAATCCAAAAGTATTAATATTCTGTGAAGAGAAAAGTGAAAAAGAAGAAATACATGAGACAGGTGCAAATGAAAATAGCTTCGGTAGCTCATTATGCTGCATGGAAGAAGTAAATTTAAGATGTGATGATATTTTTTCTGAAAATTCAACGAAACAAGAGCATTTAATCGAGTATCAGCAATGCCCTCAAGCTGATATAAATCAAGATTACAATGAAAATATTGCAAAATATGAATCAAAGCTGAAATTTGAAGAAAAAAGAAGTTATGACTTAGATAATAAATTGGAAAAGATTTCTAAACAATATGAAGAATTGGTAGAAAAAAGTAAACTGAGGGAAGCATCACTTTTGAAGCTGCTTGAGCAAAAAGAGTCTGAATTATTGGTTGCCCATACTGAAATTGCTAAACTTCAAGCATATTCTAGGAAGCTTGAAAGCGAAAATAATCACTTATCTGATACAATATCTAGACTTGAAATGAATCCTCAAAAAGAAAAAATTAACACTTTGCAAAATGAGCTCATTATGGCCAAAGAGCAATTAGTAGAATCAGAAAAACTTATTAAAAAGTTGATTAAAGAAATTGACTGTTCTAAAATTAATGAAAATAATAAGCCTAAGACAGATATTGAGAATTCAGTACTTAAGCCTAGCAATAAGATCCAAGAATCCTTAAATTCCTCAAAAAGACAAACTCAAGGAAATCGTCTTTTGAAATCTAATAATAGTCTCGAAAAAACATTGAAAGCAAAAATAATTGAAATACAAAAAGAAAGAGAAGATAGTCATAAAGAAGCTGAAAGAAATGAAAATGGAAGTTCATTATTAGACCCACTTGTAAAAGAAGTCTTAATAAAGGTCAATTATAAAGGGTCATGCTCAAAAATCGATAATGATTACTATTTATTTAACGGACAAAAGATTAAAGTTTACATTAAAGAAAGCCGCTTATATGCAAAAGTTGGAGTGGTTTCAGTTCCCTTGGAAGAGCTATTAAAATCGTCATCGTCCCGTCATTCAATTGTTAAATTAAATTGGGACTCTTATACTCCAAAAATATCCAATGCTTTCTTCTCAACTCCATCATCTCGTACACAAAGTCCAAAAGATGAATTTATCAGACCAGTTGCACTAAATGAAATCAATGAAAAAGAAATCAAAAGGATACGAAGAATATCTCCACAAAACTCTTTTTGGATGCCCACAATTAGTAGCAGACACAAAATAAAAACTCCAGATCAGTCACCTTTTAGACTTAGAGAGTCTTCAAGAGATTCTACTAGTGTCGAAAGAAAAAGACCATTTAGACTATAATATATATTTTGAAAAACTATTTATTTAACATCATTATTATAGGATTTATAAAAAATATAAATAAGTATTGTGAAAATTGTTAAAGCTTTAACTTGAAATAGAATTATTAAATTAAAAATATTTTTGAAAATTTTTGTTTATATAATGGATAGAAGAAGAAATCAGAGTTTAGGTAAAAAAGTAAAAAAGAATAACTCAGCTATGGGCCATCCACCAAGACAGCAGCAACATGATAATCCACTAACTTCATATGATACAATTATACCTATGAAATTTGAAGAAAATAAAGAAATTAAAAACTCATGGGAGGATGTTCTCCGAGGTCAGTATGGTTATTATTTTAACGACGAACTTTATTTAAGATCAATCGAAAATAATCAGCCATTCAAATTCATCAACCAAAATCATTATGAAATACTTGGAGACATTATCTTAAATTACATACAAGAAAAACTTGTTTCTTTTTATAACCTAGATGAATTCAGAATACCCCTCTCCAAGCATCACAACGGGAGTAATAAATCCAATATTTTTATGAGTAAAGACTGATTTTCAAATCGAAATAAAGCTTTAATTCTAATCCATGGTGCTGGGGCAGTTCGAGCTGGGCAATGGGCAAGATCAGTATGCATCAATGACTCTTTAAATAAAGGAGCAGTTTTTCCATTTCTTGAAGAAGCTTTTAAAGGTAGCTACTCAACAATAATTTTGAACCCGAATTACAATGAAAACCCAGAAACTAGAGAGAGAATTCCATTTAATGGAGACCATGAAGAGCATTCAGATTATGTTTGGGAAAATTTTATTCGTCCTTGTCCTGCGAGAGAATTATATATCGTTGCTCATTCTCGTGGAGGGGCATCTACAATCCATTTATTGAAAAAATATTGGAAGGAGTTTAATCAAAGGGTTAAGGCTATTGCATTTACGGATTCTGCTCATGGAAGTGTTCAATCATTGAGTATGGTACAAAAAACATTTTTAGCACAAGTAGGTGTTGATTGAATTGGATCAAGACATCCAAGGGATCATTTGGAAAAGCCAGCTGCGAGAAGTCGAAATGGGGTTACAAATTTATCCTCTGGGCATGAAAAGCATGAGTATACAACTGGATATGCTTTTCCTTCTATATTTCCGTTTTTCAGAAATAAACAGCGCTTTATCCATTAGAAAATAAGAGAAATCATATTGATTACAATATTTCTATTAAAACTAAAATTGACTTAATTAGCATTAATTTTCTTCATGAACTACATGAATCCATCCATCTCGGCTTTCTCCATCTGCCCACAACTCTAATTTGACCCCTGCTTCAGGTAATAAAGTTTCTATCATATGATAGACATAATTTTTTGGTTTTGTAAAATCAAAAACAACATCACAAGTTCTCTGATGCCTTAACTCCAACTTTCCTGCAGCAATCTTTCTGAACATCAACAATGTCAAATGAGAGGTTGCAAAAGGCCAACCAGGTTGCTTACTAATTAGATTTGGAGTAAAATCTGTGAGATTAACAAGACCTCCAGCTGCATCCACATTGGTTTGATCTACTTGTACTCATACAAGATTTTCCACATATTGATACTTCATTTTTTCCATGACTTCAACCCATTCTTTGATTTCCTTTTTTTGGCTCCAAAGGAAAATGAGGCCTTTATTCATCAATCCTTTAAGGTATTTTAATTTTCCTTTAGCTCTGATGTTTAGACCGTCAGGAGCGTTTATCAAAATTGCTTCAAATTTTTCTTGGAAGTTTAAATTAAATACGTCTTCGTGCATTACTCTGCCTTCGCCAAGATTTTTCTGTACCGCCATATATGACTGTGTGACAGGATCCACATATTTTGCTTGACGAGTGCTGTCGGTTCCTTCTGAATCTGAATCAGAAGACATTGACGAAATATCAGAAAACTCATACCTTGGCCTGAAACTGCTTTGGATTTCTCCTATTGATGTGGATTCGATTAATTCGCGGCAATCCTCAGATGTTAGGTTATCTCTGCCAACTTTTGTTTGGTATTCTTCAAGTTGTTTGAACTTCTTCATGATCTTCTCAATCGGTTCGTTATCTTCAACGTAGCCAATTAAATATTCAGCATCTGGCATTCTTTTTCTCAGTGTTCTTCTTGACATTTTATATGGAATACTTAAACTTAGTCCGCTTAAATGAAGCTTATAAAACGATAAAATCTTGAGAAGTTATTATTAATTTTATAAGTCTTTTTGTAATTTTTTAATTATGGATATTTAGTATTTGTATTGATTCATTTTTTAGATATCAATGAATAATTTCAAATTAAGGTGCAATTACTACAAATTTATATATATATTAGTCTCAAATATTAATTAGCAGTTTATAAATTTTCCAAATAAAGTCATTTCCATATGTTATTATTATTAAAAAATAGATACACAATAATGAATAAAAGTATCTGTTTTCAAAATCAACTATTTTTTACAAAAATCAATTCGTTGAAGAAATCTTTTGCCCAGAGAAGTTCAACTTTAAGGAGATCTTTTAAAGCCTTGAGTTTATTTTATTTTAGTTCTATTAGGTACCATCAGGACTTTATTCAATTGAATAACTCTTACGATTATTCAAAATTGGCTTGCATGGACTCTTTAAATGTCTTAAATTCATGTATTCACTGCTTTATATTTTCACCTTCATTTAATATTATTTTGAATGATTTCATTACGTCAGAGAATATGTTAATTTATAATGCTGACCAAAGATTTAGTGAAAGGACTTTTGTCAGGGAATCGAATGGCACTCTCTAAGTCAATTACCCTAATTGAATCAGCACACCTAGACCATCGTAAGCAAGCCACAGAATTATTAAGTCAGCTAAGCCCATCTCCTAATAGTATTCGACTAGGGATCTGTGGAGCTCCTGGAGCTGGCAAATCAACACTTATTGAAACCTTAGGTCTCAAATTTATTAGCCACGGTATGAAACCAGCCGTATTAGCGATGGATCCATCATCAGTTCAATTTGGCGGATCAATTTTGGGCGATAAAACCCGTATGCAAGAACTTTCAACTCATCTTGGTGCTTATGTAAGGCCGTCTCCTACAAAAGGCGTTCTAGGAGGTGTGACAAGTGCTTGCAGTGAAAATATAATTTTATGTGAAAATGCAGGATATAATCCAATCATTGTAGAAACAGTTGGCCTTGGCCAAAGCGAAACCACAGTTGACGAAGTCACTGATTTAATTCTTCTCGTCGCAAATCCAGCAGGGGGAGATTTTCTGCAAGGAATCAAAAAAGGTATCATGGAAGTCGTTGATTTAGTGGTTGTAAATAAAGCAGAACCACCATTCAGAGAAAAGGCTGAAATGACCAAATTTGAGCTAGAACAAGCTTTTAAACTGAGTGTTAGAAGATATGATAATTGGGTTCCACCTGTATTGCTGACCTCAGCGAAAAATAAAGAAGGAATAGAAGAACTGGTCACCGAAATTTTGAATGCAAAAGAAAAACTTAAATATGAAATTTTTGAGAAAAGGAAGGCACAGATGATATTGCAAACCCATAGAATGATGGAAGATTTGTTGAGAGCAAAACTAAAAGAGATGAAATCAAGTGGAGATTATAATCATATCTTAGCTGATCTAAATGAAATGAAGATAATTCCTAGGACTGCAGCTACACAAATGTTATCTTTGCTTGCTAAAGATTAAAACATTATTTAAGAGTAGACTAGTTTTAATCAACATTATTTAAAGATTGATTTTGCATAATGGCTGTTAGAAACTTCAATTAATGCTCATATCTGTGTTTTTTCTTAATGCTGGAAAGTGGAGGAAAAAATTAAATTTTCTCCTTTCACAAAATATCGATAAGGCCTTTTGAGATTCATAATGAATTTAGCATTTATTCAATTTTTGGGAAATTAGTTAAAATTTTCAAATAAAATGAATTGAAATAATAAATATATTGAAAATAAAATCTATCTCAAGAATCCTGCTTTTTTCGTGTTGTTAGTACGAACTGAGTTTGGCGTAGTATGGCGAACTGGCCCTTTATCAAATATGCTAAGTCCTGCTTTCACCTTTTTATTTTCTGGACTCGTAGAATTTGCTCGATTCTGCGCAGAAGATCCTTTATCTTTAGGCATAAAAGGACTTGTTACTGGAGAGCTTTGATTCGATTTTTTAGCATTGACTAGTCTATCTGCTTGGCCTTTATCTCCATACATAGAAATAAACTTATCTTCAGGAGACATCGGAGTTTTTTGTTCTTCATTGTTACCTACATTAAGCTTCTAAATAAAAATTACTGAAACTCCTGTCGTAATTTCGTGTTCAGTTCTATACTCATCGCCCCATGAAAATACTCTTTCTTGCATATCACACAAAAATTGCTGTTGAGGGCCTAGAACACTTCCAGGTCTACAAAGCCGAATATAGCCTATGAAATCTTCGGCTCTGAATCTGAAATGCTTCATAGCATACATTCCAATTAGAGTCCCAGTTCTTCCTAGCCCAGCTTTACAATGTACAGCTAGTCCTCCAGGCTCTCTTTCTGAAATCCTCAAAAATTCAGCAATGATTTCATTTGAAGGAACTGATCCGTCAAGAAAATATAAATCATAATGCCTTATCCCATGCCTAGTAAACCTTTCAGCTTCATAAGTTTTATTATTTAGTCTCACAACAGCCGTAATTCCAATTTGTTTAAATAAAGGTACATAATCTTCAGGAGTCCATACCCTAAACCCTTGCTGATCAATTTGTGTCGGGCTAGGACATGCAAAAGCCAGCATTTTGCCTGGAATAATCCAATTCCAGTCTCCGTTCTCCACTTTCTCATAAAATTCATAGTCTTTTATATTGAATGTCGCCATATCAAACCAGCCAAGTTTAATAGCTTTTTCGAGCCCTCTTAAACATTGCAGAATTGTGCATCGATAAGGACAATTTGTCCCACCTGCATCCCTAAATCCTTCAAAAGGAGGAAGACTTGAGAATGGCTGCCAAGCTTCATCTGCAGTTTTATTTAAAACAAGAACTTGAAAAACACCCATTAGATAAGCTGCATTAGCTCGCTTGTTTGGTAGAAGTGATGTAAAATGATAGATTTTGTAAGAGTTGTAAGAAGGGTTTCTTATAAGTCTTTCGAGCTCTGTGCAAAATTTGTAGGCCATTCCAATGTTTAAAGGACCAAAGTCAAGGTAAAAGGGTTGGTAAACTAATTCATTATCAATGCAAAAATAATAGGAGTTGGCTTGATTTCGTGGAGGTGCACGGTCGCTAATCCAATATAACTTATTTGGAATTATCTCTATTGCATTGTTTGGCCCACTCATGACCTATACGATATTATTATTTGATGGCGCTTAATACTAAATACTGAATTTTCTTATAAATAAATAACAAAAAGAGAAAGAGCTCATTTATTCATGCTCTTGCAGCTGTTTTTGTTGATCAATTATATCCCAAAGGCTTATTTGAGATTAAAAAAATACTTTAAATCAAGACCTTGCTAAAATATCGTTTGCTGCAAAGGAGTCTGAAATAATGAGAATCTTCGTTATAAAAGCTTAATTAATTAATAGGTGTTGTGTTTCTTTTATAAGCTACATAATTTATTTAATATGAAAAATTAAGTGACGTAATAAATACTTAGAAAAAAATGCTCTAATAAAAGAATTTAGACTTGTATTATTCCGAAATGATAAACTATGAGATGATAATATATAACATTTTAATTTTTAATATTTACTGCAATCAACATCATCTTTATTTGAAAAAAGCTTTTAAAGTTATAAATTAATTGATCTGAGCTATTTTTGAGCTATATTATAATTATAAGTATATCCTAAAAACTATGGAGTTAATTTTGTCTATTATATGAAAAAATGTTTAATGCTAATTTGATAATATTTTAAAATTTCAAAGGCTATAAATTTTAAAGATTTAATTTAATTTCCGCTAAATAAAAATTTAGATTACTAAAATTTAAATAAAATAATTAATACATATCTTGAAGATGCCAATACAAGTATGATCCAATTACAATTATTTTAAGCAATCTTACTCTATTTTCTTCTGCTTCTTTTTAACGTTTCCCTCTCTCGATATATAATATTTTCCTAATTCTTTGCACCAAATAATATCATATTTTTTATTCCAATTTGTTCTGATACTATTTTCTCCATAATAATCATCCATTCTCTCTTCAAATTTATGGACTATTCTATCTAAAACTTCTTCATCGATTCCAAGCTCCTTTGCAGCCAAATCAAGCTTTTCACATATATAGTAGGTCTCCAGAGCGTTTAAAATTTCAATAGGGCCCATTATCCCAAGGTCATAAACTGTATCAAGCTGCTTTTTCTCACATCTGTCAAGCCAATAATTTATCTGTTTTTTGGAGATCCCATGATATTTCGCTAATTTATCTTTTCTTCTTTTAGTAGCGTACTCCATAAGTACGTTTTTAATATCTTTTTTCATAAAAATCAGTTTTCTCCTGTTAATTTCTCCCATAATTTCATTCAAGTAATGCTTCTTTATTTTTAAAGACTTACAGATTTCGTCATCACGAATTCCGCCTGCCCTCATAGCCATAATTTGCTGTTTAAGTTCATCAGCCCTTGCATAAAATGCAGGAGATCTCTCCCAGCCTCCCCAACAGTGGATATATCCACCATTTCTTAAATCATAAAGTGATTGAATAACTCTTATATTTACCCCATTATTGTAAAGCCTGGCAACCCTCTGTTTTAATTCATCAATGTCATGGAGATCAGTGATAGGGTTTTCGTAATTTTTTTGCTTTGCATTTGCTTTTTTATGGAGGTTTCGCTTCATTTCAAGCCTTTCATTTCTAAGAAGATTTAGATTTTTGGAGCGAGGCGAGAGTTCTTGTTTGATGATGCCCATTCCATAGCGAGAGCTATCATTGATTAGAGCTAAACATTTGAGTGGTATCGAGAGAATTTCTGATGCACGTTCTAATCCTACCCGACTGACTACATCAGTTACAGATGTCCTAAGCTCATCAAAAAAAGAAAGATTTTCATAGCATACAAGTGTTTTAAATGCTTGAACTTCGTCTTTTGGGGTTCTTGTATAATGTGCCACTACATCAATTCCGAGAAACATCGCACAGAGCCCTATATATTTTGCTTCCATAAATATTTTATGGGGCTTTTGCTAAATGAGTTGCCACAATTCTTTTTATACTAAGCTTCCTTATGAAACAATTATTTCTGATCTTCACCATTTTCCTTTAAAATATTTTCTCTCATATATAATTTTTGTCTTTCCTTGATTTTATTTATTTATTAAATTTCATATTTTTTATTCATAATAAAATTTTAATTGGCCACGTCGCACAATTAATTTGATAAATTCACAATAATTTTACTAATTTTTTGAAATTTTTATTACCCGATTTGGTCCGAATCCTTAGATAAAAGCAGTTACTCTTAAGACAGCTATAATAATAATGGCCAATAACAGTCATTTAGACAACTTAGTCGTCCTTCGAGGCCTAGGTAAAGGCGCAACTGCAAAGGTGAAAGCAGTCCAAGACCCCACCACAGGTGCCATTTACGCCGCAAAAATTCTCAAAAGCCAAGGTGAAGCTCTCACTGCTCGTTTCAGAGAAGTCGTGCAAAATGAGATGCAAAGCTTAAACAGAATTCACCATCCAAACATCGTCAATTTAATCAACGCAAACGAGAACGGCGTTTACGTCAAGAAAAACGGGTCAATGTACAATTGTATGTACATGCTGATGGAGCTCTGCCCTAATGGTGAACTTTTCGATATCCTTTTCCAGTCTGGGAAATTCGATGAGAGAACCACCAGGTTTTATTTCCACCAGCTGATTGAAGGGCTTGAAGCTTGCCACCGAGCAGGGGTTACCCATAGAGACTTGAAGCCTGAAAATGTATTATTTGACGAAACCTTCAACTTAAAAATAACTGATTTTGGGTTTGCAATTGCAATTGCAGGAAGAGATGGATCTGGAGCTCTACATACACACTTAGGGACTGAAGGCTATATGGCTCCAGAAATCCATGCAAGAAGAGCTTATAGTGGGGTTTCTGTTGACTTATTTGCAACTGGGATCATATTATTTATCATGTACTCACAAAACCCACCATTCAGCAAAGCAACTCCGACTGAGCCTTACTATAGGCTGCTATCGAACAGAGAAGAAAGATTTTGGCAGCTTCATTCAAGAAACAAGGCTCCAAATTACTATAGTGCTGATTTTAAATCTTTGATTACCGACATGTTAGCGCTAGACCCAGCTCAGAGATTAACTATTGAACAAATTAAAGCCCATCCTTGGTATAATGGCCCTACAGCTACCGCTGAAGAAGTTGGAAATGAGCTTAGAGCAAGACGTCAAAGAATCCAAGAAGCTGCTGAAAGAGCCCGTGAACAAAGACTGAAAAGTGCTGCAGGACAAAGACCAGGGATTGTGTGCCAAGGCGGAAGATTCTATAGAGGTGATGATACTGGTGTCAGTGATCTTTCGCTCTCCTTCTCAATTCCACAAGAAGATTTGGTAGCAAAACCCCTTCCAGCTAATTTCCAAGCTGTTACCAAATATTCACAAATGTTGACTGGACTTAGTCCTCAAGAGGCAATGACAATTATTTCAATTTGCCTTTCTGATTATCAGGTAGAGTGCGAAATGTCGCAAGGATACTATGAAGTAACTGCAAATGTGATCACAGAAACTGATGTGGTCAATTTCAAGGTCACAGTCTATGATGCTGGAAATAGCATGACCTTGGTCTCATTTGATCTATTGAAAGGGAGCAAATTTGATTTGATGAATATATACAGAAAAGTTGAAGAAAGAATTCAAGAAGTCCAGTGCTCTTAAATATTATAAGTTCTCTTGAAATTAAATAAATGTGTCTTGAAAGAAATTTTAAAAGGAAATTTAAAAGGAAATTTATATTGAGAAGAAAAATAATTTATATAATTTGATAAAAACCAATAAAATTATAAATAAAAAGAGAGAATATTAAGTATATGAATTAGACTTAAAGAAATAAATAGTCTCAGTATAAAGCGCAGCAAAAATTATAGTAATAAAATTGTAAAACTCGGATATTAGCTGCTTTTATTAAAATTAATTAATTGATATTTATGATAGATTATTAATTTGTGAAAATACATTAAACTGTAAAGTTTTTGAGCTCTATATAAGGAGAATTTATCAAATAATTACTAGCCTTTCATTTTATATTGAGATTAATCCGATTGCTTCTGACAATTATATTTTTTATCATTAAATAAAATAATGTCTCAACACAGCTGCTTGGACAATTATATTGTCCTTCGTAAACTTGGCAAAGGAGCTATTGCAAAAGTCAAAGCGGTGCGTGATCCTGCAAATGGATTTACTTATGCTGCAAAAATTATTAAAATCCAATGCGAGGCACTATCTTCGAGATTTCGAGAAATAGTCCAAAGCGAGATACAAAGCCTGAAGAGACTCAACCACCCAAATATAATAAACTTTTATTATGCAAACGAGGATGGAGTTTATACGAAGAAAAACGGTGACACTTATAAATGCATGTATATGATCATGGAGCTCTGTCCAAACGGAGAGCTATTTGATATTCTATTTCAATCTGGAAGGTTTGACGAGAGAACATCTAGGTTTTATTTTCATCAATTAATTGATGGACTTGAAGCTTGCCACAGGGCAGGAGTTGCACACAGAGATTTGAAGCCTGAAAATATATTATTTGATGAAAATTTTAATTTAAAATTAACTGATTTTGGGTTTGCTATTTCAAACACTGGAAATGATGCTTCAATCTGCGTAAAAACACATTTAAAATCCGAGAATTATATGGCACCAGAAATTCTTGCAAGGCAATCATATAATGAGTTTTCTGTTGATTTATTTGCAGCAGGAATCATCTTGTTTATTATGCTCTCACAAAATCCACCCTTTAATAAAGCTACTTTGACTGAGCCTTATTATAGACTGTTATCAAATAAAGAAGAAAGGTTTTGGCAGCTTCATTCAAGAAATAAGCCTCAGAATTACTACAGCGCTGAGTTTAAATCTTTAATTACTGACATGCTTGCTTTTAATCATTCTCAAAGACTCACAATTGACCAAATTAAAGCTCATCCTTGGTATCAAGGTCCTGTTGCTTCGACACAAGAAGTGGGACAAGAACTAAGAATTAGGCGCCAAAAGGTATTTGAAAATGCTGAAAAAGCGCGTGAGCTAAGACAAAGAACAGTTGGGCAGAGGCCAGGAATCGGGATTCAAGCAAACAGATTTTACAGAGGTGATGAAAGTGATATGGGGAGTTTATCTCTTTCCTTTTCAATTCCTCCAGAAGATCTTATTGCTAAGCCTTTGCCTTTAAATTTTGAGACTGTTCATAAATATTTCCAATCATTCACAGGACTAAGTCCAACTGAGGTTATGTCAATAATTTCTCATTGCCTCTTTGAATATAACGCGGAATGTGAAGTATCTCAAGACTATTACGAGGTGTTGGCTACTGTAGTTACCGAAACTGACATCGTTAACTTCAAAATTACAGTTTACGATGCTGGCAATTTTTTGACTGCGCTTTCCTTTGATCTATTGAGAGGCAGCAAATTTGATTTGATGACAATTTATAGGAGCATTGAAGGAAGAATCCAGGAAGTCCAAAATTTATAAATTGCTACAGTGTTTTATAAATAAGATACCTTTATGGATAATCGGATTTCTTCATCAATATTTAATTAAATTTAAACTTAATAAACATAATGGAACCTTTTAGCAGAGCAAAAACTTCTCAGCCTGCAAAATGGGCTGATTCCGATTCTGACTCCGAATTCGAAAATATATTAGCAGAAGCTGAACTGGAGAAGGAGAAAAATTCAGAAGCATCAAAAAATGAGAACAAGCATCATAAGTATGAACAAAGAGCAGGAACCGCGCCTGAGACAAAAGGAAAAACTTTATTAAAAGGGAGAAGCTCTCTTGAATCTCCACCCGAAGAAGGCGATTATCCAGTAAAAGAAATAAGAAGAAGCATCATTAGCGAAGATGACCGTGGATCTATCATTTTTATGAGTGCAGACGTAACCCAAGATAAAATCAAAGTAAACGCTGACCCTCTTAAAGACCTGGAAGAACGAATAGCCAAGCTTGACCAAGAAATCAAAGATGAAGTCGAAGAAGACAGGAAAAGATTAATAAAATACAATCAAGATGAAATCGAGCGCAAAAAAATTGAATTTGCTACAAATTTAGAGCTTAAGAAGAAAATGTATGAAGAGCAGCTTAAAGAGCTGGAGAACTCTAAACGATATTATGAAAAACTAGAAATGCTTGCTGATTCTATCAATTTTAACTCAAATTTGATTAACTCAGTTTCCTTGAAACTGCAGGATAAAAAAGAAGACCATGAAAGAGAAAAATCACATAGGCTGGTTGAGCTTGAAAATACAATAAAACAGAGAGAAGAAAATATCATTAACCAAGAAAGAGATGTAGAATCTATTAAGCAAAGCTTGCAAGAAGAAATCAAATTTTTCGAAAAATCTGAAGAAGAGAAAAGAAAAATGTTTGATGAAGAGCAAGCTCAAATAAAGAAGGAAAGAGAGCATTTATTTGATTTTTATAAAATGCTCATGGAACAAGAAAAATCCAAAAAGCAAGAAATTGAGGTAGAGAGAATAAAGTTAAAAGCTTTAAGTGAAGGCTTCAGTAAGCAGCAAGGCAAATTATCAATCGAATTAGCAAGTAAGTTAGAAGACTTGAAAACAAGAGAAGACATTCTAGAGAAAAATCACGAAGAAACTCTTAAAACCATTGAAAAAGAAAGAAAGATATTAAGTGAGAAAAAAATAAAACTTGAAGAAAACCGATCTCAGATTAGCTCTATTGAATCTGAATATCAAAGAAAACTTTCTTCAGTCGAACAAAGAGAACGCGAAATCCAAGAAGAAATAAACAAGGTTTTTAAACAAAAACAAATGCTTGAGATTGAACAAGGCGAGTTTGAGAATGAAGTGTTCAGAATCCATCAATTATCCCTTGAATTGCATAACCAAAGCGAAGTAATTGCGAGTGCCAAAATTGAGCTTGAAAGAGAAAAACAAGAACTCGCAAAAATTCAAATGGAAGTTGAAAATCTGCAATCACAAGCTAAAAACGATTTTTCAGCATCCAAAGAATTGAACAGAGAAATACAGCTTCAAATGAAAACTTATGAACGAATGAGATGCAGTCTCGTTCAAGAAATGCATTCTACTACCATCTCTCAGTCATTTTTGGACATTTCCAATATACAGCCTATAGATGTTTATTTTGAGCCTAAAAGAGCTTCAAGAGTAGAGCCAAAAAGAAGCTTCAATTCTTCATCGTACATAAAAGATCTTGCTGCGTATGATGAAGATAGATTAAATACTCATGAATACATCAGTTCTCAGCAAAGTTCTTTAGCAGCAAGTCGAAAAGAATTTGAAGGGTTTAGAACTGAGCTTTCATTTAACGAAAAATAAAGTATGTTTTTGTAAATCATCGATATTAAAAGGTGTGCTTAATTTTTCAATTTTATAAAATAATCCTAATTTAACAAAAATAAATGGATAATCCCAGTGAGAAAAGATTGAACGAAATAGAAAGGCAATTATTAGAACAGAGTGAGGCTGAAAAATCTTTATTGATTATTAACAATGAAAAAGTGTCAAAGCATGTAGATAACCTTGAACAAGAGCTTAAAGAAAAATCTCAGAAAATTGTGGAGCTTGAAGAATATAAATTAAGCTTAGAAAAACTATTTAAATTGCATGACTCCCTTTTTGACCAAAAAGACAAAGAAATCAGCAGCATCCATAACGAAATTGCAGTCCTAAATCAATCTCTGGCTCAATGCAAAGATGAACTAAAACAAAAAGAGCTGGAGCATGGCATCAATTCCAACACTCTAAATAAAAAATTGAATGACTTTATAATAAAGACTTCAGGGCTAGAAACAGATTTGTTGCATAGTAAAGAAGAGAGCAAAAGTCTAGAAATTTCTTTAAATGAAAAAATAAGAGCTTATAAAGAGCTTGAAATAGGCTATGAAACATTATTGAAAAATCATCAGCAAGAAATAAAAATTCTGCATAGCCAAGTTATTGAAAGCGTAGAACTCTCCCCAATTAAAGAAAAAAATATATCAAAATCTGAAAAAGAAATCCAGTGTTGTGAAGAATTCCAAGAAAAAGTGCAAGGATTTGTTGAGTTGCCTACAGTTGATGAGCAATCAGTTTATCAATTATCATGCTTAAATAATGAATATAAATTCAAGCTCAGCAAGACAGAAGAGAAAGCAGAAATCTTAGAAGAGCAACTAAATGAGTTGCTTGAAGAAATAGATAGGAAATCACCAATAATAGCTAAACAAAGAGAAGACTACGAAAATCTTGTTGTAGCTTATAATGAACTTGTAGTAAAGAGTAATGAAGCTCTCAAAAATCAAGTATCGCTACCTGCAAAAGAAGAAAAAAGAATTAAAGAGCTTGAGCTGCAAAAAGAGGCTTTTAAGAAAGAAAAAGTAACATTGGTTAACACTATTCAACAATTATTAGTTGAAAATCATAGGCTTCAAACAGGAAATATTGTTGAGCCGACAGGATCGTTTGCCAGCATTCCTGAGCTAATAAACGAAAACTCCAAACTTAAAATTGAGAAAGATGAGAACACAAATATTATAAATAGCCTAAGAGAAGAAATAAAAGAAAAGAATCAAATTATAGAACACAAAGAAAAGGCAGCAAATGAAGTAAGAGAAGAAAATTACTATTTAAAAGCAAGGCTCGATGCTTTAATAATTGAAGAAAAACCAACAGAAGATGTTTCAATAGAATCTTTGTTTACCGAGAAAAAAAATGAAAATAAACTGCTAAGACTTAGGCTTAATAAAACCAAAAGTGAGCATAAATTCTTTGAAGAACACATTTCGTTTATGAAGCAGAAAGAGTGCCATCTTAATGAAGAAATTGAAATTTTGAAATTCAAAAACAATTCATCAAGTAATTTAGCCTCAAAGCTAGAGAAAGAATCAAAAAGGCAAGCTTTTGAAATTTTATCTTTAAAAGAAATGAATACAAAGCTCCAACAACGAGTAGAAGAGTTAAATAAAGAGAAAGTTGATATTTTGGAAGCCAAGAAAAAAATTGAACAAAAACAGCCGAAAAATAACTTTGGTAATATTGCATCTTCAATTTCTGAAAAAAATAGCTATTTGAATAATAATGAGAGACAGCTTTTATCAGAGTATAAAAAGTGAAAAGAAGACATCATGAGGCTGAATTCTGAAATCGATAAATTAGATGTATATAAATTTAATCCAGCTCTAGAAGAAGCTAAGGTTGAACTAAATGAAGCTAAAGAAAAGCTTCAAAAAATGCAAGAGACTCTTACTTCTGAGCTACAAATAAAAGAAATGCTTATCAAACAAATAATAGTGCAAAGAAGAATAGATAAGAAAGCTGAAAATGCTGAAATGGTTGCTTCTGACTTGAGCTCTTCACATATTAAAATTCAAGATCTTGAAAGCAAGTTAAACGAGCTCAAAATTGATAAAGAAAAGCAATCATCTGAAGCCAATAAGCAGAAGGCTGATCTTGAAAGCATCCTCAATCAAACTTTAAAAGCATTAGAAGATGAACAAACTCGAGCCAAAAATCTAAAAATTCAGTTTGAAGACTCCAAAGCACAGTATGAGAAACTTAATGAAGATAAAAATGATTTATTGGTCAAGTTAGAGCACTACACAAATCATTTCGAACTTCAGCAGAAAATCAGAAACGAAGTTAGAGCAAAGCTGATTGACCCTGAAAACAAGACCAGACTTCAAGAAGAATGCATGAATTTAAGCCTCGAAATAGACCATCTTAAAAAAGAAAATGACCTTGAAAAATCCAAGCTCCAAAAAGAGATCGAAAATATGAAACATAAAGGAAATTCAGATTTTGATAAAATCAAAAACCTAGAAATAACGCTCTCTAACAAAGAAAAAGATATTTCACGTCTTAAAGAAGAGCTAGAAGACCTTAAAAATAAATCCCCTACAAAACCTGAGGTTCTTGAACATTTGATTGCACTTTTACATAAAACAAATAAGAATTATCAATAAGTTAAATAGTTATAAAATGGACCGAAGCGATTCTTCAACAGCTGAAGAAGAAATATACATAATTTTAAAAGAAGTTCTCACTAGCGAGAACAAGCAAATAATTGACTGCTATGGAAGAGCTTTTCTGAGGAATTTATTAAACTCTTCACGAGAAAATTCAATGCAAATGAACATTGTGCATGAAGGCCGATATATATTTAAAGGATACCCTTCAGGCAACTATATCAAGCAGTTTGCGAGAGTTATTAGTTTATGAAGCCAACTCGGGACATTTCCTATTTCCTTTTCAAATTTGACAGGCTTTGATAGCGAAATAACGCGAAAAGAAATTGAAAATTTGTCAGTATTATCAAGTTTGGTTGTAGATCTTGTAAGCCGATTAAATGACCCAGCTGTCCCTGGCTTGGCTGAAAATCTTCTTTTAAGGATGGGCCCGAGAGGGGTGCTAACGTGCTTAGGCATCAGACGAACCCAAGGAAGCATTGATAAATACTTACCTCCATCAAAGAATATTCTTGAACGGTCATTTTTCCAGCTTCATACTGCTGAAGAAAGCAAAAAATCATCTTTAACTGTTGGAGCAAGAGCGCTTACAAAGCATTGCCATCGAAGCTCAGATGGATTCTGGGGGAAAATCACTGGTACTGAAACTATGAAAAACGCAATTGCACAGCAAGTTTTGGAGAGATTCTTTACGAATTGTGTATGGATCAATATCCATTGCTTGCCAAACGAAGAGCCTGTTATTGAAGTTAGAGTTCAAGAAGGATATGGCGTCAGATGACTTATAAATAAACAGCAGTTTAGAGGGTTTTTAGAACCTCAAATGGAAGGTGGCCATGAAAGGGGATGGAGACATTAGAGTTTTGTACTGAAATTGATAAAATATTAGATAATATTTTGATAAAAATAAAAGAATTTGATGGAAAATTAGAGGTCGTCTTCTAAGTGCAAATTAAGATGAGGGTTGCTATCTCCTCGTGCGATTGCTTTCATCATTTGGTCTCTAAAGCTTTTGAGAGCTTTTCTTACATCGCGGCCTTTTTTCAAAGCGATTTCTGATTATAAGTTACCTTTAAGCAAAGGCATAAGCTCCAGCAATGCATTGTCAGTCATATCATCAATAAAAGTTCTAATTAAAATCCCATTGTCAGGCTGCATTCGGAAATTTTCTGCCATATTGTCTACAATTATAACTCGGGCTATATTTCGGCCAAGCCTTGAAAGATCTTTTGTATAGAAATTTCCAGTTGGCAATCCGTGCTGTCTATAAAGCCGATAAGAAATAAACATATGAGGATCAATCTGATCAAGGACTCAATCTGCATATTCTTGAAGCCCAGCTGTGAAAACGACAACTTCATACAGTTTCGAAACTTCTTCTAGAAACTCTTGGCATCATGGGCGTATTAAAAATCCTCCTTCATCTCCATCTTCGTAATAGTGGATTAAAGTTTCATCTAAATCTAGCACAAGTGTATAAATATCTTCTTCAGTTTCAGGTAAGTAAGGAGTTTCTGCTAATGGGACCTCGATTTCAGAGTCGATAGATTCTGTAGTGTTTAATGCTGGCGGCTCATAATATTCATTAATCACTGTTTTCAATAATTCTCTTGCACTTCAAACTTCGAAACTTTTAATGTCTTTTACAATTTGAATATTGGTATACAAAAGCAATTTCGCACTTGTGCTCATCATCGATCCAGGATTAGCATGCTCATGAGCTAACTCTTTAATTCTTCCTTTCATGAATTCATTTTGTCTTAATAATACATTTATATTTTCATATTTTGAGCATTTATTTTTTCTCTTTGTAAAAGTTATTGCTTGTAAAGTGACAGCTCAGGAATTAGTGGAATAATGATTCGGAAGTCTGTGTAAAATGATGTCAACTATTACTAAAAAATTTTCATAAATTAATTCAAGCAAGTCATTAATAGCAAATCTGGTTTCAGCATTCCCTAAAGCAGAGTTGTCTAAAAATCCAGACAAAGAGACTCCTACTGCTTCTAGTATAATAGCTTCTCTTAAGCATTGTTTAACTTCTTCTTTTTGAAAAAGGCTATCAATTCGGACAATGGAATTTTCATCAGTAATTTTTCACCATCTTTCAATTTCAAAAGAAGCACTTTTATCTTGCTGAAAAGCTATGATAAGGTCTGATAAAATCTCTTCAATATTTACCAAATCTTGAAGATTAATATAAAATTTTGAAGCCGCTGGAGAAGTCGATTCAAAGTCTGACTTGACAGAATGATGATTTGATCTTTCATTTGAAAATGTTGTTGGCTTAGGAGCCTTGCTGCTAACCAAGGCTGATTTTACATTTTTAGACATTAATTTTAAAAATTTATATTAATAATTAAAAGGGGAGATTAAACTAAACTTTATTTTTGCATTAAAGAACATTAACGGATTCTAGTCTTCTAATACTACTTTTAATACTTCCAGTAATGCTTTCGTACTGAGACTTCAAGAAAGTTGTATCTCCTTCACCTCTGGACTGTATTCTTTTATAAGTCAATCCACGGTTAGCTGTAAATTCTGAAAATGCAGCATTTTTCTTTACGATATGGCCCATAGGACTTACAGGTTGAGGTGCTATTGGTGTTAGGCTGATAGGTGTTTCTTGAATTGAGGTGAGCGTTAATCGAGAGTAAGTCATGCTTTCATATTGTGGTCTTAAAGCAAATTCAATATCAGACTTACCTTTCTTGGTCATCTCTCTCATCGTTATTCTTCTCTTTTCTATCATTTCATCTGGTTTTCCTATTTTCAATATTTCTCCTCCATCTATCAAAATAATTCCATCGTAATTAATTATCGTTGATAGCCTATGAGCAATAGTTAAAATTGTTGATCCTTTGAATTTTTCAGATATAATATTCTGGATGAGCTCATCAGTTTGACCATCTGTGAAAGCTGTAGCCTCATCAATTACCAGAATTTTATTTTGTCTCAAAATAGCTCTTGCAAGACAAATTAATTGCTTTTGTCCAGCAGATATCGAGAAATTGCTTGACAATTGAGTATCTAGACCATTAAAGCATTGAAAATAATAAGAAAGGCTTACGGAATCTAGTGCATCCAGCAAATCTTCATCTGTATGCTCGTGCAAAGGATCAAGATTATTCCTCAAAGTTTCTGTAAATATAAATGGTATTTGGGGTATTATCGACATATTTTTTCTCAAACTCGCTAGACTTACAGTGCTTATGTCCTGCCCATCAATATATATCGTTCCATCCTGCATAGGGTAGAGTCTAAAAAGCACTTGGAATAGAGTACTCTTGCCTGATCCAGTCCTGCCAATCACACCATAGCGTTTTCCACCTTCAATTTCAAAAGATACACCTTTCAAGATAAATTCTGAGTGTTCATTATATCTCATTGTTACATCTTTGAACTCAATCTTACCTTCTGTGATGTTTAAGGATTTTGTTTCGGAGTCTTGTTCAGGGTAAATGTTTCGGAATTGGTTCACCCTTTCAGTACTTGACATGTAAATTTCAGTGTCCATTAAGGTCTTAATCATTCATGGAAGTAATTGCAT
Source organism: Blepharisma japonicum (assembly GCA_949751835.1). NCBI lineage: Eukaryota > Ciliophora > Heterotrichea > Heterotrichida > Blepharismidae > Blepharisma > Blepharisma japonicum. The sequence continues at coordinate 343,700 of CATKHK010000033.1, read as the reverse complement.
GATTGTTGAAGTAAAGCTAAGGCTTAAACTGGCCATACTTGCATTACTTTTATCGATAAATCCAACAATAATTAAAGCATTAAGTCCTAAGCATACTCCTATGCAAGTGGAGCCTGATAAATTTAGACAACGACTGTTGATAATAAAATTAAAGCTCACCTGCACAGCTTGTGTTACTTTTGAAATAGCTGTATTTTTAAAATATCCATGGAAGTTATAGCATCTGATAGTTCTTAGCCCATCAAAAGTGATACCAAATCACTCGTTAATAGGATTTCTGCTGCTTAAGTCAAGCTGTTTTAAATATCTGATCCTCTTAATCAAAAGTACATGAACCATATAAAAGAAGCTTAAATATATGACAATCACTATAAGAGAATAAGGGACAATATAAACCGTTGTAACAAGTAGTGCAAAAATAATCAAAAACATTCTTAAAGAGTCAGAAAGGTTTGTAGATACAAAAGCATCAACAATAAAAATATCTCGTGAAAATATATTCAGTAATTTCCCACCAGGATTTTCATCATAAAATGTTATCGGAGCAAATAGTAACCTTGCAAAAACAGTATTATGCAGAGCTTTTGAAGCATACAACAAGACGTTAATTATAAAAGCTCCTTGACAAAATGCTGTAAAAAAAACGCAAATAGTTACAGCAAAAAGAATTAATGGGTATAATGATTTTTCCTGTTCACCATCGCTTTTTGAGCATCAGTAAGTAATCCAATATTGCATGATGATATAAACAGTTTGGGCTACAATGCAAATACAAAAAAATATCATAAGTATTCAAAAAGATCTAAAACCTGGTTTAAGAAATTGATAATAAACTTTGAGTTTCACTGATTTCGAGCTTACTGCGACCTCTTCTTCATCAGATTGTGTTTCGTCTTGCGATTTTGAAGCTAGATCTTTATGAGCCTCTTTAATGTCTTTAATTTGATAATTTGTGCGATCATCTTGGTTATTTTCTTCATGTTTACCAATCATTTCTAGAGCCCATTCTTCTTGCTTTAATTTGTCATAATTTCCTTCAAAGATTATTTTTCCATTATCAACTAATAGTATTTTTGAACAAAATGGAAGGTAATAGAGCTGGTTAGTGACCATAATGATAGTTTTTCTTTTTAATCTACCTTTTATGCATACTTTTAAAATGTTTTCAGCGACCCTCGCATCAACTGCACTAAAAGGGTCATCCAGCAAGTAAATATCTTTATCAGCATATACTGCTCTAGCTAACGAAATTCTTGCCTTTTGGCCTCCACTCAAATTGCATCCGTGCTCTCCTACATGTGTATTATCGCCATTTGACATTGAATTTATGTCCTCTTCCAAACAGCAGCATTTTAGAGCACTTTCATATTTGGATTGGTCATATGGCTCACTCATCAAAATATTATCTTTTACAGTCCCTGTAATGATTCAAGGCTCTTGTTCTACATATGCTAGTGATCCTCCCATTTTTATTTCTCCTCCATATATAAATGTTTCTCCAAGGATAGTATGCAAAAATTTTGTCTTCCCAGAGCCAACGTTCCCTATAACAGCACAGAGTTCGCCTGGTTCGACTGAGAAATTATAACCTCCAAGACTTTCATCAATATTATCTAAAGTTGAGACAAATCCATGTGTAAGTTTGGGATCTGGTGACGGCTCCGGAACAGGAGTTCAGCTGGAATTTACTTCTTTAAATGAGATAGCTCCTATTGCAGCTTCTTGATGAGGATACTTCTTGACATGCTGAGACAACAATGCTTCTTTAGTTCTATTACATGTAGAAATGTAGAGCCCTCTTTGAAGCATGCCCATTGCTACATTTCCTGTCATATAAGAATAGGATACCATCAAGATACTCATTCCGCAGTAAATATTGCTATATTCAAGTGGGCCGCTTATGCGAATGTATAGTGCAAAAGTGATAAGAATAATTAGACCTTGGCCACTTGTGTTGACTCCGAAGGCAAAAATTTTCAAAATTGTGCTCTTCCAATACTCAGAAATTTCATATCCTCTTATGAGATTAATCATGTTCATAAATGGAACCTCCCAGCCATAAAGCTTGATAATTCTTATTCCGTCAAATATGTTGCTAATTAAATTGATCCTGCTGTCAATGTATTTACTTGTTTTATTCAATTTTCTTGAGGTCATTCTTGATAAAAACATTTGCATAGGATAGCTAAATAAAACCAATGTTAGACCTATAGCTCCAGCCCAGCCCAGAAAAAACGCAATTGTGACCATAGCAGCAATGAAGTAAATCGGAAAGACCCATATGCATACTGTCATTGCTAAATTCCTGAAATTTTCGATATCTGACGATACTAAGTTGAGAATTTTGCCTTGGGAGGATTTCGGGCCTAACGAGTTTGCTGAAAATGCTAATGTGTTTTCATATAACAACAACGATATTGAGCTTTCAATTTTAATGCCGAGTATCATTGATTCTAAATATCCTTTTTCGTTTCAAATAAAAGTAAATACAGATACAATTAGTAAAAGGATTGAATAAATTGCAGCTACCCATAGTCCTGCTTCTTCATCTTCAAAATAGTCTATAATTTTGCTAAGTAATATTGAAATCCCTAAATTTCCAAACAAAGTTAAAGTAAATGGTATTCCTATTTTCAAATAATCGTAACCGAATGCTTTAAATAGAGCTCTCAAAAAGCTTGGATTTTTCAATAACTTTTCATTATCCCAAGCTTTTTGTAGTTTCTTACTATTTTCGTCTGGTCTTAAACTTTGGAGAATTGGCTGGAGGTATTTCTCGTCTTTTTTACTTTCTTTTATCGAATTTCATGCATGCGGGTAGAGCCATCAAACAATCATTTTGCTAATAAACCCAGGCTCTTCAAGGTACTTATTATTTGAATTCATAATAAATTTTATATTATACATTGACTAACAGCTGCTCAATGAGATTTATTAAAATAATCCTAGCCATGAGAATTTTACTTATATGTCGTATAAATTTGGGGTTGCTTATTGTAGATAGTTAATATCCTAAAGTTTAAAACTAAAGTGTTTGACTTAAAATACAAAGAAGCTGCTCATTTCTCATTAATCTTTTAAGTCCACACTTAATAACATTTTGCTTGGTTGATCAATAATAATTCTAATGTAATTCATGCTTTTACTTCATATCAATATGAGCTTACCTTGATTTTTGAAGTTTAGGACTGATTCAATACTTATGTGTTTGCATTTTGTTGCATTTTAAATATTACTTGATAGTGGGCTTAAATTGAATATTTCTTGACATTTTGCTTAGGTTATTTAAGGAATGTTGAAAAATCTAAAACATAGAGCTTTATATGGTTAATTCAAACTATTCCAGCAAATTTCAGCGGTAATGAATTTTAAAACCACTAATTTTGAATTTAATATGCAAATTTCCATAAAATTTATTTAGCCTATTTGAGCTTTTAAAAATAGACCATTAGGTCTGCATCTTGTTTTTCACTTCAATTTTTTATTTCTGGAAATATTCGAACTATTCGCTGATTATTTTATTTTCGCTGCAGTACTTTTACAATTTATCATTTTTAATTTAAATTTTTAAAAAATCACCTTTGTTAAATTAAATTATTTTAAATTAAATAAATAATTCTTGCTTAAATTGTCAGCCTATCTCAAAAATTTTCATCTTTATATATTAATTGACTTCATGCTTTTAAGAAGATTTTTTCGAGGTCCTAGAGGAACACTTATAAAGTCACTTCAGCCCAAAGTAGACGAGTTGAAAGAGCATTTAACAAAGCAAATCATTTCAAGCGGTCCTCTATCATTTGCACAATATATGGAGCAATGCTTGGCTCATCCACAATATGGATATTATTGCCAAGGAGATGTATTTGGTAGAAAAGGAGATTTTATTACATCTCCTGAAATATCTCAATTATTTGGTGAAATAATTGGAGTTTGACTAAACCATGTTCAGCAGAAGTTCAAAAACCCATTTAAATGAAATTTGATTGAACTAGGACCGGGTAGAGGCACATTAACATGTGATATACTTAGAACCCTGAAAAGTTTAGATTGTTTATCAGGATTAAGCGTTCATTTAGTTGATGTCAGTGCTGCCCTGAGAAAAATTCAAAAAGAAAACATTGAAAAAGTTTTTAAAGATTGAGGATTAAAAACATGAAGCCAAAGTGAGAATGGAATTGATAGGTTATTTTATGAGCACACTTCATTCCTTTGATATGATTCATTTGAAAAAATGAGGAATCTCTACAATGAAGCACTTAAAGGATATCCAGCAATAGTTATTGGGCATGAACTCTTTGATGCCCTTCCTATTTACATTTTCGAATTTTCAGAGCAGCAAGGATGATGTGAGGTGCAGGTTAATTTGACAGAAAATGATGATTTCCAATTCATAAGAAGTAACGGACCGAACCAAAATGTAAAAAATATTCTTAAGCCAGAAAAACGATTTTCAGGAGAAGCAAGCATTCAGCTTTTTGAAGGAAACCGAATTGAAGTATCTCCAGCATCAGTCAGCTTGATGACTCAAATATGTGATTTCATTAACTCTACTGTTGGAGCAGGAATAATTATTGATTATGGAGAAAATTATTCATTTTCTAATTCAATAAGAGTATTTGCTATTTAGGGAATCAAAGGCCATGAAAAGCTTGATGCCAATAAATGACTCCAGATGCCTGGAAAAGTTGATTTGAGTGCTTACGTCGATTTTTCAACTCTAAAAGCGGTTGCTGATACTTATACAGATTTAAGAACTATAGGACCGATACCTCAAGGCTTCTTTTTAGAATCCATGGGAATAGGGGCGAGAGTTGATTACCTTAAAACACAAAATAGCGCTGAAAAAGGTGCACAACTCGATATAGAATATGAGAGACTTGCAAGCCCAGGACAAATGGGAGAAATTTATAAAGTGCTTTATACTGGAAGCAAAAGCTTAGGAGAAGTTTATCCATTTTTAGACAATCTTCAAATTGAAAAAAATGAATAATTAATTTATTACAAAAAATTTGTATTTTCAATTTGCAAGTTAATGATATTATTCCATAACTTAATAATATTAATTAACTTTCAATTTTCATAATAAAATCTTATAGAGGAAATTATTTTATCTATATAAGTTGCCTGCTCTTTAAGTTTATAAAGGCAAACATCATAAAATTAATAACGATAACAATATGAATTTAAATTTAACTAAAAATGTCAAGCGTTATAAATAATTTATCAGTAGACTTTCTATTTCCCTTTTGATAATAAAATTAATAAATAAAATTTTAAGTAGTCAAATCATAACTTACGACCATAAATAAATATTTTCTTAACTCTAATTTTAATTTTCTAAATGATAAAAATTTGAGAAGTCATTTACTGTATAAATTACTAATGAAAATTCATAGGAAAGACATTCCTCAACTTGAAATCAAGCCAGCAAATTCTAAAATCCAGATGCTGAGAAGGCGTCCAATTTCTGCTGCTAAGAGTAAAACCTATATTCATACAAGATCTGGAACCTTTAAAATATGCTCGCCTACTGGAGAAGGTAGGGAACAAGCCCTTCTGAACCTTCGAAAAATGTTCACAAAAGATTATGCTGATATCTCACCTGCCAGTACAACAAGCACTCAAAGCGGATTCAGAAAATCCTTTTCACCTCGCACAAATCCTCCTGGGTCACCTATATGTGAATCTCCTAAGGAGCCTCAGCTCAATGTTATATCCATGGAGCGTATTAAAATCATACATGTGAGGTCAAGGACTCAAATTCCTTGTTATACAATAAATGCATATCCATTGTATCACTCTCTCAAAGCCATTAAAAAGCAAGAGCAGTGCAACAATGATGATTTTAATAGCATCCCTCAGCTAGAAACGGGCAATGAGGTGAAGCTAAATAAAATCAAGAGGAACCCTTCATCTGAGTCAATTTTGGAACTAAACTCAAAAAACTCAGAAAGCGTTTCATCAAAATGTTTGAATTTTGATAAAAAGAAAAGAATATATAATAGGAGAAAATGGAAGAGTGAGGTAATAAATATCAATTATCTCAACGATAGTTCTGATAATCAGAAAATGAAATATGAAAAAGAAGTTATTTCAATATGAAATAATACTGGAACAGTTAATAACCTTGGAGTTGAAAACAATGATGGTATTAAGCTAAACCAGGCAACTTTAAATGAAGCCCAGAGCTCTCATAAAAAGTTCATTCCAAAATTCGGCTCAGCATCTAGTTTGAACTGCAATTTTAACCCAAAATCAATTGATTTGACAGAGAAAACTCCACAAACGAAGAGGATCCTAGGATTTTCTCAATGAAGGCAGACTGATTCAGATGAAGAAACAGAAAAATCCCTAAGCCTAAAGCCAATTATATTTAAAATAACCCCAAAATCAATCCCAGAAAGTTCAGATCTTTCTGAGAGCAGTAATGTGAAAAATGAAAATAGCTTAAACAGCCTCATAACAACAGAAAATAGACCTCGATCAGCCAGTTCTTACAAAATTGATGTATCAATTTCAAAAAAAGTATCACCTTTCCCTCATAATTTTAAAAAAAGTTAATTTAATTAACAAACACTTTTTCATAAAATTTAAATATGAAAATTTGACTTCTTTTACTAATTCAAATTTTTAACTGTCAGCAAATACCTATTTCACAGCCACAATATAAGAAAATTCCGCTGAAAAAATACGCTAAAACTTTTGAAGATAAATCCAAGCAAATAAATTTTTTAACAAAATACCAAACTTCAATTTATAATGAAAATCCAAAATTTTTGCCAAGTGAGTCAATAGAAACTAATAGTAAACTTGATGCAAAAATCAAACTAAAAAATTATGCAAATACACAGTATGTTGGATCAGTAGGAATTGGAAATCCTCCTCAGTATCTTGATGTGATTTTTGATACTGGAAGTGCTAATTTTTGGGTAAATTCGAAAATGTGTCGTGACTATTCTTGCCAAAGCCATGCAACATATGATCATAATAAAAGTTTAGATTACAGAGAGTTAGGATATTTTATAAATGTTGAATTTGGAACTGGCGAAATTAAAGGAGAAATAAATGAAGATACAGTATATATTGCTGGAATTGAAATTAAAAGGCAAAATATAGGTGAAATTACTGATGAAGTCGGAGACATTTTTATACAAGGGAAATTTTCAGGAATATTAGGACTTGGCTTTCCAAGCATGGCTGCTTTTAATTTCAACCCTGTTTTTGACAATATTGTTGACCAAAATTTACTTTCTTCTAATATATTTTCATTTTACTACTCTCTTGATCCTGAAGAAGAGTCTCAAATTATTTTTGGAGAAGTGGACGATTCGAAATACTCAGGCAATATTTACTGGGCAGATGTTATCGATGGCCTAGAATATTATTGGCTAATTGAAGTTGAAGATATTCAACTTGGCGACAAAAGCCTAAATCTTTGCCGAAATGGATGCAAAGCTGCAGTTGACACAGGAACCTCACTACTTACAGCTCCATCAAAAGGCTTAGCTGTATTAATGTCTTCCATTACAATAGATTGCTCTGAGTTTAGTAAAAGTCCAGATCTTACTTTTATTATTAATGGCAAAAAATTTTCTTTATCACCAGAAGAATACATCATCACTTATGGCTTATTAGGAGAAGAAAATCCTGGCATTCATTCAAAAAATACTGAAGATTGCACTTTAGCAATAATGCCTTTAGATGTCCCAGAACCATAGTAATTTTTACATAGTGGTCCATTATGGATATTAGGAGATATTTTCCTTGCAAAATATTACACTATCTTTGATAGAGATAATCAAAGAGTAGGATTTGCAGAAGCTGTTCATGGGTATTCGTATTAATTTTTTAAATTTAATTTTATGGAAAATAGAGGATCAATAAACAGTTTGAAGCCAGAAGTTGAAAGTTTATTAGCTTTATTGAATGTTGCTGAAGAAATATTATTTTCATTTCCTCTTCCTACTGAATTGGTAAATAAATACGAGTATATCCGTGAACAATCTTTTGAAAAAGCCTGCTTGCTTCATTCTGCATCCAAAATCTGGGCTTTGCAGGCTGAAGCTCATTCTCGAAATAAAAATAAGCCGAAAACTGACAATGAAGCGCAAACTAATTTTTCAGAATTTTATGCAGATGAGAATGGATTTTCTACAGTCCATGGAATTATTGGAAAGTTCACAAATGTTCTTGACTCAAGTGCAAAGTTTATTAATGAAGTGAAAAAGAGGGTTTATCAATTATTAGACAAAGATCAGCGGGCATCAATTCAAAACTCAAGCTGGTATGAGAGCGACTCACCTTTAAAAATAGACGATCTTGCTGATAAAAGTGATGGAAAATCTCTAAAGATGATCGAAGAAGAAGCGAATTATAAATTTGAAGCATTTTCTAATTGGTTTGATAAGTCAGAAGTTGAGATTTTCAGTAAAATGGACAAGGCAATTGAAAATACTCTTATTTTAAATGCAAATATACAGAATTTGGAAAATGAATTGGGAAAAATAGTTGATAGATATGAAAGCGAAAAAGAACAAATAGAAAATGAATTGAATAAAGAAATTTGCAGGCTTCAAGAAGGAATAAGAGAAAATGAAGCGAAAATAAAGGAATTAAAAGAAAATTTGACTAAAAGTAAGGCAAGGAGTTTTGAAGAATCAAGGAAAATTTTTTCTGGAGAAGTCGAAAAATTGATCAATGAAAAAGAAGTTTTTGAAGAAGAAAATGAAAAATTGAGAAGCGAGCTTGAAGAAACTGCTAAAAGCTTAGAAGAGAAAACTAAAGAATTAGAAATAAGCTATGACCAAATAAAACGGTCTTCAGATGCAGAGATTTCTGATGCAAGAGAATCTGAGCAAAAATTAAGGCAGCAAATTGACATATTAAAAAGCAAATGAAATAGCCGAGAATCAGAACTCACTAAAATAATGCAATTAAGCTCAGAAAAAGACCAAGAAACAATAAAGGATCTCAAATCCTCAAATGAAAAGTCAACTAAAACAATAAAAGACCTCGAAGCAATAATCGAAATTGTGAAAGAGACTTCCTACAATATTTATCAATGCTTTAACATAGCTGTTGGTGAAGATTTTTACCAGAAAAGACAAGAAATATCAAAAAACTATTCTTTTTTACACGGAGATAACTTACAGTTGATTATTGAAGTGGAATTTATGGGATATCTCATTTATCAACTAAATATAGGCAATGGGCAGTTAATTGAAAAAATAAAGTCTCTTGAAACTGAAAATCAGCAACTCAAAGAATTCAAATTGAAAAAAGATGAAATGATCCATGGAATTCTTCATAATTATGAGAATTCTAACAAAGCCTTGCAAGATTTTAACGAGTCCAGGAAAAAACTTACAGAGCAGTTCCAAGACAAGCCTCAAGAGTCTTTTAAATCTCCTAAAGGAGGTCAAGCATTTATGAAGCTTTATCAAAAATACCTAGGTGAAGAAAGTAGTTAATTTAATTTAAAATGTGCTGTCAGAGTTAAATAATGAAACAATTAAAGGGTGCTTTTTAGCCATATGTACAAGTGCATAAGTTTTCTTGGTAAAAATAGCTGAGCATACTGAGCATTCATGTCTTAAACCGATACTTTTTTTAATCCCATAAGATGTCTGAAAGGCTTGCCTTATGTCACTAAGATGCTTTTCAAGCCTGTGAAGGATATGATCTTCAATTGATAAGGATCGAAGTTTGCAATCCTTGCACTTCGGATGATCTCTGTATAAATGTGTTATTATATCTAAACTTGACTTATATTCAACTCCACAAACTTTGCAGATTCGGCTTTCTTTTTGATAAGTCAATAGTCTTCCAGATATAATTTCAGCTTTGATCTGAGGTTCTTTCGTGTGATTTTGGTTAATCATTGACATTTAAATTTTGCACTAATAAACCCCCCAAAATATTATGGTGCAACTAGCCTATTTTTTAGTTTTTTCACCCTAGTGTTAAATTAAAAGATTAAAAAAATTAAAACTTATTTTAAATAATAAAATTAAATTAATAAATATAATCAAGAACTTATTCCTACTAAAAAAATCAAAGTAGCCTCTTTCTCACACAAATAAGCATATTGAATATAGATAAGAAGCATTTTCTAAACTTGAAAGGATGCTAAATAAAGCATTAAATTCTAATTGGACACAAAGAATTGAAGCATTTTTAATTAAATTACATTTTGATACAATTATTGCATATCTTTGAATTTTGTATTTTTTAATATTTCAAGAGTAAATCAATGTATTCTGCAATTTTATATCGGTTTTTCAACAAAATTATTCCTATTTACTTAAAATTTGGGTATGTCTCTATTAATTTTTATTAATATTACTTTTTATAATTTAATTATCAAAAAAACAAATAAATCAAGGACCTGCTCAACTTTCCAATAGTTTCCCAAAAATTGATGTCAAGAATATCAAGAATTAATCCCCCAATCACATTTTAAAATATGGATATTCCCAAAAAGAGAATTAGGTATTCACGAGCATCAAGTGCGAGAAAAAAATTGAAATTTTCGGATGATCTAGATGAAATTCGAATTCTTTATGTCGACACTTTCGACATGTTTAACGTTGGTCATTTAAGACAGTTAGAAAAATGCAAGAAGCTATTTGTCAATGGATCGTTGATCGTTGGGATCATAGGAGACGAAAATGGACGCAGAAAATGCTTGATGAATGAATACGAGCGCGGAGCGTGTGTAAGTCAATGCCATTGGGTTACTGATACCATATGTCCTTGCCCAACGAACATTACAATCCATTTCTTAGAAGACTATTTCATTGACTATCTTATAGTTAATGAAGGAGAAGAAAATGATGCTAAATATAGTGAATTAAAAGCTGCAGAAAGAATATGGCCAATGAAGCCTGTAGAAGCCATTAGCACAAATGATTTATTGATCAGATTCATCAAACAAAATGACGATTTCATTGAAAGGTGCCTAGATAAAAATATTTCCAGACATGAGCTTGGAATAGGAGTTGCAAAGGAATGAATGATCCAAAGCAAAATTACTTGCAAAAAGGTCGTTAATTTTTTCGGCAAAATCAAAAATTATTTTTCAGAAGAACTAAACGAAATTAAAAGCGTAGGAGAAAAAGTAGCGAGCACTGTATTAAACATCAAGAAGCAAACTAAAAAAATAATGAAAAATTATGTGGAAATTTTTGAAGAAAAAACTGAAGAGTTTGAAGAAATTATAGAGCAAAAGTTGTCAGCCAATTCACAGGATCAGTTGTTTTAATAGCACCAATTCGATTAGAATAAAATTAATCAAATATAATTACTTATAAGAAGTTTTAATAATTATAATTTAAAATATACTGAATTCGTGCGCATTAAGAAGGGCAAATGCAATATTGGCAAGATAATTGTCTTTTTAAGCGTTAAGCAAGATGTTAAAATTACCACATATATATTACGATTAAAATCAGACTTGGATTTATATTAAATTTGTAAGAAGTACAACGAATAAATATTTATGCATGATAATATTTATTCCAACACAAAAGACCAGCCAGAAACCCTGTTGTACCTTTCTTCACATCTTGACAAATCTCCGTATACAAGTCGAGGTTCAATTCTTTGGTCTGGAATGCATTTTTTAGGAGGTACAGGAGGCTTAAGCTCTTTCCTCATAACTTTATCCCAATCGATTCCTTGAAAGAATTTATGTGCTTTAATTTCCTCAGCATCTCTTTTTGCGCCTAGTCTTTTAGATGGATCTCTTTGTAATAGCTAAATAAATCTTACTTCTATTATCAGATCCTTTGCTTCTAGCGATAAACTTGAGGGAAGCTTTAGCTTACCCTTCTGGATATTATTGAATAGCTCTTCTTTATTATTAGAAAAATAAGGTGGAATTCCTACCACCATTTCATAAAACAAAACCCCAAGCAGGTACCAATCAACAGTTTTTCCGTGCCCTTGCCTTCTGATCATTTCAGGAGCTAAATACGCCAAAGAGCCACAAAAACTTTTAGCCATGTCGCCATCATACATTCCTTCTTTCGAAAGCCCGAAATCCGTCAACAAAGCATGACCATCTTCATCAACCACAATGTTGTCAGGCTTCAGATCTCTGAAAATTATTCCATGCCTATGCAATTCTTCTAAGGCGAGCAATATTTCGCATGTATAAATTCTTGCTTTATACTCGTCGAAATGTTTTTCTCGAGCTAAATGAGAGCTCAAGTCTCCTCCAGAACAGTAGTCTAGTATTAGAAATAATTTTTCTGGAGTTTGAAATGCGAAGTTAAGCGATACTATGAATGGGTGATTAATATAACTCAGAACATGTCTTTCTGTCATTGCATATTTTATTAAATTTTGTCCCATGATTTTTTCTTTTCTTAGGACTTTCATTGCATAAAGTTGGCAGCTATCAGATTTTCTGACTAAATAAACTTCTCCAAAACTGCCTTTTCCTAATTCAGTTAATATCTCAAAATCCAATGGGTAAACTCTTGAAGGTTCTTTTATTTCTTCAAAGAAGCTCATTTCTCTTATGCAGACTCTTGGACTGTTACCTCTAAAAGTGCTATTCTGAGATCGGTTTAAATATTTTAAAAACAGGGCATTTGTTTCTTCAGTGCCTGCTACCTCTGCTGGTGTTTTTTCAAATTTATTTTCAATAAATAAATTTGGATGCTTAGTCAAAAGCCAAGAAACCACATCAGTTTTTGCGTTTTCTGATGCCAAATGCAAAGGAGTATTTCCATCTTCATCAGGAGTATCAATATCAGCACCAGATCTGACTAGAAGTTGGACCACTTGTAAGTGTCCGAATTTGCAAGCCAAGTGTAGTGGAGTTCTCTCTTCAATATTTTTTGCATCAAGATTGGTAGAATCTCCATAGTCTAGCAAAGCTTCACACACTTTAAGATACCCTTGGCTTGCCCCGACATGCAAAGGAGTGTTTTTATTTTCGTCTTTAAAATTAACATTGGCCAGAGCATCTCCATAAAAAGACTTCTGTAGCAGTTCGCCACACAGCTCTGCTTTGTTCTGCTGTGCAGCTTTATATAATGCATGACTCATGACATCAGAATGAGTTGAAGGAATTACAGTAGCAAGCTGGAAACCTGATGGTGGAATTTTCTGAGCCAACATCGACTCAGTTCCCTCGCTGATTGATCCTAAAAATGAGTCTTGGATATCGGACTCGAATAATATAGGAGAGGGCGAGGGCTGGTTCTCAGAAGATTTCGTATCTTCTTCGCCAATACTTTGCCTATTTTCAACACTTTTTTTCACTAGAGCTTCAAAGAGTGATTTTAAGCTTTGCATAATGATTCTTTTTAAACCATCGTCTTACTAGATAGATAGGAAGTAATAAAAATTTAAAATTCTGTAATTACTGAATAAGCATAAGACGACAGATTTACTAGAATTGGAGATTAAAAGAAGCTACCCATATTCATGAAATGATATTAAAAAATTAGTAGCCAGATACAAGCTAAAACTTATATAAGTATTGGTGGAAATAGCCATAAATATCTTACTTATTTTTGATAAGTAGAACAGATTAAAATTTTATAAAAATGTCATTCATATTTCTTAATGGATAAGCTGTTAGCATCATAAAATGTTTATTCCTGAAAAAATAATAAATAAACTTCTGGAGTTTTCTAAAAAATCTTGTGGGTCAAATTAATAAGATTTTAATTAATTTATTATAGCAGCATATTTATATGATGAAAATTTAAAACAAATAATATCATTATAATTTTTCATAGATTAAATTCAAATTTGGCATCAATTTTGCAGATCTCGATCTTAAATCTAAATCAATATGAAAATGATTTAAATTTAAATGGCACTTACAGTTGAAAGATGCAGCCGAAAAATCAAATCAAAAGATTATTCATGGAATTACGACGACACAGCAGCAAGTGAAATAAAAACTGGTCCTTGGACAACTGAAGAGGATTTAATGGTAATAAAATTGGTTAATAAATACGGCCCTCAAAAATGAAGTCACATTGCAAAAAGTCTACCTGGAAGAATTGGAAAGCAATGCAGAGAAAGATGACACAACCATTTAAACCCAAATATCCGAAAGGACCAGTGACTTGAAGACGAAGAATGACTCTTATTTCTCTATCATAAGATGATGGGAAATCGATGGGCTGAAATCGCAAAAATTCTTAAAGGGAGGACAGACAATTCAATTAAAAACCATTGAAATTCATCAATGAAAAAACTAATTCCAGAATTCAACACAAGGTACAATAATCTTATCAGAGACCATATTTATACTGACCCAAAACATGTGTGCTCTACTCACCAAGTAGAAGAACGAGGCAAAAGAAAAAGAGGGAGGAAGTCAACCAATGAAAATTCAGATCTTCCCAAAGTTCCTTGCATTCAAGCTCACAATCAAATTTTGACAAATGCGATCCAAGGGTACCAGAACTCAGTGGATAGCTATATATTAGAAGGAGATAAAGAAAATTTATCAGTAACACCTTTGCCGAAAAAGAGAAGAAAAATTATAGAAGTCACGCCGATGAATTCGAGCTACAGCGAATTATCGGTAATTGAAGACACAGCACTTATGTTTACACCTGCTGAATCACCTCCAAGAAATAGGATTTTGTCTCCTTGCTTTTTGAATGATAAATATGAAAGTGCCGCAAAGTTTGACCAAATTCAAAGTCCAGGCGAAGGATTGAGCAAATCATCAGTTTCTTACATACTTTTTGAAAGTCCGAGCTATATGCTTAGTTTAAGTCCAAGAACATTTAACATCTAATGAAGAACTGAAATATGTAATTATTATTTTTATATAATAGCTTCTTAGATGCCAGAAATCTCTTGTACTTTTGATTAAAAATTCTTCGCACAATATTTTCATTTTCATTAAATTAATGTATAATCAAATAAAATTTGGTCTGGAAATAACAAGCTTATCTGCAAAGGCAAGATAATGGTCGGGTAAATTTAAATTAGTCCTAATTACCATCGGGCCATAATTACTTTTATTATGATTTTATGCCCTGAAGCTATATTTCTTGCGACAACCTCTGCAAACAAATTTAATAAAAATGACGGCTGAATTCCAGTTATAAGTTTATGACTGATGATATGATCTCTTTCATTTTTGGTTATTACATCAACTTCAGATCCAGGATATTTAGCCAAGCAAATTCCACCTTTTGCAAGAGGGCCTAAAGGGTCTCCTACTGTCTCAACAGCTCTAAAAAAAGAGCCTTCAAAACCATCTCCTATGGATAGCTCATATTTTGAAATCCCAATTTGTGGAAGACTAACCAAAATGAAATTTTGCAAAACCTGTATAACTTATTCAGGCTATATATTAAGGCCTCCCAGAGCTTCACACTGCTTTGATTGTGATTTATGTGTAGAAAAATTCGATCATCATTGCCCTTGGCTTGGAAATTGCATAGGGAAAAGAAATTATAAAACATTTTTGGGATTTTTGTATTTCTCAACAGCACTGATTATTTTTAATTTTATTTTTGTGGTTAAAAATCTAATTGATATTTCGAATGATACAAAAGATATGAGCATAAAAAACCAAATTACCAAGGCAATTGATAATGCTGGTGGAAGCATAGTGCTTTTGATGTATATGTCGCTTGTATTTTTTATTTAGGTTGGCTGATTTGTGATAGGCTTGACTTTTTTTCATACATATTTGGCTTTGATAGGAAAGACATCTAAAGAATTTATCAAGAAAGCGTGGATAAAGCCGAAGTATAACCCTTATGCTTTAAGAGGATTTTGTGCTAATTGTTTTAGTGTATTTTGTAATAAAAAGCCTCCAAAGAGATTCCTTGTAGAAAACGATTTAAATATAGATGGATCAGTTTTTGAAAAATCTTATTCAATAGAAATGATTAAGTCTCGGCTAGAGTCAAGTTTTTCGAAATTTTTTAATTTTCAAGAAAATAAATCAATAAGAAGGAAAGAAAAAAACACTGATGCCAAATGCTCACCAGAGTTGGCTATATCGCCATAAAGAATATTGTTAAGTATGCTATAAACTATTTTCCAACACTGAATAAATCAAAATAATTCCTAATTGTGATTAAGAGCAATAACCCTTAAACATTCTCTAAACATTTTTTCAGTTTTTAATTCTAAGAATAAACAAAATATCTGATGCTTTGAAATTCCCTAAGATACCTTTAATCAAAGCGAATAGTTTTAAGTAAGTAAAGTTTATGCAATTATTTGAAATTAGATTATAAAAGCAATCTATGAGAGGTTTTCTGAGCCAAGATTCCCTGCTTTGACCATCAGATTGTTAATGTATTCTTTTAAGACAACATTTTCATCATGGAGACTTTGGTTTTCATTTCTAACACTTTCGATTCGGCCAGTTAATTCCTGCAAGGTTTCTTGCAATTGCAAAATTCGATCAATTAACTCTTCTTTGCTGAGATATTCATTTTTAGTAGTTCCTTGATCTGACATAATTATTATAAGAAAAACAACTCAAATCATTTAAGAAAAAGTAAGCTCTATTCATATCATTTTAAATAAAAACAAACCATTTAAAGATAATATAAGGTCCAATCTAAATTTATTAATATCTTCGTTTTAGCTTCTCAAACTCTTTTCGATCTTCATATCTGCCAATTTTCGCACTGTAGTCTTCTTCTCTAAATATCCTTTCTGCTCCGACCTCCATGTCTCTTGTTGGTAATCGATCAATGTCCCTATATTTAGTTGGATCATAATTATACATTTTTCTGACGATTTTTGACACATTGTTTTGATAGTCGTCTCTTTCAATAAACCCATCCAAGTCAGACTCCTCGTCTTCATTTTCGTACTCTTCTTCCTCATCATAGCTATACTCGTCAACTGGGCTGCTCGCTTTTTGCTTATTGATAATTGGCGCCTCAAGCCTATCCCTTTTTATAGGAAGAGCAGGGGTAGATGTGCTTTTAATTGCTTTTGCTTTCTGATGGAAATCACTCGGATGGTTTTTAGAGCATCTTGCACACCAAATCATGTAGCCATTTAAAAGACCTTGCCCTTGCTTTAATTTGATACCTTTCTCATTGGTCCGCTTCTTTTTCTTTTGAATTGCGAGGGCTATAAGTGCATCCACGTCTTTTTGGGGCTTTGGGTCGGGTTTGGGCTTTTCAGGAACATTGGCACTGCTTTTCTTAGGGATATCAAAAAGATCATCTTTGGTAAACCCTTGTTTCGACTCACTCATGTAGGCTTCATAGTTTCGAGAATATTCCAATTGCTTTTTATATAAATCAGTCACTTGCTTCGGGCTCTCCGCTTTTGGCTTTTCACTCTTTTTCACCTCTTGTGGCTTCGCTGACTTAACTTGTGTCTGTATAAACTTTTTGGGCAATTCTGCGCTTTTCTTGGGCTTGTTGCTTTCCAGAAGCTTTTTCAATCTTAACGGTATGTCTTGCTCTTCAGGAACTGCTCTTGGATTTAATTCCTTTAGGGATAGGCCATGCTTGATGCTGTGCATGCAATATTTATTTAGATAAATTTATATATATAAAGTTTAAATACACAAGAAATTTTTGAAAGCAAATTAATTTAATTTCAATGTCTTTAACCTAACTAAACAAAAGAATTAAAAGATATCTGATAAATAGTAGATTCTTTAAGAAAATTTAATTAAATGTGTAGTACGTGAGCTTTAGCGGCCTCAAATCTATTTCAAAATATATTTAATAATTTCCACAATAAAAATATGTAATAGTAGTTATATATACATGAAGAATCATTTCACGTGTACTTTCTAATTTTGATATTTTTAATATCTATTTTAGCAGTGCAAGTATTATTTGATATATATACTCAAACTAATATTGCTTGATTCTATAGAGAAATTCTGAAGCTATTACTATGGTAATTTTATAGAATGTATTATTCGATAATATATAAATATGATTCCATTCACCTTTACTTGATTGCATATTTAACAATTCTATGCTTGTGAAGAACGTTATTGCCATTTCTTATTTAGACTAACACAATTTTTTACTATTAGCATAAAAAATTTTATAAAAAACAGAAAGTTTTTAAAGAGCATTTCTGAAGCTTTTTTGTCAAAGGAAATTTTTAAAATCATAAGATTATTTTATCGATATTTAAATTCTTCGAGGCTATTTTTTTAGAAAATTGTCAGCAGGATTATAATAGTAAGAAATTGAAGTCGCATATGAGTTTTCATAGAGATTTCATGCACAACTTTTTTAGCTTGCTTCATATATTGATCCTATTGATAGTTTATTTCTCCATTTTCTCAAATATCCAAGAATTTAAGAAGAAAACTATAAGAATAATGTAATATTGGCTACTCTATTTTTAGTAGAAAGCAAGAAAGCTTTTATGATTGAATAAAGAATCAAGAATTATATGCATCATTTTTGATATTTACAAAGGATTCAATATGCTTAATATTCATTATAAAATTCATTACTCAGAGTAATTAGAAATCAATTTGAATATTTTCACCAATCTTTGTCAGAATAAAATTTAATTTCATTTTTCAGAAGTTACTATAAAATCTTGATATAAATGGATGCAACTAGTCACTTATCCAATTTAAATTCTGCCACTAAGCAATCTCCTCAATTCTCTCTCATTCCAGGAAAGGTATTTTTAACAGAAGCTAAGCAAGAAATTGCAATCCCGGTAGAATTTATATAGCAAGGACTCGATGAAAATCCTATGTATGAAGAAATGTTTGTTAAGCAAATGAACTCAGAAAATATAATTACACACATTGGTCTTAAAAAGCATGAAGAATTAAATAAAAAGACTTGAAAAGATAATTATTCAAAGCAAAATGCTGAACTTGAAAAATTAAAAGCATTAGAACGGCAAAGAAAACTCAATGAAAGATATGATCAAGAAATGAAACGGCAAGAAGAGTATCGTGCAAAACAAGAAGCTTTTTACAAAAGAAAATACTTGCAGTCCTTTAAGAAAATCAAATTTGAAGCAAATGACCCAAGATATACCACATCTCCATTTAAGCCTGGGTTTTATTTTTATGAAGCGCTTTTGACTAACCCCAAATTCCCTTGCTCTTTGCTCCACATTAAAATTCCTGAAACATTTTATATTGCAGACTCCCTGACTTATTGAATTTATACTGACGAAGGAACAGGAAAAGTCAAAATAATTCAAGATTATAATAAGTTTCAGGTCCATGCTGCATTAAAAGGAAATATAGATGATCCTTTAGCAATTATAGCTGTCTTAAGGCATCCAATCAGCCCTACTGAAATGGAAGCTAACCCTCTGAATTCTATTGAATTCTCTGAAAAGATACTAAAAGGCACCTTATTAAGTGGAACAATGGTTCAAAAATATTTAAAAAGCTATAGTGATCGACCCAGTGTGATTAGACTATTTTTCAATAACAAAAATAAAGACAATAAAGCTTCCTGTGCATACTATATAACCAGCAGTAATCGAGCTATGGAAAAATACTCACAAACAAAGATAATTGTGTGCTGTGAAATAGTTGATGGAATTGATATATATCCAATACATGGAGAAGCTATTTTAGACCTAGAAAAAAATGCAAAACAAATTGTGGAATTTTTACAGAATGCATATGCAGTTAGAATTACTGAGATTGTGCTTGATTTTATAAAAGATAAAGATGGGACATGCTGATTTATTGGCTGCAAAGGATTCAATTTAGACGAAAATGCACTAAAATCTAGGGAAATAAGAATTGAAAACGAAAAACTGAAATCTCCTGAAGCTATTCGAGACGAAATGGAAGAAATTAGAGAACAAAGACTGAGCTCAATGCACTGTAAATTGTGCTTGCTTCCTTTCAAGCTGTTTGAGCTTGAGCATGTTTTACCTTATAAAATGCTTTTACTTTTCAAAAGACACACAAGAAAATCAGGTAGGAAGTCTTTGAAACTTTCACACATAAGACCTCTTGCTGTTGATTTTTTAAGCCATTGAGTCAGAGTGTGCAATATGTGCCACTTGTTAGTTCTTCAGGAATATGAGCTAATGGAAATTGAAACAAAATTAGCAAAAAAGCTAAATATTTCAATTAAGCCTGAAGATTTGACGAGGAAACTAGTATATGAGCATCCGCCGTTTCTTCCTTCTTCTGCAATGCAATGGCGAGTTTTAATATATTTAAAAAACATTGAGTATTCAAACTTCAAAGGCTGAAAAAATCGAAATTTATACCTCCATTTCAATATATTTGAGCAGTCTCACGTTATAAAATTATCACATAAATTCCACAAGCCTAATAAATTGAGGATGAGAAGGACGAGATTGTTTTATTTTTTTACACAAGATTTAGCTCATGCCAAGGCTCTAAGCAGCTCAGAAATAATGAATATAATGATAACAGAAAATAAAACTAAGATAATTTCAACTGGTGAGTCTTCTCCTTTGAAGCTATTTTCATGTGAAATGGAAGAAAAGGATTCAATTACCCAGCTATGAGAAGTTCCTTTGTTTGCACATCAAGCTCATTTTATGAGCTTAAAGTTTGTTTTTGGCTTAGCAAAAGATCATACAGTTAATCCCAGGAGACTTCCTGTCAATATTACCAAATATAAATCAATTTATATGCCAGATGACACTTATTTCAGCTCTGAACCTTTACCGATTGGATGAATGGAGCTCTTTAACACGAAGTATAAAGAAAACATAACATCTCCGCTTTTAAGTTCTTCAGAAGAATTAGAAGAAGTATATTCTCCAGAATTAAACGAAGATCTAATATACAGCTCACCATTGACTTCTGGGAAAATATTACATATTGATATAAATTTAGATCCGAGAAAAACAAAAAATAATAATTACAGCATCGAAAGCTTTGAAAAAAGGAATTTTCCTTTAACAATAAAAAGTAAAACAGCTGTAACAAGTAAAAAAAAATCATTTAAGCATGCGAAATCGCAATCAAATTCTGCTTCAAATAGCATTATTTCTTCAGCTAGGCTTTTAAAAGAAAGCATTAAAACAGTTTCATCGCCGATATATGCTTCAAATAAAGTATCTGCTGCAAGCCAAGAGTCAACAAATTGTTTACAGAGCCAAAATGCTTCGATAGATGAGTTCTGGGGACTTAAGCAAGAATTTTCGGATCCGAACAGCCAAATTGAAAATTTGTTAAGCACAGTTTCTTCATATTTAACAAAAAGGGGTTATGAAAAGAGGAGGAAAATATTTTTATCTCCTCAATGTTCACCAACAAATAAATGAGAAGAAATTGAAAACAAAATCAAAAAGAAAACGAAAAGAAAAGCTAGCAAAGATAGATCTCAGAAGCTCTTAAGTGGAAGAATTGCTGTTAGGCGATCTAGTTGCTAAAGTTTTATTGAAAATATAGAATAGCACTAATGCAATAAGAGCATTGTAATATAAGCTTACATAGGATTTTTGCATCTGTAAAAATATATAATAATTATTAATCTAAAAATCTATCTGGGATCTATATTACTATAAAACCGAATATTTTCTCTCATATTAAGAAGATGGAGATTGATTTTTCATCACTTCGTTTCCTATTAAAGGCAACTTCTAAAAATCAAGTGAAAACTCTTGTGAGACTTGCAAGCCAAACTCCTCCAATCCCAAGAATATTGCAAGAAATTCAAAGCAGTATGGAGCTCACAGATAATGAATTTAATTCCTTGCTATCTGCAATTACAAACCTCACAATTGTCTTTTTGAAAGAGTCGAGTGTTGAATATCCAGCTGATTTTCATGAAAAATTAAAGGAATTGCTAAACTCCATGCTATTTGAGCTTGAAAATGAATTAAGAAAAGTTAGCAAGCAGCCAAATTTGCCAAAGTTGACCTCTTATGACTGGAGAATTGATATCCGTACAGCTAGCTCTGGGCTAGAAAAAACACCACGAATTCCGAGGGCATCATTGGAGTTAAATATTGAAGGGAAAAAAGAAATAATTGAGCTAACAAGATCAAGAGTAGAAATTATGCTGGGAATGCTTGGAAAAATCAAAGAGCAGCTTGATAACTTAGCAGAAGTATAATTAATCCATTTAATCATAAAAATCATGGAAGCTCCTAAAAAAGTGCCATGGAGAGACTGAGATGAATGATTAAAAGCATGAAAATTCTTGCAGGAAGACAAAGAAAAAGCACTTGAAATTCTTGAAATATGAGCTATAAGGATGCCCTTGCCAGTGAGGGTTGATGCAACAAGATCGATTTTGAAAGTTTGCAAAGAATTAACTGGAACATGCAATTTCCCTGAAATTTTGTCTGTGACAACTGAAGTGGCCAGGCTTTCATTAGGAATGTGTATTGCGAGAATAGTGAACCAGCTGTGCGACCTTAATCAAGATGCAAAATTTGCTAAATCAGTATCAATGGGATCGAAAAACATAGGATTGCCTGAGTTTTTGGTTGACCTCAGACATGACGCCACACATGGATCGCTTCCTCAACTTTATGTCTTAGCAAGAGGACTTGATTGCTTATATATATGGCTTACAGAAAATTATTGAAAAAAGCAGTATGAAAGTTATATTACAAAGGAAGAAAAAATATTAGGGCTAATAGACAAGTTTGAAAAAAGGTCAAGAGTGACTGATGACAACTATTCGCTGGCGCAGTTTGCAGAAAGCACATTTACTGGAGATTTGGCGCAGTTTAGAAGCAAAATAGCTTATTTTGTTGCATCATTAAGAGGTAAAATGAAAGAAGAGCCATGGGCTATTCTAGTTCTACTACTTCAAAGCAAAATAATAAAGTTTCCTGAAGCCGTTATCCAATCAGCATTTAAATTATTAAAAGCTAATGAATTATCGCTTTCCCTAGTAAAGACGCTCGTTGAGGATGTATTTTCATTAGCAAGCTCTATAAAATTATCAATAACCCCATGAGTGAAGCATTTGCTGCTTTTGCAAAACACAGAGATGACTGCTCATGAAATTTTAAAATTTTTGATTGAAATGAAAGCATTTTCAGAAGATCTTACACAAATTATGACACAAATTTCGAAAGTTTCAAGAATAGCAAATCAAGAAAATGACTCTACACAAAAAATTGAAGCCTTACCTGATGTTCCAAGATGGAGAAGGCTGCAATCATGGAGTAGTAGAATACTGGGAGCTAATAGTATTCTGGAGAATTAAATTCATCAAACTAATTGCATTTGAAAAAAATTAAATTAGATATAAAATCTCTAAAATCGAATTTAAAAATTATTCCATATGAAGAAATGTTTGATGCAACCTAAAAATACAATGGTGATTTTCTAAGACAAACAAAAGAGTATGCTTTAATATCACCTCGCAACTGTCTTAGTTGAAAATTGCAGATTCTATTATAAAACTTGATATAAATCTGAATTTAAGGATAAAATTAGATATTTGCCATTTCACTCTAATGGCATAAGTCTGATTTAAATACTTCTCTAATTAAAGTTATTTTATTGCCTAATGGCTGACTTGTCTGATACTATGGAGACTCAAATCGGTGATATAGATGACTTGGAAGACCGATTAATAGTTTTGGAATCTATTGTTGACCAACTCAAAGTACCAAATATCATGAGGGCCGAGTTAGAAGTTCTCTTAAATCAATATATAGCTCTTGAAGATTCAATTATCAATGGTTTACACCAACTTGCAAGGAAAGCTGAAGATTTGACATCACAAAACCTTATTGGAGAAGCAACTTCAAAATTTAACGATCTAGGCTCAGACTATCAGGATTCTTGGAATGAAGAGTTTTGGGAAATTTATAATATGATAAGGGAAGGCTATCAAACATCTGCTAAGAAAAAAACTGGCCAAGAAATAAATAATCAAATAGAGTCTGTACAAGAAATAGCACTTGCACTAAATAGAACTAAAAATAAATCACAAAAAGATGACCGAGGAAAAAAAGCCATAGAAGAAGTTGAAGAACTCACAAAAACATATCAAATTAGCATTTTAGGCCCTCAAATTCAGGATTTTCATAATAGCAAGTGCAAATGTGTTTTAATTTAAGTGAATATATTATACAATATTCGTCTTTTATCTATTTTAATTTTCTATTGAAAACAACTTATATAATTATAGAATCAAATCAAAACTTAATTTCTGCTAGATTTGGCATAAAATAATAAGTGAGCAATTGTTAAATAAGAAAATTCAACAGATAAAATATAAAATGATATCTTATATGTATAAAATTATTTATAGTTAAGCTAAATAAAAAACTTCAAATTTGTTTGAAATTTTTTTAATATATTCCTAATTATAAAGATTTTAAAATCTTAAATTATAATCCTATTAAAAACATTTTTACTGAGTCTTTAATTAGACCCTAGAGAAATATATAAATTAAATTGCTGATAATTTTCGGTGATATTCTACTGTATTATTTCCACTCTATTAATGAAGGGAAAATATCATTTTAACCAATATATCGATAAAAAACTATTCATATAAGTGTAACTTGATAGTAATAATTCGTAATGCATCATTATTACTATTAGTCTTAATAACCCAATAAATGCTTTTATCTTAAAAGCAATTAAAAGCTTTTATCTTAAAAGCAATTAAAAGCTTTTATAAAGGATTATCAATTTCCTTTAATTAGTAATATTTAGAATTAATTTAACTCACTGAGAAAAACCAAAAAAATGCTAATAAGTAATCTAATGTATGAAAGAGAAAAGCTACCACTGGCTTATACAACTAACCTCAAGCAAGGAGCTCTTGGATCTTTAAGATCTACAGGAGAAGGATTTTTCCAAAGGACAGAAATCTTTCCTTTCCTGAACAACAAATCAATGTCAATAACTGATCTCAAAAAAGGTGGGATTTTGGACCCACAAGTCTCACTGCAAAATGCAAGCATCAAAGCAAGAATTTTCAATAAAAATACTGAATCATGTGATTTATGGAAAACAAAGCTCGTCAAGCAAGACCAAATGATGGGCACTGCACATAAGGATGGATATCCATATAATAAATTTACTCCTCTTGGCGAACATATAGAGGCTCCAAATAAGAGCAGAAATCCAAAGTTTTATAGAACATTGTCTTCAGACACATGGGCTTTTCATAAGGACATGGGAGAATTTACTTACTTTAATATAACTTACATGAAAAATAATGCCTGCTTCCCATATATCAAAAAGAAATCATCACAAAAGCAGAACCAGCCAACCAAAAGAGTCAAAGGACCAGAAATTAGAAAGCTGAAATCAAAATAACTAAAATAATAGTTAATTAAAAAAATTCTGTATATCCATATATTAGCTTAAATTACCTATTGAATTAATTGATATTTAAAATAGAACAGAAATAAATTTATATAAGGATTTTAAAAAAATTCTTATAAAGTTTCCAGCAGAGCTCGAGAGGAAAGCCAAGTGTTGAGCTATTCTAATAAAACAATTGAATTATATTTTTTAATTTTTCTAAATTTCGAAAGTGATGAATTGAGTATAAATCCGTATATCTCATCAATTTTTAGTGCTATATTTAACTAGGAATATCACTTTAACTTGATTTAAAGTGGTTAAATATGGCTCTCTAGCTTTAGATAAAGCTGGCTTATCAATTTTTCTGGGCTGAATATCTTAAGGATGCATAGTTTTTCATGGATTCGATTATAAATTATTTGTGTGACTATCTTTAAGTGTTCAGTCAGATTACAGAGTATTAGCCTTCCATTTTTGTTCTGATAAAATGGAAAAAGACAATTTCATAGAATCTCTGAATTCTGATTTCAGCGAAATTCCAATTATTTCGTGGATTAATTCAAAAACAAAACTCCAACCCTCATATGTTGTATTCCTGGTGACCCTTTGAGCATTCTTTTTGGTAATCATAGGATTTTTTGAAAAAGGCATAGTGGATTTGCTTGGGATTTTATATCCTGCATATATGAGTTTTTCCTCAATTGAAAAAAATTTGCAGCAAGATAAGAAGCAATGAATAACATACTGAGTAATATTTGCATGTTATAGCCTATTGGATCTGCTTCGGACAAATTTACTCTTCTGGATACCATACTACTACCCAATTAAATTCCTTGTATTAGTGTATCTTTTCTGGCCTAGATCAAGAGGTGCAGAAATAATTTATGAATTTTTTATGCAAAATTATTTTGTATCATTGCAAAAAGAAGAAACAGCAGCCTCAAATCATTCTTAATATTATTTAAAATTAATTTTTGCATTATCGTTCCAAATAAATTTGCTACTATGGATTTGATTGATTATTATATAAATACAAAATTTAAGAATTAATGGAAAAATCATTAATTACGCATCTAAAGCCTTATGCATTAGATTCAATAAATATCATGCAATTATAGTGGAGACTTGAATCGAATAACAGGAAAAGCAGAATGCCTCCTTAGTCTCTTTTTTTCTTGGTATTCAGCAAATGTTAAATCATGCTCTTCTCTAATTTTATCAAATTCAGTTTTGAGCTTTTTAAGATAAGTCGGTGTTTTGGATTCAAGTTTCTTTAAAAGCTTTTCTTGATAATTTTTAAGAGATACAAAGTTCTTATTTTTAATTGGAGGCAAAGATTGTTTTCTCTTTACTCGACTTGGGGTCGAGAAATGGACACTATTTTGGGTATTATTAATGGCTGTTAAAAAAAATGCGTTGGACATATCATCATTTTTTGCTATAGGACTCAAAGATTTAGATACAGGGGATATATTTCTTTTTCTCACTTTAGGCGTAGAAGTAGCAAATGCTCTGATCTTGATCATAGCATTTTTTCTTTGCTCTTTTTCTAAGCTTAAATTATCAATTTGGTTTTTTATAATTGATTCTTTTCTTTGCTTATATAATAAATCTTTTTTCTTAATTAGCAGCCTCTGCTTTTTAACTTTCTCTTGTAGCTCTCCAAGTTTTTGAGCTCTTTCAGCAGATTTTTCTTTTTTTTGTTTAAAAGGGAATAGCATCTCCAAAATGATGTCTTGTTTTTTACTTTTAAGAGTTATTAAAGGCGCTGTTTCTGCTCTATCGATATTGTGTGAATAATTGTCAAAGGAATGTGTAGCAAATTTAGAAGCAAATGGTCTCCACATTAATTTTCTAGAGTTCATTTGGTATCAAATTCATTTATAAAGGTAATTATTTTTGGTGAAATTATTTATAGATGCATTAACTAAAATAAAAAAGAAGAGGAGTTTGATAAATTATGGGCAAATATAGAGTGATAATATCAATTATTTAATGTAATAAGATGCTATTAATACCTCTATATTAGTTGAAACTTGTCGGTGTTTTTGACATTTTATGTATAGGAGAAAACAGTTGAACTGATTTTAATAATAATGAATTTGAAGCTAAACTGCTTTCCATATTGTCAAATCTTCCACTGCTGGAGGAATCTTTTATTTTTGACAAATACGCTAACCTTTGCTTTACATTTTGTCGAACCTTGTCTAAATCTTTGGAAATTCTGATATTATTTGGAAAACTAACTGGCTTGCTCAAAAAAATGTTAGGAGAAGGTGTTCGATTCGAGATTACTAAAGATGGTATTTTATATTTTTTCTTCTTAGGCTTCTGAGCTAAAAATTCACTCTTTTTGATTCTCTTCTTAGGCTTGGTATCATATCTTCTTTCTGAATCATTATTCAATATTTTAATATCTTCTTCCTCCTTGTGCCAAGAAGAGTTTCTTGGGTTTGACTTTGATCGAATGCATTTCTCAATTATTCGTTTTAAATCATCTAAATCTCCTGATATTTTCTCATCACGGATATTTGAAAATCTTCTTTGTATGCTTGATCTTTGCTCGTTCTTGACATTTAATACCTCATTTATAGGCGAAAAATGTCTTTGATGTTGAAAACCATTTTGAAGCTTGAATTTTGCTGCTTCTCCAAAAGAAAATATTGAATTCATATTTAACAAGTATGAATAGAACTTTCATGTTTTAAAAGCTTAATAAACAAAATAATAAATGCAGTTTCATCTTTATATAAAAATAATAGTTATCTTTTGCTCTAACACCTTTTAATTGAAAGGATTAAAGATCAAAAATTCTATGACAAATTATGAAGCAATAACAAAAAGTATAAACAATGCAGAATTAATCTCACTTAAAAAGTCAAAGGCTTATTATTTTGATTTTAATTGCACTTTTCTTGCTTTGAGAGGTATCTCCAATAATGCAAGTTTGTTTGGCAAATAGTATCCCAATATGTAAAAAAAGATCCATAATTTGAAACATTATGTGAGTGATGGAAGTTATGATAATTTGCACCTCCAGAGAAAGGAAGCAATCTGAATGGGCTCCATGAAAAATCATATCCACAATGGCCATCAACTGTTTCAAGAATCCTCAAGACTGTTCACATATAGAGTGTAGTAATGTGGCAATCTTTCAATAGTAAAGGACCAATTGCTGATGTCAATACACTTGTAAGTATAAAATCAATAGGACTGGAATATTCTGAAGCAATTCCTATTGTATTAGTATATTCGTGATGCTGCTTATGTATAATAGAATAAAACAGCGGTGTATGTAAAAGTCTATGAGACCAATAAAAGAAAGTATCTTCTATAACCATAAAAAACACAATCTGAGGGATTAATTCTTTCCAAGAAGGAAATAAGCTTGGACTGACTTCAAAGTTAACGTTTCCAATATATCCTGAAACAATTACTACTAAAGGATACATAACAAGCTGATTTAGTGCTACAGTTTTAATAGTATTTTTTCTTATTTCTTTAAATCCTTCCGGATCCTTTATCCATGGCCATGGCTCACTTGTAATTTTATAGCGTTCAAAAAATGGCATTTCAGAATGATATATCAAATATATCCCAAAATTCGCCACGACGAAAACTGCCAGATGAATAAAGACTAGCCCAAATGTATACATGAATTCTTTATTTTCATAAGGCAGTCTAATATATAAAGAAAATACTAGTTGTGGGAAAATGAAAAAATAAAAACAGACGAGAAAGGCTGCAGTTATTAGTCCATAACCTTTACGGACATAGCGAACTTCTTCGTTACCTAAAACATCTTTTAGACTCTCAATTTCACTATTTGTGCCTGTTGAAGCAAATGAAGAAGGCATCTGATCGGGATTATAATTAATATTAATTTCGATAAAAATCAATTTTACAATAAAATTTCACTGTTTGTGCCAATTAAAGTTAATGAAGAAGGTATCTGATCGGGATTTTATTAATATTAATATCAAAAATTTCCAAGTTAATGAGAAAATAAAAGGGCTACATTGTTAATCGATTTGAATATATGATATATAGAGAAGATTTTTCACATGCATTGGTAATATATGAAATATCTTTGGCATGATTAAACTAGTTAAAATTGAGTTGAATGGCAAAGCATTTAGCACTATAAATCAATTTTCACAAATTAAATCTAAGACTATAAATTTTATTTTTGATCCGATCTGAAAAGCCAATATGTAATTGAAGTCCTCATTCAAGGCAGAATAATGGATTCTACTTGGCTCTACTTAGATTGTTGAAGTTCATTTTATGCCAACAATTTTTATAATATACCAGTGCAGCGATATTAAATTGTTAATGGCTAAATTGGTAAAAAATTAATATTAACAAGATGCTAATTTAAGAGAGCTAAAACATTTGTTTGCTAGTTGATAATGATATTCTAGTTAAAATGAAAATAACAAATTTATTAACATTTACAGTTTATTCATTAAGCATGAACCTTGCTTTGATTGATCCTTCTCTTGCTATGACTGTTAATGCTGAATCATTAAACTCAAAAAGTCTGGGCTGGATATAAGTTCCGTTGGTTATTTTTAATGCAGGTAACTTGGTTTCTTTAACGACTTTAGGACGCTCTGTGCTTTTGGATAGTCTGTAAACTGATGCTGATACAGCTGCTTTTTTTTTAGGTTTATTAATATTTTGACTATTTGCAGAACCTAGAGGCTTTGGTATAGGATTAGGCTTTGAAGCTAAAATTGGAGAAGGAGTTGCAGCAGGAATTTGAGGAGGGATTGTAACAGGCTTCTGAGGTTGATTGGGTTCTTTGGTTTCTTTTTTTACTTTTGGTTTAATTCCTACATTTGTAAGCCAAATATCACGAGCTGCCAACATGAATTGCTCATAGAGAGTATTATCTTCTGTTGGGTATATCCTTGTATACCCACCTCTAAACTTCTTTTCAAGCTCTTCTTTCTCTTTTAATGACTTAGCTTGTAGCTCAGTTCTCATGTTTCTTATCTCCTTTATTCCTCTATTTGCCCTTAAAAATACCATTCCTTGATGTCTTTGTAGATATTCAGCTCTGTTACCTTTTTGTAAGCCCATCATTCTAAGAGCATCTCCAATCACAGCTTTTTTAATCATTGAATCAAGAGGAGTATCAGTAGTAAAGCTTGGAGTATGATTAACTTCTAATAAATGTGCTTTAAGCTTATGGTCTAAATATATATCAAACCCCAAAATCTGCATACAGATCGAATTTGTAGGATCTGCAGCTTGGCAAGATCGATATAAATGTGACAACAGTGGCTGCACAATGCAAACAGTTTTAACTATAACATCGCTAATTCTTTTCCAAATAGCGTCAACATCTTCGCCCTGCTCTCCAAGTTTTTTCATAAATGTGCTCAAACTTCTTTTATGACCAGTATAATCATCAGTCTCGCTTGTATTGAATTGGAAATCAGGGTTAAATTTATTTATTGCATAATTTGTTAAGTGCATGCACATGTCGCCCAAATTACTTGTGACAGGTGGTTGGTAAGGCACAGTCGCAAGCCTAACTAAGCCTTCTTTATGAATAAACATTCTTAAAGGATCGCAGCCAGCTATTAAAACATAAACTCGAAGATCAAATTTTAACCCATCAATTAGATAAGGTTTATGAAGATATCTCTGGACTACACAGTGCTCTGGGATTTCGTCTAACTTTCTTGTTAAAAATATCCCACGACCTTGGCAAGATGCTTCGGGCTTACATATAAAGGTTTTTGCTCTTTTAGAGTTAAACTGAGTTTTAAGGTCGTTAAAATCTTTAGGTAGTATCCAAGTAGGAGGAAAAAAGTTATAATGCTCAGGGAACATCAGTTTCATTGCTTTTAAATTTTTGCCCAGGTGGTCTTTCCTCGCGACTGCGTACATTCCAGGGAAATGGTTGATTCGCTGAAATGTCTTCAGCTGAGAAAGCTTTTCTGGGGATAAAGCTGAGTCTTGTCAATAAACGTCAGCTTCAGAATCTTCTGGGTCAAAACTTAGTTTTCAGCCTAGAATGTTAGCAACTTCTTGGACTACTTCATATTGGGTGTTGGCTACGTTGAGAACTATTTCGTTCCCTCTTACTTCTTCTTCATCTGAGCTTGAAGATGAATCCATTACTGTGATATTTTAAGTTTATTTTGTCGTTGAAATATGAACTGATAGGATTATATAAGAAACATGGGGTATTACTTTTAATTACTCCTATCATAATTAGAATTATGCTAAGCTTAGATCAAGATTCAGGTATTTCTAAAGAAATTTTAATAAAAATAAAGAATTATAGAATGAATATTTCAAAAATTTCTTTTATTTTCTGATTTATTATTATTTTTTGTCTCAAATTTTATTTTTATTAAATATAAAGTTGTAACATATTTTATTCAAACAAGATATGGAGTCAAAATTTACTTCAAGCTTTGAGCATTTTCAATCACCACAATCAACAAAATCAATTGCAGAAGGAAAGACACCAGTTGAAATAAAAAATAAGCTCAGGCGTTTATACTTACATTACTCATGCTTAGGGTCGAGGAATAATACAAACTTATTAACGCTTCCTAAACTTTCAAAATTTTTACGAGATATACAGGTTCTTCCAAATTTATTAAGCAGAGAAGAATGTGACATAATTATTAGTTCAGAAGCAAAACGTGATAAATGCATATCGTTTGATAATTTCTGCGAAATTATGGTTAGGATATCTGCAACACTTATGGAAAAGGGTAATCACTCGTACCAAGGCTTAGTATCTATGATAGACACACATATTTTCCCTTTATATGATGCTTTAAAAGAGCAAGGACAAGTCGATACATTTAATCAATCTGATTTTGACTTTGATACTGAATCAGCAAGAATCTTACAAGACTCAATATTTGTTTTGCAAGAAATCTATAAAGCATATTTCCCTTGGGAAGATGTGTCACCAGAAGATAAAAATGCATTAAGCAAAAAATCATGAGCATCACTATTTTCCCTAGTAACTGAGTTTATGATTACTCCAGATGTGTTGCCAAGAGCACTTTTATTGAAAATATGGCAAGATTTAGTAGAGTCAAATGAAGACATTCCTGAGCTCAAATATTTTAATATCAATGATAAAGGAAGAGCTTTTACTTTGAAAAAATTTCTGCTGTTTCTACTAAGAACTGCTATTTATGGCAAATTTCATCAAGAGTTTTCTACAGTCAGAGAAAGAACAGAATTCATTCTTTCAAGAATGGAAAGATCGAATGGTTTTTCTAACTGGCACTCCAAAATAAGCAAGCCATACTCCAACAAACTTTCTCTATCATCCACACAAAAAATTTCATTAACTTCTGCACCTGTTTCCAGAGATGCGTTAAAATCTGAGCGATTTTGTTTAGATCGAAGAGGAAAATTTAGCGGAGTCTTGGAATCGAAATGAAATGAAGTTGAAGACGTTTTTAGGGATTATTGCTCATATGGAACAACTTCTAATCAAAAATTAATGTCGCCATTTCAGTATGTCAAAGTTTTTGAAGATGCTGGACTATTGCATAAGGAATCCGAATTTTGCTTGGAAAGGCAAGAGCTCGAAATTATTTACTTCTCTTTAGTACAAAGGCCACATTCTATTGATGATGGAGTGCTTTCTCCAAAGTTTGTTTTTCAAGCGGCAGAAGAGTCAGGGAAAATGAATTTTAATCAATTTATTAAATCATTGGAAATAGTATCAAAGAAATTGATTAAGGATCCTAATGATGAAGATGAATTTGAAATTTTTATTCAATCATTGCTAAAAACCCCAAGGAAGTCACAAAGTGCTCTCAGGTCAACTTCAATAAAAGATTTAATTCATGACCCATCCACAGAAAAAACACTTGATGTGTGACATAAAACACTCGAGATTTATGCCAAAGTTTATCTGAATCCTCAAAGTAAAATATCTTCGCAAAGCTTCATACAATTTGCCACTGATTTTTCTATATATCCAGATTTAGTGACAAAAGGAAAACTTTCTCAAGTCTATTTAAATTTATATGAAAATGATTACAAAGAAGTAGCAGGACAGCAATTTAATGAGAGGATGGAAGGGATCAGTATAAACCAAATGATTGATGGAATTGCATATTGCTGCTTGGAAAGTAAGTTACCGATAGATAATCCTAATGAAAAATTGTGTGTTGCGTTAGGAAGGATGCTGCAAAGTAAAGGCCCTTCAATTGTTACGCAAAAAACTGGGCACACAAGAAGGACAGAAATGGCAAGATCAAGCAAATTGATAAAGTTGCTTGACATGCCATTTTTGAAGCCTCAACCGAAGCTTACTTTTGATCAAATTCTAGGAAACGAGCTAAATAATCATTAATTATTTAAAATCTAGACAATTTTTGCTTACGTATAATTTTTAGCAGTAACTTATGTGTATTTTATAAATCCAATACGAATTATGAATCATTTTAGTTATAAAGATATATTTAGATTGATGGCAAGCTTTCTTTATTTACTTTAAATGCTTGCTTAAGCTCTGACATCAAACTATTCATAGATATTTGAGGAACTGGATTAAAATTCATATTTATTTCTTTTCTTTTTGGATCTGGAATAATTGTCTGTTTGCTGATTTCTTCTTGTGATGTTGTAACTTTTCCTGTTTCCGGATCAACAGCCTTATATAAAACAGGCCCTTTTGGCTGCTTTAACTTTGTTTTTAGTTCTTCTATTGTTTGCTCACCAATTTTTTCAGTGATGTAATCTTCTGTTTGAATTTTATTTTTTCTTTTTTGATCTTTTCCTCCTTCTCCTTCAATCACGCACCACATATCGTTATTTTCAGTTTCTGTATCTAATTCTTTTAATTCATTATTTGAGGTTTCTTCTATTAGGTTGCTCTCAGTTTTCTCATCTTCATCTTTCTTCACTTTTTTTACATCTTTTGAAAATGTTGCAATAGTGGCTAAGTGTAATTTTTGTAGCACTATAAATTGATCATCTATCTCTTTTAGCTTTTGAGATCTAGCTTCAGGCCTTGTTTCAATTAATTCCTTAATATGATGATAATAAATAATTGCTTCATTCTTATGTCTTAATAATTCTTTTATTTCGTAACTAAATGCATCTAAAACTGATTCATTTTTTGTTAATGAATCTATTATAACCAAAATTCCTGCCTTTGACTCTTTAAAAAGGCTAATTTTATCCTCAAGTGCTCTATTCAATTTAGAAAGTGTGCTACTAAAACTGATTGGGTTTGCGTATGACTGAAGTTTTGATTTATTTATAAAATATTGTAGCTTATTTAACAATTGCTTATGTGAAGAATTGCTATCAAAGGTAGGGATCTTGAGTTCATTTGCAAAAAAGCTATGTAAAGAAGCTAAATCTTGAAAATAATCTCTATCAACAATTTCTCCTAAGAATTCTGGCTTTCGTTTTTTAAGATTTTCTAATTGAAAATTAAGCCTTAGCAATTCAGAATAAACACTAGATAAAACACTAAAATTTTTTTCAAGATTATTGACAGCTCTAGTCATTCTTTTCATCCTATAAAGGTCTAATAATCCTGGCTAAAATTAGTATTACAATTGGAGCGCAAATTGCAAATAAAAATAGCAGAGTTGAAGGCAATCAAGAGATAATTACACATGCAAGAAGTGTTAATCCTGAGAATCAATAGATTTCTGTAATTCTTTTGGGTCTTTTTTGTTCAATTTTCTCATCAAAAATACTATCAGTTTCTTCACCAATATCTGAATAATATTTGCCTTTGAGATGCTCGACAAACCCCGAGCTAGAAAATTTTATTACTTCATTTATCATTATTTATTATTCTTAGGTACCCTTTTGAAAAGAGGTTTATCTAGCTCTTCAGCCTCTTTAATACTCCATAGCACTAGCCCAACTTTGTGCTGGCTTCGATCTACATCATAAAGCATAGAAAGTTCTTTATAAATTGATTCAAGCAAAGGCTTGACTCCCAAATCTTGCCTCATTCCCATATCTCTTAGTTTTCCCACTAAAATCTTGTACAAATTAATTGCAGCTAAATAAGAATCCAAATAATCAAGTAAAGGTGTAAGAGCAAGAGTTTCTTTGATTATTTCGATATATTTTTCATAACCAACTGCAAAACCTTTTGTTAAATCCTTAGTTAGATAATCAATCAGCATTCCCTTTGCCCGGTCATGTGGATAAATAGTTATTGTGTTTTTTAATATATTGATATAATGATGTCTCTGGAATTTTTCTAAAAACTGCTCAAAAAGCTTTAATATATCATTTCTAAGCTTGGCTTCAAACATCCCTCCTGCTATATCTAAGAAAGCAACACATATGCTTTCCGAAGATGCTTTTTTAGGAACCAAAAGTGCGGGAGATGCTATATTTTCAAACTTTTCGTTGAAATGATATAAGCAATGGCTAGTAACATTTAAAAACGTATTTGGCAAACTTTTAGCACTTGCCGATACTATTGGCAAAAATAACTGAAATCTTCTCAAAGGAGATAAAATCAAAGGAAATTTCATTGCTCGCTTGCAAGATACCTCTTCTGTTAATACAGAAAGTCCATCAGCAAAGCTTTGAGCCACAGTTTCTTTATTGATTCAATTATTGACTATTGCCATATAGCTTCCACAAATTTCTTCAATTAAATCTATCACTATTTCTTTGCTATCTTGGCAAATTCCAGCCTTCTCATAAAATGCTGTAAATGTTAATAATAAATTTAAGCTTTGATTGTAAGCTTCTTTTTTCAAATCAATTTTTCTAGCTTTTATAACATTCAAAAATTGTAGCATCGATTCAGAGCTGAGAAAGCTATTATAAACGTTGATATCTTTTTCGAAAAAAATTCATAAATATTTGAATTCTTCTAAGCTTCTTGATAAATCTTTATTAGAAAGATTCTGCAAGATGTATG
Organism: Blepharisma japonicum; assembly: GCA_949751835.1. Classification (NCBI taxonomy): domain Eukaryota; phylum Ciliophora; class Heterotrichea; order Heterotrichida; family Blepharismidae; genus Blepharisma; species Blepharisma japonicum. The sequence goes on along the minus strand of CATKHK010000033.1, from coordinate 307,599 downwards.
GCACATAAAATAGAATGACTGTTTTAAACATGTTAAGCGCGTCTTCACGCTCATTTTGTAGGCTCGCACTAAACTGTTCTAAAGGATGCTCCTCAGAGTTTGATCTAAGATATGAAGCAATTGCATTTAGTTGGATTTGCAATTCTTTTGGTCTTGATTTCATTCCTATTAGCTTAGAAATAGTTCCAAGAGGCTCAATTTTATTGTCAAATGCGATAATTTGCAAAAGAATAGTGGGTTCCAAAATATCATATCCACAAAAGCCAAAAAGCTGGGGAAATGCACTGTCCAGATCTGCAAATTGATGCAAAGCTAAAATGAATTCTTCTGTAATATCTTCTGGCTTTTTAACAGAATAAGCAAGTGCTGTATATGAACTTATCAACTCTTCCTTTGCAGCATTATCATCTTGGCTAAAACCACTGACTAAGCTTCTGAAATTATTTAGAGCCTCATCCATATTAAATAAATCTACTTATAAATTTCTATTTATCATGCTTTTCATACTCTTCTTTACGCTTTTGATAGAAATCAATATTTCCATTCAAATTCTCCAGCATTTTATCTATGTGCGGATGCAGCCATAAATTTGCACATTCCCAAAGCGGCTTAATCACAAACTTTAAAAATCCAAGCTCATTGCTATAATAAACTTCAGGCTTATGCAAGTCCTTCATAATTTCAGTGGGTGGAAGTCCTATTCGTACCTCTTCCTCATACTGTCTTGTAAACTCCTCACATACTTTTTGTGACCACATTTGATAGACGTCTGTCCTCTTGCAAGGATGTGCCAAATCAGCACAATGCAATAGAAACGCTGCAACATCATCAATATCAGAGTCTCTTGTGCCTAATGGATTTTCATGCATATCTTTGAACCGAGCATTCATATTAGAAATCATTGGGAAGTGCTTTACCATGTCTGTGCCCAAAATGCTGACTATCACGAGCTTTCTGAATGTTTTTCTGAAATCTGGAGTAAGAGATTGTATTATGTTGTTTCTGTCAGACTGCAGTAGTTTAAAGGTCATCGCTGCATGATGGTTCTCCAGGACTGATTTATCGTTATAAATTATAGCTAAGTGGCTTTCTCTATTCATTTCAAAAGCATTTGTTTTTCCTGTATGTTCAACATCATGACATAAAGCCGCGATGAAAAATGAAAATATTTCTAGAGGGCCAAAGAATGAGGCTCCTGCTGTAGAAGCAAGTAAGAGATAGGATGAATGCATCACGTTCATTCCATGGTTAAAGTTGTGGAACGGGTTCATATAAATTTCATAATGTTCTTTGACATCTCTAACAAAATTTTCAAGCTTGTCTTGAGGAATGTTAAATTGGTTGATAAGATCGAAATCTTCAAGCATAGAGAAGACGTATTGGAAATGGTCCTCAACTTCGAACATGTTTATGTCAATATCTCGCAGTTCTTCAATATTTACAGTCAAAAAGTCTGATTTAGCTCTTTGGGCGCGGGAAGTTGGAGTGGGCAGCCGTGGAGTCTCTATAACTTCTTCCAGCCCTGCATAAGCTTTTAGACCTTGTTTTATTTCTGCACTTAACGTTTGCAAATCAGCAGGAAAAGTGACTTCAGCTCTATTGAGATTTCCTTCTTTCAAGGTTTTCACAATTTCGTATATTTGTTGAGAATTATCAGAATCCATGTTGTTAGCAGACGCAATTAAGCCAAGTTTTTGTATGCAGCGCTGAAGAGAAGTTTCTGAGTAAACAGGATTCTTGAGTGCTATCAATTCATTTTGCATTTTCATGAATTTCATGTTGAGCTCTTCAATAGCGGTTGCATCTTCAAATATCAGGACAATCCCAGAGGATTCCAAATTGAAGAAATCTTGGAGAGCCGCAATGGTGTAGTTAACGACCATATCTTTGGAATCTAGCAAGCTGAAACTTCTTAAGTTCGGTAATGTTCGGGTTCGTTTTATTGGTATTGATAAAATTTTCTGTGATGCTCGGTGGATTCTTTTCGAATTTTTCTGATAAATGCTTGTGATGTCATATACTAGTTGCCTATTTTGTCTAAGCCAGCTTGAGTAGTGAGATTTTCTTGCAATTTTTTCTGGGACTCCAAAAAGGCTTTCAAAAGATTTATTGCAATATTCAAGCATCCCTTCAGTATTTAATACCAAAATATAATTACCAATACTGTTCAGAATATTCAAGAATCTTGACCTTTCTTCGATTTGATGCTGGAAAAGATTCCAGTTCTGCAAAGCCGTTGAAATGATTTCGCAGAAAATTTCTAATGTTTCTTCATCACTGCTATCAAAGTACCCTTTTCTCTTGTTGATCATTTGCAAAGCGGCAATAACATCTCCTTGAGGATCTAAAACTGGCATGCATAGCATCGTAGAAGTCTTGTAGCCAGTTGACCTATCTACTTCTGGGTTAAATCTTGGATCTGCATATACATCTTTGATGTTTTCTGTCTGGCCTGTTTGTGCAACATTTCCGATGATTCCTTTTCCAATTGGAATGCTAAAACCGACTGGGATTTCTTGTTCCAGACCTTGAGCTTTGATGACCATGCACTTTCCTTCTCTGATGAACATAGTTGCTCTATCACAATCTAGCAGCCTCTGAGAAGCGCTTCTAATTGTGCTCAATAAAGAATAAGTATTTAAGTTTGAAGCATGTTGTCTGATAAGCTGCTTTAGCTTGTTTAGACACTCTGTACTGCTATCATTATGAAAGATTTGGAGTGCTTCACTTATGGCTCCAGCGAAGCTATATATGATAATTTCATCTTCTTTATTAAAGTTGCAGTAATATGAAAGAGAGTCATCTCGCTTATTCCATGCTTTTAGAGCTACAACATCACATCTTTCCTGCACATATGGGACAATTATCATATTCTCTTTGCTGATTTGAGAGTCAATTGATAAGCTTCTTCCGACATCTAACGCTTTCATAACTAAATGCTCTTCCTCTATTAGTGTGCTTTTATTGTATCTTCCTCTTTCTAATAGCCCTTCAACAAATTCGTTGCTTTCTTTATAGACCACGCTTGCTTCTTCCGCATTTGTGAGTGCACAAATTATTTCAAGCCCAGATTTTATTAGCACGTCAAGTTTTTCTTCTTCAAATAGTGTGTGTAAAATATCTTTGGCAATGGCCATTTTATTCTGTGCAGAGTTTGCGACAAAAAAGACTTGCTTGCACCACTGCTGTAGCATTTTGTGCCTTCTTCCCATTCTTAAGACGCTGTGATAATCTTTTAAGGATTCATCTTTGACCATTGCAAACTCACGGGGGATGAGTGATAAGAATTGAGCAATCGCTAAGTCGTCTTCTCCGAAGCTGATTGAAGCATTAGCAAATGCAAGAATTCCTAATGGGTGGTCAAGAATACTTTGGATAGGAATTGCCAAAAAGTTCTCAATTGGCTGATCAATTCCTAAGCTATCAACATGCTTATCGAAATTTGGGTTTAAGCTTGCCCCAGATCTTATTGCAATTACCTGTCTTCTTTGAAGACATTGATTTATCAGTCCTGAAGGCTTCATCAAGCTTCCTGAAATCACATCAACTAGATGCTGCTCAGTTTGGTCCATTAATAATAGCCTTGCGTTTTGGCAAGGGACTATCTGTCTCAGTCTTCTGGCTAGTATTGTTAACGAAGCTTCAGGGTTGTGCTTGATGTCGGATAGTATTTGTTTTAACTCAAAAGTTCTATTTTGAGGGACCATAGATAAGCTGCATAAATCATTCATACTATGAGGCATAGTCTGAATACCTGGGCTTGCTTGAGATAAAGCTCGAAATTCTTGGCGTCCGTGATGTTGCTGCCTTGACTTGCTATTAGCTCTGGAATTTGCTCTTCTGAAGTTTTCCTCAGGAGTCATATCAACTGACTCAGGCCACTCACAAACAACAGCTTGTGACTCTACTGAATAAATATAGATGTTTTCAAAGTTGGAAGCTATTTTGGTGCAAAATGATTGGAGAGTCTCAATTTCATGTGCAGAAAAAGCGTTGTGTATTCTGGTAAGCAAAACAATTCCAATCACAGGATAGTCTGAAAATTCGCTAATAATAGGAGCACAGACGGCAAACTGATCATTAAACCTTGAGCTGTCAGATAGTTGAATTTCATTAGGAAAAACTACTGTCTTTTGATGGTGATAAACATATCCTAACAAAGTATCTTTAGACATTAATTGAGTAAGAGTATCACACTCTTCTGATTGCCTAGTTCATAAGAACTCTCCTTTTTGGTCTGCAATGTATACACTTGACCATTCAGAGCTCACAAGCTGTCTTAAGCTTGTCCTAATCTCTTGCAACACGCTCGCATAGTTATATAAATCGTCTTGGTTAAAACTAAACAGGCGGATTTCTCTGATTCTTGCATCAATTGCTCTTTCATGAGGTTTAGACAAATTAGGTGGCTTCTTCTCAGTAATAGTGGCGATATATCGATCAGGATGCACTTTTTCAATTGCTTTAATCAGCTGCTTCACAAATTTCTCGTCAATAGATGAAAATGGTTTGTTTTTTCTGAAAAATTCGATTACGGAGATCACTTCATTATTTTCATTAAAAACAGGACAGGAAATTAAGCCTCTCATCTTGATTTTCTTTTCTTTATCCCAAAGAGGTTCTGTTGCCAGGTCATTTACATTTAAAATTTCTTTAACAACCATACCAGTATATTCAGCTGTTTTAGTTGATGTTGTAATATCATTAAGACCCCATACAAGTGCAGGAGAAAGAGCATTAGACTTTAGCACGTGAACAATAACTCCATCCCCTTCCATGATTTCCCCAATCAATTTCACAATGGAATTGGTCAATGCTCCTTCCTCATCTATGATCTGTATGCATTTTTCAAGTAATTTTCTTCTGACAAGCATATTGGAGGTGCAATTTGTGACATGAATTGTTTCTTCATCAAGCCTTTTCAAATCAAAATTTTTGGTTTGTAGGTCCTTGCAGTGATTGATGATTTCTAAGATCCCAAGCATCATTTCTCCAATGGCTTGAATGATGTTCATATCATTCTCAGAAAAATAGCTGATGGACTTGTTTTCATCAAGTTTATTGAATAATAAAAGAACTACTTTGGTATCATCGTTCTTCACAATTGGCACACAAGCTACTGAATTGGCTTGAAGCTGCTGGTTTCCAAGATTTGAGTATGGGTAAAGTTTGTACTCGAATGATGAATAAAAAGAGGAGGAATTAGGGTTGTTTATAGCTTGTGGAGTTTTGTGGAGGGCACAGTATCCTGGAAATGAAGTCTCGTTAATTTTCAACTCTGAGACAGGCTGAGATTTCCCACTCACTGTCAAGAAATCGCATTCTCTAAATAAAACTTCAATTCAAGATGCACCAGTTAGGGACTTGCAGATTTGGATTACGGTGGTTTTCAGCGTATCAATAGAGAGATTCTCAATACTCAAAAGTTCGGAGAAACTTTTAGACATTGATAAGAGGATTTCTCCAACCCCCTGAGGCACAAGCATCTTTGAGCTTTGATGCCTTAGGCTGCTTGGTGGTGGATCATCACTAATAATAGCTGATTTACGCAGTTGCATAAAATATTATATAATAAGCAATTACCATTTTGAAAGAAAATTTTCCTCATAAATCCAACTTGCAACCGTTTTGCGGATTTAAAAAAACCCTATATTTTGCACTTAAGGTTTCTTTATTTTAATATGGGTTGCTGTGGATCAAATAGTGGCGCTTTATCCACTGAAATTAACGACGAGATTATAGTAGAAGCAGTGAAAACTCTTGGGCTTCACAAAATTTCTGCTTCAAATTTGGTTAGTAAGCTTGCAAACACTCAAAAAGATGCCAAAAATCTCCAACCCCTATTATCCGATGTTCTTGATCATTTCAAGCTACCAAATAAGCTCTCATATACCAATTCTTCTGAGTCTATCTTTTATAGGAGTCTTTTATCGAGTTCCACAAAATTAAAAATTGCTTTTGCTTTACTCGGAAAGGATCCTACAAAAAATGACAAAGCAAAGCTGGTCTTTGATGTCCTTAAAAATTCTTCAGATGCTTTAGGGAGAGAAGAGCTTGTTTTTCTCTACAAAAGTGTCGGTGAAATAGCAGCTGAGGAAATGGTTTTTGCTAAATCAGGAAAAGAAGATGAGAAAAGCATCAAGACTGCAGCTATGAAAATTTCGCATGCAGCAGAAGCACTTTCTGAAATCAATGCAGATGGAATTCTTGGAAGCTCTGCAAGCATAGACAGCAAAAATTTTATTGAAGAGGTTTCAAAAAGACATACAGAATTATTGTCCACATCTGAAATGAGAAGAAAATTAATTCCTGCTAGTAAGGAAATAGGATTACCAGAACATCCAAAAGAAAACACAATAGGGAAACAAAGCCAAATTGGAAATTCAAGTACTATTGATAGTTCGAAAATTGACCCACAAAATAAAGCAAATCAAGGATTGATAAATAGTGGCAAAGAAGGCCCTAAAGAAGAAAAGCCAACTATCAGTAGTTCAAAAAAAGAGGAAAAAGTGAGCAATAGCCAGCATGCTGAACCCACTCAAACAAGCAAAGATTCTTCAAATCCAGTTGCTGAAATATCAAAAGATCCAAATGAAGCAAATTCGCCTCATATTTCAGACCAAAATACTCAAGAAGAGTATAAATATTCAACTGAGTTAGTTGCTGAATTTTCCCAAAGAATTGAAATAGAATATAAATGTTCTTTAGGCCATATTTTAAAATCAGAAAGATCTCTGTCGTCTCATTCTTGCGAAGTATGCAGCTATGAAATCAATCTACCACACTATAGATGTGATTCCTGTGATGTCTTTATTTGCAAGTCTTGTGCTGACTTTTTAATTATTCCTGAAGACTCAGTTCCTTTGACCTGTAAAGAAAATCATATCCTGAAAAAACTGAATGCATATGATTTTTATAGTTCTATAAGTAAAGATGAATCTATAAATATCCTTTGCATTGTATGTGAAGGATGGATTGATGTAGAAAAGGGACCTTGCTATCATTGCAGAAGATGTGGTATGGAGGTTTGCGATAGCTGCTATAGCAATTTCGCAGACGAAAACTCTCCTTCAAAAACTTGCAATTCATGCTCTAAGCGCAGAATATGGACTCCCGTTTTTCAAGAGAAGAAATTCCAATGTGACAGCTGCAATTTAAAGCGTAAATATATGGGGTATTTTTACTGTGATGGCTGCGATTCAAAAATCTGCTTAAAATCTCACTAAATAAACAATTCTTATATTAGCCGTTTCACATTTAATAGATTAGCTAACTAGAGTTTAATATATTTGGAAGAACACCTGTTTCTATCAATAATCCTAAACTCTCTGTCAGCAACTCAGGAGTGATCCTAGGATTTTGATAAGCAAACCCAGTTTGAGTGATTCTTGACCCATCCACACAAATATGGCTTCCATTCAGATTTTCTTCTTCAACAAAAGGAGAAATTGGTGAATCAACTCCTGATTCAGCGCAGATTTCTGCCCAAGGAGCCATGTGGATTTGATTGGCCTCTTCAGCTACTGCATGTAGTGATGCCAAGTTTGATATCGTTCTTGAATAATAAGAGCACTTTACTTTGAATACATCTTGCAATATTCTATTAACATCTTCTTGAGTTGTATTGCTAGGATCAGCTACGTTAAAGACTCCATTCAGATCCTTAGTATGAACGATTGCATTTATCAAGTCACTGACATAGACCGTATTAATTCTCAAATCAGATCCCCATAGAACTTTCATCTTTTTCTTCATCCTTCTATAGACAGCTGCAAGAACAGCTCTCGGAGTGAGTGTTGTTAAATCTCCTTTACCATAAACAAGCCCAGGCCTTAGAATGACATGGTTTACCCCTTCAAGTGCCCTTTCTGCATTAAGTCTCCAAGTCCCTTCAAGAGTCCAAGGCTCAGGTGAACTTTCTTCATTGTTTGGTCTATTGGAGCTTCTGTAAACTTTTGCGCTTGAAATTTCAATCCATTTAGCTCTGCCTATGCGATCCTTGCAAGCGTTTATGACGCCTACAGAGCTCTGTCTGTGAGCACTTTCAGGCATGCCAGAGCGAGTCTCGCCTGCTAGGTTGACTATATAGTCGAAATCTCTTGTAAATGCCTTGGCAGGGTTTCTGCTTAAATCCGTTTGGACGAACTCGACTCTTGAAAAAAATTCTTCATATCTAGGATGCAGATGTGCCATGGCTGGAACGACTTTATCTGCAACTGTAATATGAGATGCTAGGTTATTCTCCAATAGATGCATCACCAGGTTGCGGCCAATATATCCAACTCCTCCTAGTATTAGCCATGATGGCGCTTCCATTATTTACTTATAAAATCAGCTAATTCCATATTTCCATTTTTCCATTTTTAAAAATCTGACAAGGATGAACCTTCCTCCTCCAGTTATAAGGCACATATTATTGGAAGAAAACAAAAATATTGATATTAAAGACCAAGTTTTCTTCCAAACAGGCAACGATGGTGTTCATCAATGAGAATCAGGCATTGTTCTTGCAAGATTTGTATTGTGGTCTGAACATCTGCATGGGAAAATATTAGAACTAGGGAGTGGTTCTGGGCTAGCAGGGATCACTTGTAGCAAGTATAGGAATTTTGAAGAAATTGTTTTGACTGATTATAACGAGAGAGTTATTGCTAATATGACAGAAAACGCAGCGTTAAATCGCTCAAGAGTTAGCATCAAATTCATGGATTGGACAAATGAAAGCACTTATTTGAATACACGATTTGATTTCATAATAGGGAGTGATCTTATTTATGATGGAGCACCGATAAGAGAGCTTATTCGAACAATTGCAGCACATTTAGCTCCAGCAGGAAGATGCTATATTATAATGCCGAATAAACGAAAAATGACTCCTGTCTTTATTACAGAAATTGAGCAAGCTGGACTCCAAGTAGAATCATCCCCATTGCTAGATGAAAGATATAGAGAAAGTCCAAGTGAAAATAAAGCTCAGGGCTATAGAGATTTTATAGAGCTCCAAATGCATACTTATATTTTGTATACAATTAAATTTAATAATTTAGAATAAATGGAACTGACTCAGAGACCTTTAGAATGGGAACTTGAACTGGAAAAGGAGGAAGAAGATGTCCTTAAGCTTGAAGATGATGTAATTACTAGCTAGTTTCGTAAAAAAAGGCAGCAATTGCAGCTGAAAAAGGCTCAGCTGGAACAAAAAAAACTCAATGATTGGGAATGGGAAGAAAGAAGGTTAAACGAAAGACTTAAGTAACTATTAAATAGAGAAATTGAAGCAGAAAAGTTAAACAATGCAGATGCAATTGAAAATACTAAGCAGCAAGTTGCAGATTTCAGACTAAGAGAAATTGAAATAAGAAAGAAACAGCTCGCTCTTGAGGAGGAATTGATGAAAGCTACAAGGTTGAATCATTTAGAAGAAATTGTGAAGAAAAAAATTGAGCTTGAAAAGCTTCAAGATAAGAAAAAAGATCTTGAGAATATTGCTCTAAGAGAAAACACGCGCTTGGAAGCGATTAAAGAAGAGCAAGAGCGAAGAGATTATAAGAGTTTGAAAAATCTTGAAAGAATAATCAATAAGGCAGAAAATATTGATCAAGCTTTGAAGAGAGGGGATTTAGATAGGCAAAACCAGGTCTTACTAGCAAGTGCACTTGAAGAGGGAGGAGACCAGGCAGAAAAACAAAGAAAAAGAATGGTTGATGAAATTATCGCAAAGAGACAAAGGGAACAGCAGCAAAATTTACTTGATCAGGAGCAAAAAATTAAAGAATTGAATGAAGAAAGATGAAAAATTCTGAACAAGCATGAAGATCTACTAAAGAAAAAACAAATTCATGCAAAATTAGTTGAAAGAGGGGTTGATTTTTTAGCTGAAATCGAGCTTGGTCAAGCTCCTCCAAAAGAATTAATTATGCAAAATCTAGGAAACATTGAAATTTCAAGTGAAGACATGTATAAGCCTACATATGAAATTCTATCAGAAGTAAGCGATGAATTAAACCACTTGGATGCTAGAATTAAAGCTCTCAGAGACCAAAAAGAAGAAACTTTGAGATACATTCAATGAATAAACCGACCATATAATGGAGAAGCTGACATAAGAAGAGAAAGACCTGATTTAAGTCTGGATACTTATGTAGCCATAAAAGAACTTGTCTATGATTTAGTTGACGAAACTTGGCAGAAAATTGCCAAATTCGAAGGTGACTTAGATATCATAAACAAAAACAGAAACTATTACGAACATAAATCACAAGTTATTGAAGGAACACTTGATTATCTTGCTATTCAGCAACTCATGAGAATTGTTACACTACAGTATGTTGAGGATGTCGTAATTGAGATGACAAATGATATAGCAGGAGACATCTTAAGTATTTGCAAATTTTCCGAAAATATTATGTTTAAATTTGTTGGAGCTGCGATAGCAAAACACAAAAATATCAAAAATGAAGAAGAAGTTCCTAATTACCTCAAAAACTTACTGAAATTATAATAACTATATGACAGCTGTTAATAAAAATACTCTTAAGCCTCAAGTATCTTTGATAGAGGCACTATTTTAATATTTGCTTTTTCTTTTAAGAAAGCTCTTTTAAAAAATAAAGTTTTTAAGACTTTGATCCTGATTAATATTGATAGATCGATAAATTTAAAATAAAAGTAATTCTCTAAAGCAGTTTCAATTAATTTCCGCATATTTCTGATGAAATAAAGAAGAGCTTTATAAATTATCACACTCTCAGTATTTATTGGATTCCTGTGTCTGAGATCCTTTCACATTAATAAAAACAAAAAAATTCTTATAGAAAATGGTCACTGGAATTAAGGATGTGACACAAATTACGTCTAATGAATCGTCAACCGAGCCAAGACTCCAACCAATTGATATCCCTTACCAAGAATGTGAAGGAGAAGATGATGTAGAGACTGCATTAGCAATATCTCTCGGAATGACAGTAGAGCAATATCGCTCATCTAAGCGTAACGAAAGATTTATTGATGATCCAAAACAGTTTAATGAAGATCTTGAAAATGCTCTTAAAATATCCAAAGAAATAAGCTGCGCACCTGAATCAAACTCTTATGAAATGAAAACCTTTAGCTCCAGCACTCAAGCTAGAAGTGTAGCATTTAGAACTGACAGAAAGATTATAGAAGAAAAAATTTTTAATAGCCTGAATGAATCACAAGACAAATTGGAAATTAAAAATATTAAAGTAATCAAAAAGAATTTAGATGAGCTGCTGAGGAAAGCATTGTCAGCAGATAATTTGTTTATCTCTTAAGATTTATTGATTTTTGCAAAATATTAATTAATTAAATAATGCTGAAAATTGATAAGTTATTTTAAGCACAAGGACAGATTGGTCTAACATTCCGCTTAGAAATTTTGCATGAAAATGTGGAATTGCTAAATATATGGAGTGTTTTATTTTCTATTCCTAATATGTCGCTCTTTATTTCTTTTTTCATTTCTTTGAGGATGGTATAATCTTTATCATTAGTTACATAGTCTAGCCAATATTCTTTCAAAAAATTCTTAGAATTTAATAATTCGAATTCTAACTTTTCACAATTTTTGTTAATTTTATTACAAGTTGTTTCACAACTTGAGTTTTCTGATCCAACATTTATAGAAAATCTTTTTTTGGTTCTCAAATACTGATCAACTAACTTATCATTTTTAAAGAAATTTTTAAGTCCTCGCTCCCTGCAAATGCATCATCCTTCATCAATGCTATGCAGTTTTCCAATTAGATTGCAATAGTTATAATTAAAACTAACTCTTTCAATTTTTCTTAATTGGATATAATCAATGGAGCTTAAAAAAGGGACTTGAAATAATGGGTGGGTTTCATCTTCTTTTTGTGAGTCTTTTGAATTGGAGATTTGTCCATATAGCTTAAATAATGCTTTTTCATCTTCATTCACACTGATAACGATTTTATATCTTAGCAGTCTTATAAGAGCTGTATCACTCCAATTTAAAATTTTTATTTCAATTGCTTCTTTAAAACTCAAAGATTCACAATAATTAGAAGCTTTGGTTTTATTGATTTGTGTGTTTATTAAATTCATCCCTAGGTCAATTAAAGTTTTGGCATGAACATTTTTCTCTTCATCATTTTTATCAATATTTTTCCAGTTTGGGCAGCTACAATGATTTTCAGCTGTATCAAGCTCGCTGCAAGTCCTATTGTCAAGCGATTTTTCTACAAATACACTATGAGCATTAGAAGCAGGAATATTTTTCTTTCATTCATTATAGATAAAGCTAGAATCAGTTAGCCTAGTATAAGGAGTGACAGCAAGCTGCCTTAAAGTCAAAAATCAGTCAAATCTTCCTACGACCCTTTGTGCATTTTTCCTTAAAATTTCATTTGTATAAGGGCCTAATCTCGAAATAAGATTTTTATTTGCAAATAGAAACTGAAAAGGAAGATGATTTTCCATTGTACTTTCAAAACGATCATCCCAATTGGATGAATATAATCCGTGATCAGATCCAAGTAATATCACTACATCTTCGTCTGTTTTCTTATTGAATCTTTCAAATACTGAAGAGAGAAGTCAAACTAGATCAGAGTCAACTGTGCGAATGACGGTTCCAGTCATTTCATGAGCTTCTGAAAGATGCAAATAAATGAATTTATTTATTTCTGAATAGTTATCTATAAAGTCTACTGTATATTCAAATAAATGGCGATGAAGATCTTTTGTCCCATAGCATCGCTGCTTTTCTGTGTTATCTTTATATCGAAATAATGGAGATCCAGCAGTGATAAAATTAAAAATCCTATGGTCAGTGTAAATGTATCTGCCAAACATTGTCGAAGCATACTCCCATACAGTTTCATATCCCATTGCTGTAACAAAGCCATAGTTTTCGAAAATTCTTCATATTGCTTCTTTTTGAACCTCATCAAACTTTGGCTTATCATACCATCTTCTAGAGTTAGCCTTATCCAATAATCTATCATGAACCGTTTTATTGTGACCATAAAATATTGCCTCCATATTAGGAGGAGTGTTCCCTCCAATTGCATTGTTAATAATAAAATCATACCCTACAAAATTATTTTTGTATTTTCCATAAATAAGTTCTGAGTTCAAATAATCAATAGTTTTTGGCAAGCTTCTATAAAAATGATATCTTGATACTGAATCAATTAAGACATAGACAACAGTTAAGGGTCTTACATGCTTTAAATTCAGGCTTGACTTAATTTCTGAAGTTTTATTTTTAGCTCTATCAGCAGCTGCTTCAGATCTTTTGTTTTTTAGAATAGATTGGTGAATAACACCACAACGGCCATAGATATATTCAGAGTTACCGATATCTATCGGTGACATATATGGAGTCCAAATGTGCCGATGAGTGATTGGAGGACCTAAAACCTCGTTTTCTGGAGGGCTTCCAAGTGCATATTTGGGCTCATTAGTGCAATTCATTATAAGGGAACTGTATAAAAATTACTTGTTTTCTAGTCACATAAAAGGAGGATTTCCATCATCACATCTTTTAAAAATAATATCTGGATTATAAAATTTTGCAGAATCAACTGAATTAATGCCAAATGTATCCGGCACACAAGATGCATTGTTAAAAATAGAAAAATCAGGATTCATTTCAAATTTTCCAGTATTTATGGAGCCAATTAAATCATCATTTCAAGACATCAGACTCTTTCTTAAACTTCAATAATTTTGAGGAATCTTTTCATTATCAGCATGTGATTCAGCTTTCTCTTTATCATTCGCCTGATTATTTTGCTCATTCCTATCCTCTGCATGATTTTCCTCACCTTTTTTGAAAATCTCAGAAGTATCAGAACTTTTTATTTTTTCGTTATTTTGATCATCAATTTTATTTGAGATCGGTGTATCGTTTAATTTATTACGATGATCAATTGAGTTTATTTGAGTATTCATAGAATCAGAAATATTTATAGGCTTATTTTCTATGTCTGATTTTTCAGAAGTATTGAGCCCATAGCTTTCTTTAATATAAGGATCATCAATATCGAAAGCATTCTTAAAGTTGGAGGTTTTTATGTAACTTTGATTCTGATAAGAGGAAAATGCAAGAAACATGATGCAAGTCATTGAAAAAATAAATAAAGAAGCTAATAGGATTTTTGATGCTAGAAAATTCATCTACTATGAATTATTTAATAATTAGATTAAAAATCATTTAATCATGGACTACAATCCAATGAATTATTTTCAAGACCAGATCAGTCTAACGCTTTCTAGAGTGAGAATGCAAGATACACATTTCCCAGGAGGCAATTAAAACTTGCACCTCTATACCTATATCGCTAAGCATATTTGATCAGTGCGTAAATCGGAATATGCTTAATATTTCTGTAAAATCTAATAATTCAAAAAGCTCCAATCATCACCCCTCAGAAGTCCTTTTATTAATTTTATAAGCTTACAATATCAGTGTCGAAATTCTCTCAAAGCTGTCTAAAATAGTTCTTTTAACATCAAATAGGCAACTTCTTAGCTTATTTTTTCTCTTTTTGGTAGAATTTTGTATAAGCACATCTCGCCATTGATTTCATAAATATTTTCATTTTTCTGATATAGAATATTTCCTATCGGTAACGACTTCAGACATGAAATTTCATTTTATCATTGATATATCCATCTTCTTAGCTATCTAAAATCTTTAGCTCAATTTTCTTACCTTCTTTCATAAATTTTTATAGTATTAAAACATTTTAAAATAATTTTATTAAACATTATCAATATCTTTGCTAATGGAAAGACTTAAATTTTGTCTGTGCTTTGTTTTATTTCCTTTTTTAAGATGCTTTTTAGTCATCATTTCTGGCATTTGTGAGAAAATTGAGAATCATATAGGTCTAATCAAATTTTCCATTTTTTCTATAAGCAATTTTCGCGAATAAATTGTATTTTCAAATTTGCATTGGACTGAACTAAAATAGCTTGCTATTAATTTTGGTATATCTGGCTTAGGCAATTGTGAGATGGGTTTTAAGCCTTCTATTTCTAAGTATGAAGATCTTTTCGAGCCAATTGATGGTAAATTTATTGTGCTCTCTCTAATTTCTTTATTTTTTGGAGAAAATTCTTTACTGTTTATTACCTCATCTTCACTACTATACAAAAGCGCAGAGCAGGCCATCAAATCGAACTCTACTAAACTAGGGATTATTTTTCCAAGCTCTTTTAACTGTTCATTAATAGAATTCATTTTATTTCTTAAATCCGCATTTCCTTTATCCACAATCATATCAGCTGATTTAATTCTTTTATCTAGATCAACGTACTCATTTTGCATTACTTCGATATCAATTTTCATTTCATCAAACTTCGCCTTCATCTCAATCTTGATATTGATAATTTCTTTGCTTGAAGCTTCAATTTTAAGTTTTTCATGTGAAATCAGTTCTTTTATAAGTTTTATGTCATCTGAAATTGCTTTTTTTCATGCATCATCATCGAGGAAAAACTTTTTAACTGTCTTCATATCTTCTTCTGAAGGCTCTTCATTTTTTGGCTGCGATCTTTTAAAAATTTCTTTCGGCTGCTTAACTTCTTCTACTTTTGGCTTTTGTTCTTCTATTGTCTGGTGTCTTAGTTTTAGCAACCCATATCTAATATCCTCAGTTCTGCTATCTGATCTTTTTGCATTTTCAACAGCTTTTCTCATGATCCCTCTCAAATTGCTATGATTATCAAAATCTGTGGCTTTTTTTCTTATATCTTTCCTACGTTCTTCCTCAAATTGAATTCATTTAATCATTTGTACGTCATCTAAGAAGGGATAAAGATTATCCGAAACAGAAATCTGAATTTCATCTGGCAAATAAATATCAATATAACGAATAAGTTCAATAAATTGATCTTCCAAACGTCTATTCACTGTATAGGCTTCTTCAATTCTTGATGAGTACTTATGTGTTTCTGTTAACAGCTGCTCGACAGAGCATTTTTCTTGCTGAATTTTTTGGATCTGAATAGCAAATTCTCTTTGTGCAGAAGAAAGTTTTTCTTGATAAGTTGATAAATCATTTATACGAGAATGAATGTCGCTGACTCTTGTGCTTGCACTTTCTGCAGTTTTTTGAGACCTCACAGTTGCAGCCATCATACTATCATAAGTTTCTTTCAGATCTTTCTTACTTGCATCTAAATATTCAGTAAGGGTTCTATAATTCGAGTCTAATTTGCAATCCAACGCTGAAATTCTTTCATTATTTTCCTTAACCTTGGCTTCTAGTTCAGCAAAGCTGTTTTTGACAGTTTTAAACTGAATACTTAAATCATCAAACTGCCTTTTTGAGAGGTTTAAGCTGTTTTTGATTTCTTCTTTATGATCTGCGAAGTTTTCAACTAAATAGCGAATTTGAGTTTCAATACTCATCATCCACCCACTTTTGTGTTCTCCAGAGCCAAACAAAGACTCTGCAGCTTTCAATCTGTTTCTTGTATCTTTCTGTTTTGTCAATATTTTTTCGATAGTTTCTTTCTCTTTTCCTATTCGCTGAATAGAAGGTTCAATCAGCTCAGCAACCAGAGTTCTCATTCTGGTTTCAAATTCAAATCAATCTAATTCATTATTTGACATATTAAATTAGCATAGTTTTTACTAAATTTTTATGAGCTTTTTTAATAGCTTTAAGCCTATCTCGCACGCCTTTTTCAATATGGCTGATTTCACTCATATATCCATGCACATCAACATCAGCAAGCAGCCCATATTGATTTGGCATTTTATCAGGCAGTTTTGCACTAATTAAACTCATAGCATCTCTATGGCTATTATTCACATAATACTTTTCCCTTCCTGTCACCCTTTTCATGTCATATAAAACAGAGTGTTTGTCTTTAAATGTATAGGCCTTGTCTCAATCAATAAAGTCTGTTGAATTTTTTGGGGATTTTACTGAAGGCAATCTTGGTGATGTGGAGATAGGAAAGCTGATATCATGCTTATTTACTTCGGCATTTATATTGTAAATGCCAACAGGAGGAGGATAGTAAGCTCTTGGCGAAACAAGTTTGAAATGTTGCTGCTTTTCACTGATAGTTTTTGAAGAGTTTAGCTTGGATTTGTAATCTAATATGGATTGCTCACTGTTTTCAATTTTTTTGGGGTCGGAATTTAGATTAAGAGCTGGCAGAAATTTACCAAATGTTCCTCTTTCTGCTACAAAAGGCAGAAATCTTTTGGAATTTTGAAATGTTCTATTATTGCTGCTTTTTTCTTTAATTGTTTCAATTACGCGCTTCACAGGGAAACTAACCTGTGTAGGACTATTAACAATTTGGTTGATTTTTAGAGTTGTTCTTTCAGAAAGAGTGTGGGCATGTCTAGAATTTTCATTCATTTTTGAGTATTTAGAAATATTATTTTAATAATTGGTTTAAATCTGAAGCTTAATTTAAAATAAATACGCTAAAACATTCAAAAATAATATTTATTTAGTAAAACTACAAAAATATCTTATAGCATCATGATTTATTAAAAAAGAATAAATAGCAGTATTAGACTTCAACTTTTACAAGAGAAACTCCCGGGCCAACAACTCTCATAACTTCAACATCTTTTGACTTCGATTCTTCCAACTTTAGATTCACATCCAGAAAAACACCTCCTCTTCCTTCCATTTCTACAGGATAGCCTGATTTGACACATCTTTCATATCTCAAAATTTCCAAGGGCACAGCTGCTTTTCCAATTTCGTTGTCTCTAAAAACCCTAAATTCAATAACTTCGCTCATTAAAGTTTGCAAAAGCTTTGAGCTGCTGCATTTAATATAAATCTCTTTCATGAATTTAAAGTGAATTAAATGCTCTCTTCTAGTAATTTCCTCTTCAGCATATTTAGACCCAAAGGCTTTAAAAACGACTTTCCACTTTTTTTCTATAGGATCAATAAGCCCAGTTGCTGTATGGACTTCAATTGTTAAGCGTCAAATTTTTTTCCTTTGTGAAGCTGACCGTGCTCTGACTGTTTTTGCTGTAATTAATTTTGAATCATTAAGATTTGTTAATTTTGAATCGTTTAGATAGCTTTGATTCATATTTAAGGAATCAAACTTTCGATAAGTTCTTTTGTTATGTGCAGATTGAGCTCTCACGCGCTTTGGAGGTGGCTTTGGAATTAATGCTTTAGTGGTATTTAAGGAAGAAGTGTTTATATGTTGAGTTGCAGTTGAAATTAGTGAGGGCCTATGATTAGTGAGCTCAATTGCTTCAGTTGGGTCGCTTATATCTGGCAAAATTTCAAGCCACTCATCTGGTAAGGGCAAACACAAGATAAAATCTTCAGGAGGGACAAATAGTCCAGAGTGGTGTTGCAGCTTAATATTAGTCACATCAATAAAGCCTTCTTCTTCAATTGCTAATTGGCAATTTAAAAAGCCCAAAACATTTGTATTTTTTGACAAAACTTTGTAATATTTTTTATGTTTTACTATAGGGTTTCTGAAGTCAATTATTTCTAAGTCAACTTTTGAAATAGTTTTGTTTCCTCTACACAAGTATACCGAGAGCACATTATTCTCGTTCAAATAGTGCTTTCACTCTTTTCTTGAGTTTGCAAAGAATTGGAACATCCTAAACTTATTCATTTCAATTCTTCCGTCTTTTCATTTTAAGCTGTCTAATTGATAGACTTGCTCTATGTTAAACATGGAAAATTTAATTGAAAAGTCGTGCTTAATACTTTGTGAGATTTCTTCGATCCCAAGCAAAATAAGGACTATTCTGAAAAGCTTCATTGGCTTGCTTTCTCGAGCTTCTTCCATGACTGTTTTTGGCTTCTCATTCGTAACGACAACTGCTGTGTCAGACTTGAATTCCCAATTTTCAGGCATTTCTCCATAGCTCACTTCGGTAGGTTTATAAGGGATACTGAAAACTAGAGAGGTGATTCGCTGGATTTCTTTTAATTCTTCTGTAAGCTCATATAAACTATAGCAATCCCGGCAGACGGGATAGCTTTGGTAAACTGTTGCCATTCCAGAGTGTCGGTATTCAGCACGATCTAGCCATTGGATCATAACTCCTCTCTCACGCAAATGCTGATCAGTTTGAGTAATCATCTTTATTGTCAGCTGGTGCAATAAAGCGCTTAGGGGGTGATAGACTTGGCACAACCTGCATCTTTTAAGTCGCTGATAATCATTGTGCATTGAGTTTCCTTCTAATTCATCATTATCGCTATCACTACTTCAATATGGTTTATCCACTATAAACCCACTCAAATTTGGCTCCATTTCTCCAAGTTTAAACGCTTTGCAAGTTGTGAACCATCATTTATTGCTTTCATCCTTAATAAAATCACAAGCAAGCTCCAATACTTCAGTCCCCATGCTCATTTCCAAAAACTGAGCAACTTTTTTTACCATTGGAAGAGTTTCATTCAAATATCTCCCACTCATTGAAGTGATGATATTTGTTGAGTCTTTTTCACCTGTCGAAGTCAAGCATCTTTTCCTTGGCTCGACATTTTCATTTAAAAATCCCACTTTATTTGTAATTACATATACGCAGCACCTTCCCTGCTTTCTGTAAAAAGTTCTACATACAAATGCCACAGGTCCTTTGCTTTTGATAAACCTTTGGATAACGCATGGCTCTCCACTAGAAAACTCATTGAGTCTTGATTTTAAATCAGTGGAGTTTAGAACGTATGTGCTTAGCCCATGATATTTTTTAAGCTCATTATTCCATTTAGGCTTTTTTACAACCGCAACTACTTCTCAAGGATGTTCAACCATGCCAAATTTATTATGGATTAAGTGATCATGGAATGTTTCAGTCCTATATACAAAACCATCTTCACCTGTATAGATTCAAACCGGCATCATGCTTTCATTAAAAACTATTGTGTCAGGAATCGCAATTTCAAGCCTGGCTATATTTGTTTTATTTGAGCGCTTTGCTAGAAACTTGTAAAATGCAATGCCTGGAGAAAGTAGGTGGTCATATAAATAATCATCGCTTGAAAATGTAACTTTACTTAACAAAGATTGAAAATTTCGATTTTCAAAGCTTTCTTTTTCTAGTCTTGATGGGCTTCCTACATTTGAAGTGTCTCTAAGCTTTGAGATTAAGCTTAATTTGTTCTTTGCAGCTCTAAATAATGGAAGCGGAGGCCGCCTAGGGCTGTTTTCTTTTGAGGAGTTTTTCTTATCGCCTGAACTCATATTTAATTTAAGAATATGGCTTTGAATTATGATAAATCTTATATTTATCTAATAAATGCTAGAACATTAAATAGTAAAAGTAATGCGTTGTTGGAGAACGTAAGTAGAAATCCAGGCCCTCTTAATGGGAAGAACTTTATATAAACACCTACAATATAGCCACACCAAAATAAAATTCTTGCAAAAATAAATGTCATTGTCACTAAAACAATCCTTTCGTTTGGCAATCCGTTAACTGCAGCAGCAAGTAAATTAATTATGAATAAAAATGATTGTTCAAGGGTATTTTGTAAGACATTTTTAGAAAGCTTCAAGAAATCGCTTTCAGGTCCGTAGATTGTATCACCTGCTTTTGTGAGAAGCCTTTGGGTAGCTACAGTTTGAACCTGAAGAAATATAAAAATTGTGCTGACAGCACTACAAGTGATTGCTAGAATTAATGGGTCTTTATTATTCCAAATGTAATGAGGGACTTTATTTTGCACTGTTCAAACATGATAAAGCCAATAAACTGTAAAAGCTGTTATAAGAGGAAACCATATCATGAAAATCCAGGCCGGCGGCCCTCTTTTCTTCACCATTTAATAATTATCTTGCTTTAATTATAATTTCAAAATACAATTATTATGCTAGCAGCAGCCTGACTTTCGATTTTTTTCTTTATTTGCAATTCGATCGCCTCCTTTTTTTTCTTTTCCGCCATTCTTGATCATTTTTGTCGCAAGTATATCAAATAGTTGGTCTACCTGAAAAGGCTCTTTAGCACTAGTTTCAATATAATCCATTTTATATTTCTCAGCTTTTCTCAGTCCTTCAGCAGTGTCTACAACTGGAATCATATCACTTTTATTGCCGACTAAGATTTTTGCAGGATTCTGTGTAGCGTATTTATCTACTTCGTTGATTCAGCCATCTACATGCTCAAATGATTCTCTATCTGTTTTATCAAAAACGACTATAACACCATCAGACCCTCGGTAATACCCATTTATGACTGTACGAAATCTTTCTTGACCTGCTGTGTCCCACTATGTAAATTTTACAATTTGCAGCTTTACATGAGATTCGTCGATATAGACATCAGTAAGCTTGAAGTCAACACCTATTGTTGAGAGATAATTATCCTTGAAAGTTTTTTCTGAGTGTCGTAAGAGAAGAGAGGATTTTCCAACATGAGAATCGCCGATCAAAACAACCTTGAAGAGATAGTGACTGAATAGAAATTACTATTCTGATCTAGCTTCCATTTTGTAAATTAAATATAATAGTAGATGTTCAAAACTTTTTTTTGGTGTAGATTCTTGCACAATTCTAATAATTTATTTGGCCAAACTAGTTTTTAATGTGTGTAAATTATATAAGAAAAATTATCTTACATAATAATATAGGGTCTCTCTTTATATGATAATTCATTTTAATATATATCTAGGAAGTCCTATTTTTTATTTAAACAATTTTTCAAAATAGAAATGAAGATATAAAATAACAACTGCCATATTTTCAGAGTCATTCTGATTTTAGATTTGATTTATAGTAAATTAAATAAGAACAATTTAAATTATCAAAATTGTCCCAAAAGAGTTTCTCAATAATTTATAAGGACACAACTTGTTGGCATCCATATTCATCTTTGAATTCTTTTATTAGCTCTCCCAAAGAGCTCATCTCTTCTTCAGAGACAAGGTCAAACCTAAGCACAAAATAAAGGAAGTGCTTAAATGATGTATTAATATGGCGAAGCATCTCTACTTCAATTATTTTCTGCATATGGGTATGATACAGGTGGGCGTAGACTCTAAAAAGTCGTTTCAGCATTACTTTTACAGAAGGAATAAAATTTGAGGGAAAATCGACACCAAGATCAGTTGGGAAAAGATTTCTATCGTTGAGTTTTCCTTCAACTCATTCCATAAGTTTATTAATATATTGAGGTGCTGAAAGCTGTAAGGGTATTGGGTTATTTTGGTCACTCCACCTAAACTCATATCTAGGACCAGCTGACATTACCCTACAAGACTGATCTGTGCAAAATTCGACCAAAGCTCCATAAATGAGATTGATTTCGTTATAAAATTCAATGATATGAACGGCAATCCATTCTAATAGCATTTCGCCCTCAGGGAGTTCAACATATTTATTAGGATCTCCAGTACCCAAAGTGTGCTTAATAAGCTGTCTCAATCTGTAGCCTTTTTCGCCTTTCTGTATTCTTCTCTTTGGACGAAAACTTCTATTTTTATCCATTATTATGTATGAAAATGGAGGGAAGCTGATTCTTTATGCTAAAATGGCTCATTAGGATATAAATAAAATATTTACGATTAGTAAATTAAATAAACAGAGCCTTTGAAGCCATTTAGCTCACCATTTCTCCAATACCATCTTGAAGATCATAGACCCAATCTCCATGATATATTACTTTTCCTCTCATGTCTTTAAGTTCGCCTTTTCCGCTTCTTTTATCCTCAAGTCATTCGCCATTATATACAGTTCCCTCATCTCTATAGATCATTGTTCCATTCCCATCCTTATATCCATTTGCCCATTCTCCTTCATATATATTTCCATTGGCATAAGTCATTTTACCAATGCCATTAATAGCACCGTCTTCAAAATCTCCATCATAAATATCTCCGTTTTTATATCTCATTTTTCCTTTGCCGTTTGGTACAAAATTCGCTACAGCTCCTTCATAAACTTTATCAGTGAATTCAACTGTGCCAGAGCTTTCTGCAATTCCAGAATTGAAGCGCGCTTTAAATACGATTCCTGATGCCAAAGTTAATTTTCCATAGCCTTGGAGTTTGTCATTGACCCAACCTCCTTCATAAATTTCTCCAGTTTCAAAAACCATTTTCCCCATCACATGGTGTCTTCTGTCCATATTAAATTTTCCCTCATACTTAGTTCCATTTGGCCAGGTCATGATTCCTTGGCCATGCCTTGCATCATTTCTTCAATGGCCAATATATTCTCCTTCCGTTTCTGGAAATCAAGAGCAGACGTGTGCGGGGTCATTATAAATCATTTTCCCTCAGCCTTCTCTTTGACCATCAGTAAAGTTTCCTTCGTAATAGCCATAAATCCCATAATGCGCAAGGCCAGATCTAAATTAAAGTTACCCACTCAACTTTCCAGATTTGAATACTCCACTCGGAACATGTCTACTAATATCTGCAGCATGAGTAATGTATACAATATCTGAACTTTTTAAATGAAGCTTCGCAAACTCAGGGAAAGTTTCGGAGTAATCTTGACTATTAATATCAGGCTTCTTATAAGCTTCCATTGTTTTTGAATATCCATTGTTTCTTTTTGGAGGTTTAATTATATCACTTCTTATTAGAACTCCATACCCATGTGTGGAATCCATATGAAAATGTCCTTCAAAAAAGAAATCTTGCTTATACCGTATATAGCCATGCTTTTCTCTTCTGTCATCGCATCATAATCCAACATACTCTGCTCCACACTGATATTTCATGCTCCCACTCCCATCTCTTACACCTGATTTTGAATCTCCGCGATAAATATTTACTTCATCATAAGTAAAAATGACATTACTTTCTTTAAGTACATTATTTTCCCATCGGCCTTCGATTTGTCCAGTAGATGATTTCATGATTCCAATTCCATGCTTATGATCATTATATCAGGAGCCTTCATACTCAATATGCGAGTTCGCATATGTGTATGTTCCATGACCTTGCTTTTTATTTTCATATCAGTCACCAATATAGACATCTCCATTCGGGTATATTACTTTTCCTTGTCCTTGTCTTTTTCCATTTGAATATTCTCCTGAATAGGTTTCTTCATAAACTTCAGATTTTTCTGTTATTTTTTTGATTATTGGGAACTGTTCAGGCGCATGCAAGGAGGGAGAGATTATGCATGAATTTTTCTGTGAGTGCCTGCTATTTCTTTCTGTTGAACTCAAAGACCTTTGTGTTTTAGCCTGGATTGAGAATTGGTTTGTATCAGTTGCAGTAGAATTATTTCTTGAATGTTTTGGGATAATCCTAATCACCCCAGGAGCATATTTACTTCTATTTTTTGACATATAATGAATAGCAGATCTCGGTCTAGCAACAACTGTATTGGGCTCAGCATTATTAGTAGTGCAATGGGATCTTAAAATGCTCTCAAATTGCTGCTGATCTTGAGATAGATTTCTCGATCGAAAACTACTATTTTTCATAACAGACATATCCTTAGAAAGCGACTGTAAAGAGCTTAAAGGTCTTTGAAATACTGATTTTTCTAACGTTATTGATTTCTTGGTTATTTCTTTCGAAACATCTGGATTATTCTCATTATTAACAATTTTCCAAATTTCTTTGACCTGTGTGTATGTCTTTTGTATTTTACCTAAATTAAAAGGAATTATCGCTGAAACTTTCTCAGTTTTTTGGTTTTCAAGTAATTGTCTCAAAAATTGTTTATTGAACGATAATGGGCAGACTTCTCTTAGTGCATCTATAAATGAGATGCCGATTGGAGACTCGCTAGAAGACATTGTTGTTTTGCATCTTGCAACTCTGTACGGGGTGTGAGGCTTAGAAGAGAAAAACTGATCCATTTTTGATGTAATTAAAAGTCATTTTCAATCCAATTGAAATAAAACCCACTGCAGAA
Organism: Blepharisma japonicum; assembly: GCA_949751835.1. Lineage (NCBI taxonomy): Eukaryota > Ciliophora > Heterotrichea > Heterotrichida > Blepharismidae > Blepharisma > Blepharisma japonicum. Next base: position 282,759 of record CATKHK010000033.1, on the reverse strand, counting down.
TTTATTTTTAAGCAAAAAGCCGCTTAATTTACATTTAGCAACAATGAGTCTATAAATGTCAGACTTGTCACAAGGAGACAACAAGAGTAATGATCAGCAAAGCAAAGACAATAAAGAATCCTGCCCTGTCAAAGGAATTACATTTTCTCTTGGAGTTGGGTTTGCTTCAATTGGGGTCTTCAAAAAAGTCAGCACAATTTTTGCATATGGAATGATGGGAGCATTTGCTTTTTACCAATTATTAAATCATTATGGGTATGCAAGTGTTGACTGAAGTGAGCTTTACCACAAAATCAAAGGAGACCTCAACTCTTCAGAGCTTGTCTCTCTCAGTGTCAAAGAATTCCACCGAAAAAGAGAAGGACTCAAAATTACTCTAGAAAAAGTTCTCGGGTTTATCATAGGCGGGATGATAGGTTTCTTTATTTTTTAAAGGTAAATAACAGCTTATAAGCCATTTTATGTAATTTTTGATAATTATTAGTCTTTTTTAGGGCTAATGTCTTCCACTTTATCTTCATCTTGCACTGCTTTTTTTGTGAAGAAAGTTGGCAATAAACTTAAAGCAGCCAATCCAATTAGGCTTAATATAGAATATCTGTTTAAGCCTAAATCGCTAATAGACGTCAGCGTCGTTCCTGTGTTCACAAAAATGAAAATGTGAGGTAGCAATCCTAAGACAGCAGTAATTATAAAAGTGCTAAAAGAAACGCCAATTATTGGACTTGACATAGTCATAATTCATTTTGGCACAAAAGGCATTACTCTCAAAGAAAGTATATAAAAGAACAAATTATGCTTGTGCTTTTCTACGTTTGTGTAAGCTTTGCTAATCGGGTTAGGAAAGAGTCTTATAGCGATGCCTTTGCCAACAGTTTCTATTAATATGTAAGAAAGAGCAGAGCCAATAGCTAAAGAAACAGTTGCCATGATCATACTTGTCCAAAATCCTAGCAATGCTCCTGATAAAACGAAAAGGAGTGGAGCCCCTGGTAATAAAAAAGTTCATAATAAAATAAGCAAGTAGGATAGAATGAAAATGACGTAGGCGTAATATTTTTCTGTATATTTGGATATCACATGACTCATTTCTCCTAACTTTTCAGCGTTGTTGGGAAATCTGAAAATTTTTTCTTTTTCAGCATCAGTAAACGCAGGAGCTGAGTTTACAACAAGGTAGAACCCAATAATCGCAAATACAAATAAGCCAAGCAAAATTATCTTATTTCTTCCAAGATGCTGTTGAGTTTCTGCTTTGAGCTTTTCAATATTTGCTTTTACTCTTTCTTCCATATTAATATTTAAAGAAAAACAATAAACACTCATGTTATTCAAACTGGAATTTTCTTTTCGAACTTATAATGATTCCATTTATTTTCAATTGTCGAGAAAATTAAATTTAAAGTATAAAATAATAAATGGAATGTTTTCTTCTATTTAACAACCCAGCAAAGTTCATTTAAATCTTAAATATTAGATTTCTGACATCATTCTTTAAACTCTTAAAATCATGAAATTTATGATCATATAATAAAAATCTGGTCAGATGCCTTCATCATTTACTTCAACCTGTTCAAACTCAGAAGTAGACAGTCTTAAAGACCTTCTCGAGAACGAGGAAGTCAGATACGTTCGGAAAGGATATGGACTAATCACAGCTATCATTATTGTCATGTTCGGTTATTTTATCCTTCCTTCCTTTATGCTCCCAATTTACAAGCTCCTCCCCTACGAAAACAAATTTCTGATGTATGGAGTGGGATGTGTCATTATCCATGAACTCACATATATTCTCGCTAATCTTGTGATGTACTTAATTTACCATGCTGAATTGCCATTTTTTGAGCGCTATAAAATTTCGAATGACCCATGGCCATGGAAGAAAAACCCAGAGCTCTGGAAGGTGCAGCTAAAAAAGACTATTAAAAACTTGCTATTTAATAATCTAATTGTGGTTCCTCTGGTTGCTTCTCCATCATATTTTATTGAGCCTAGCATTGTAACATCAATTGAAGCTTTTCCTACATGGAAACAATTAATTCCTCAGACGATCTTTTTTATGCTGGTAGAAGATACAACATTTTATTGGCTGCATCGTTTACTTCACACTCCAAGATTTTATGGTGCAATACATAAAAAACACCATGAGTATATCAATACAATTGGAATTGCTTCAGAATATGCACATCCCTTGGAGTTTGCTTTTGGAAATTTATTACCGGCAGCTATAGGGCCTTTACTTCTTGGAAATTGTCATATATATACAATTTATATGTGGAATGTAATCAGATTGTTAGAAACAACTGATGGGCATTCAGGATATGATTTTTCATGGAGTGCTTTTAGGCTATTGCCATTATCTGGGAGTGCTAATTATCACAATTTCCATCACTCTCACAATGTCGGGAATTATTCTTCATTTTTTACCTACTGGGATACAATTTGTAAGACCAACACCCATTATTGGAGGTATCTGTCTGCAAAGGAGAAAAGTGAATAATCATAAATAATGAGATTATCATTTAATTATATGTAAAATAATAGGTATGGAAAATGGTATTCCAGAGTGTAAATCAGGATTTTTGAAAAGAATCGAGTTAAGTTTAAAAGAAAAAGATATCAATCATATCCGACAAGTTTCGTTTTCAAAGACTTTTAAAGATTCATTTGAGATTCAAAGAAATTACTGCCAAGTTCTACATAATAAAATAGAGCTTCCAAGACATATGAGTGCACCAAGAAATGCGACCTTTAAAGAGCTACCATCAAGAATTAGGCAGAGGAATAGTCCAAGAGTAATGAAAAGCTTTCCAAAAATCTTTTCTCCTAATAAATTGGAAATAGAGACAGAGAGGTCTTTATTATTGAATTCGTCATTAACGAAAGTTAACTTAGGTAAGATGACTCCTCAATTTTCAGACGAAAGGAAAGAACCTTCTATTCACTTATCTCCAAGGAAATTTAAATTAGTGAATTTCGATATTTTTCCAGATCATGCATGCAGAAATTCAAAATCCACTATCAAAGAAAGGCAACATATAAACTCTCCAAGATATCATGTTAGATTGCCAAAATTGAATGGAATCTCCCCAAGATTGATACTGAAAAATATATAAAGATTTGGCTAGGTGCAATGAATTATTAATTTGATAATTAATAATTAATAATGCAATCTATAGTTTTTAAAATACAATATATTATCTTTTCTAAAGTTTAATAAAATTTCTTATTTTTTAGCTATTTATTCAAAAAACGCATTCCACCATGATAAAATTTAGATGTCATCCCAAGAAGCAACTGAAGAAGACCCTCTAATCAAGCCTCCTATTTCTGTTCAATTTCGAACACTCAAGTCATTATTTTCCAAATTTTTTGAAAGTGACTCTAAAATTTACGTAGTTTTGATAAATATACTCCTTACATCTTTATCGTCATATACACTATTTTATTCTATCAGACTGTTTCTTTCAGATGATTTGGATTTAAGTGATTCAATGACAGGGACTTATTATGCGATTTTTGGCTTGTGCATTGCTTTATATTTACTTTTATTAGGAACTTATATTGATGTGGCTGGACATGAGATTGTCTTGATGCAATCAGGCATGTTGATTATGTGTGGGGCGATTATCATCACTTTCATAGAAAATGTTGGAGTTTTTATTGCTATACTATATACAGCCATTTCGATTGGAGTTGCGCTAGGGATTGCATCAAGCAAAACTTCGATTAAAGATTATACAACAAAAGATACTGGAAGTGTGGCTATTGCATTGTCAGTTATTTTTATTATTGGTACAAGCCCTTTAGCAGGCATTATTGTAAATTTTTCATCAGCACTTGCTGGAGATAATTATTGGGAATATAGAGTTGGCTTTTTGGTTGGCTCGTTTTTTGCGCTGATGACAATTATTGGAGGCCTTTATTTGAATAATTTCAGTGAAGTTCACAATGAGGTGGGACTCCCAGACAAAACATATTTGCAATCATTTAGAGAAGCAGCGACAACCAAGAGGTTTTGACGTTTTTTTGTTTTATCTCTTCTTTTAACGCTAGAAAAAACATCGTTTAGGCATTTAGATGCAACATTGCCTACATATATGGAAAGAGAAATAGGAGACAATGCTAATTATGGAATAGTCTTAGCATTCAATTTTTTAGCTGTTGTAGTTTTCACAATATGCTTCATCCCATTAAGCTATTATTATAATTCATATACAGTTGTAACAATAGGAGCTTTTGTTTCTGGCATATCCCCCTTATTTTTTTTATTTGGCTCGACATATGTAACGTGCACAGCTTTTGCGATTGGTGTTGCGTTAGCTGAATCACTGATTGTTCCAAGAATGATGGATTATGCCTTTCATTTTGCTCCTCATGGAGAAGTAGGTGTCTATATTGGGATTTTGTCAGCCAAATATTACCTGGCTATGACTATAAGTGGGCTTATGTCAGGATTTTTATTGGAAGAGTACTGTCCAGAAGATGGAGAAAGAGACTGCCAATATATGTGACTAATAATTGCAGCAGTTGCTTTAATTGCACCGATAACAATGTGGGTCTTTAGATCATCGATTGAGCAGCCTTTAAATGAACTGGAGCCATACCTAATAGATGAAGAAAACGAAGCCAAATAACTGAGATAATTAAGTCTAAATGCTTTCTAAAGATCTATTAAAGTTAAACTTCTACCTCCATTTCTTGATTTAGTGATTCAAGAACTCTTTCTACTTCTTTTTCGTCAATAAAGGTAAACTGCTGGCCTTGTCCTACAATTGCAACACTTACACTTTTACCATTCAACTCAACATCTCCTTGTGCAGATACCTTGACAGCTTTTATAGCATGCTTGACTAGGTCATCACGGGATGCTAAATTAAATTTACCTTCTGGGAATGTTTCGAAGTTCTTCTCTAAATACGTCTTAGCAGACTGGTTTCTAGATCCAATAGCAAAAGCATAATATTCATAAAAATTTGCATCAGGATTAGTTTCATAAATATGAGGACCATGCTCCTATATGTTTTTTACATCAAACCCAGCAATTAAGCAGCCAGCTCCATAGGGCCTCTTGCTCGATCTCTGAGTCTTGATTTGAGCCTTTTCAGAGAGTCTATTGACAAGTCTTCCAGGATTGCAATTGGTTCCATAAGTATACTTGTAGTTTAATGCTTCAGTTCTTAAGAATTTGCAAATAAGTCTCCCATCAGCAGTGAGTCCTGAAAAGCAGAGTCCAATATGATCGTCTATCATATAAATTTTTTGCTGATATTCTGCTAGTTTTGAGGGTGCTCTATTTAAGGTTGCAAGAATTGCAAACTGGTTAGATTTTAAACCAACACAGAGGGATCCTTGTTTAATTGCTTCCATTGCATATTCTACTTGATATAATCGGCCTTGAGGACTCCAAGTTATGCAATCGGTATCATATGGACTTTTCAGCATTTTTATTGTATACAATTAAAATTCGTATAATAAAGATTAATTAATCTAATTTTTCGTCTGCTGAGATTTGGCCATGCGTTTCAGCTCTTCTTCAGCATGGATTCTCTTTATTTTTTCAGCCTTTAGCATTTCTTCCAATTCTTCGATGTATCTCTTATGAGAACTTGATGTGATCCATGAAACGTTTGAAACGTTATCTTTTTCGTCATTTTTCTCATTTTCTTCGTTTTTAATTCCTTCACCAATCTTTTCCTCTTCGTTATTTTTCTCCTCTTCTCTGCTCTTTTCGACTTCGACTTCTTTCTTGTCTTCTCTTTCTTCGATGTTTTCGCAAGGCTCAGTCATGATAACGATGTGTTCTTCTCCAGATTTATGGCTTATGCTTCTATTGCTTGATCTTGTTCTTGTCAAAGAGCTTCTTCCTGAACGAATTTTATAAGCTTTGCTATCGTTTTCAAAAGGCACCACTTTCTTATGAGTGAGATTTTCAAGTGATTCGTAATTTTTAGCTGATTTTATATCAACAGTCTTGGGCTCGATATGGGAATGGCTTAAAGAAACAGTTGGAGTTTTAGATCGTTTAGGCCGATAATTTCCTGAAGTGGAAGGTCTGGAAATTAATTTAATTTCGTTAGGCGTAAATAACGATGACTGAATTGCTTCAGGAGGCTTGGCGAGAGGAGGTGGAGGTCTCGCATATTTTCCACGAACTTCTGCGTAAACGTTTGTAGTGCGGTAATCGTTAGAATAGAGATAAGGAATCGGGTCGGATTGGAAAGAGTGAGCTTGGACAGAAGATCTCATATGAGAAGGCCTTGAGTGGTGCGTTTTTTTCTGGAATGAGTTCGTTGATATCGATTTCAGTTTATACACATCATTGTTTCTAAGTTACAAATACTCATAAAATTTTGAGGCTGCGCTGATTTCTTTAACTACTCTTTGCTGCCAAAATAAGTGCTGGTCGTAATAGCTTAATGACATTCTTTATTTTTTACTATATTGTGAAGATAAAATGTATGATTTTTATCGAGAGTTAATAAATAGTTTGTGAATTGATTAGAATAAATAAAGGAAAGAGATTCTTAGTCTAAGTTTTATTGATTTATCCTTACTTGATTTTAAGTTTGTCTTTTAGCCTTTTCATCTTTAGCCTTCGCTTTTCTCTTCTGTGTTTCTTCATTTTATACCTCCATCTCTCATATGTGCTAAGGGGCATTGCTGAAACAGGTGTTAACCCCATTCTCATAAGCGGCATAAGCTTATTTGCTAGAAAAGAGACCAACATTTTTATTATAATCTTCTAATTTTGATTTTCCACAGAACATTATTAAAAAGTTCATACATTCGCTTGAAGTAATGATTTTTAAGGAATAATTATCAAAGATGAAATTTAATTATTTATTACCCCAAAATTGGCACATATTTATATATTTTAATTTTATATAACAATTATTTATGGTTTTCGGCAAAAATTAAGCTTTAATTTCAATTCTGGGATTCCTCAAAGAGTTATTATGGTCAGTTGGGAGATTATGATCAAAAAAGTATCCTATAAATAAATTTTGCTCGCAGTGGTTATTTTGAGCCATGGATGCTTCGTCTTTCCACTCGTTCATAACTTGTCTTGCATCGAAGTTATCTGAATTTGGCGGTCGAAAAGTGGGAATAAGCTGCTTGTTGAAAGCCCTTTCTCATTCAACATCTCTCAATCATGGATGATCTTTGATTTCTTCAATTCCTTGTGTCCCTAATCTATTTGGAGGCTTTCTTTGAATTAATTTATTTACAAAATCCACTGCTTCTGCACTTCACCCACTAGGCACATCACTTTGCTTCAGCTGAACCTGCTTTGCTATTATTGCATCCCTTATCTCTTTTCTATCTTTTCCGAGATAAGGTCTTTTCCCAGTCATGAATTCAAAAACAATGACACCCAAGGCAAAATAATCAACTGGAAAACTGTGATTTTGCCTACATAATACTTCAGGAGCCATATAACCTGGTGTTCCTGAAGTCTCATTTGAATTTTCAGGCTGCCAAATCCTTGCAATTCCAAAATCTGTGATATGTACATATCCTTTGCTATCCAAAACAAGGTTTTCTGGCTTTATATCTCTATGAATTATGTTATTTTTGTGTAAATACTCCAATCCAATCACCAAGCACGTTACAAAAAATTTTGTCTGTTCCTCTGGGAATCGTTTCACTTTAGATAAATGATACCGTAAATCTCCTCCTGGCATTAAATCCATCGCTAAATACAAATTTTCGTGATCTTGGAACGCAAATTGCATATTCACAATAAAAGGGTGTTTTAATATTGCTAGGAGCCTCCTTTCGTTCATTACTGATTGAACAGACCGCCTTGCAATAATTCTTGCTTTTAACATTTCTTTCATTGCATATACCTGTTTGTTTTTCTTTAAAGTCACACGTCACACTTTACCGAAGCCTCCTTTTCCTATGGGATAATGAAATGTGAAATTTTGACGATTTAGAGAGACAGTAGGATCGTAGCTGTCGATTCTGAGGTTACAGTTGCCCATATTAGAATAGTGATTAAAAAATTCATTTCTGTTCAGCATAATTAGGAGGTTATCAAGGGCATTTAATTGGACAGTTTTAAGGATATGGACAATTTTCGATCATGGATTTGATAAAAAATGATTTGAAAGTATATATAAGTATTATTTATTTAAGGAATGAAATAAGGGATAAGAATTGAAATATAACATTCAAAAAATTAATTAAAAAAAAATAGCGAGAATAATATTCCAATTATTATTAGATGCTTCAGATTGTATCGCTTGCTAATTTAGTTGGCTGAATTATTTAAGAAGACGTATTTATGCTATAAATATTATACTTTATATTTCTTTATTAGATGTTGTGGAACTAATATTTCCCATTTTATTTTCTCATATGAAAAAGGCTCTCTTAAAAGTTTGATAAATAATTAAGTTAAAGAATTTTAATTTTTCGATTATTTTAAAATTAATTAATATATTAATTATACATTTTTATATCACAGTTGCAGATTTTATTGGGCATCTCGGATTTTCTCTTTTCACACCTGCAGATTTCGGTTCATTTCCTTTTCCTCCAACAAATCTCTGTTGGTATATATCCCATACTTTAGCAAAGCAAGTTTCTTGAAGTTTTTTCCCTGTTAATTCTTCTAATTCCAAAGGCCAAACACACCTAATGTCAACAGCTTTTCTTGCTGCAGCTATACATGCGCACGCAACATTTTCAGGTGTGTATTGAGTTAATTCATATTCTTGGAGACACATTTCAACAAAAAAATCTGCATATTTATTGACATATTTAGCACTCTTTTCACTTAAGTGTTTTCCTCTCATATAATCATCAGTATATACAATACCGTGGGCAATGTAAAATTGTACAAAATGATATGGAGTTACTGCAGATAATTCCCACTTTAAAGCTGACAGTAATTCTAACTCCATTCTTCTTAGAGTAGCAGTTGGATGCTTGCTGTATTTAATTAAGCTTCGAAAGCGAGGAAGATAGGTATCTGAGTCCTCAGATTTCGCAGCAACAAATAGTGAAACCAAGCTTAAAGATTGGAGACTATTTTTCGGGAAATCCTTTGCAGCCAAAGCAGCATCAAATAGGGCAGCAGCCACGTGAATCGTTAAGGCTGAAAAGTTTAGAGCTTCACCCACATGGCATATCCAGTCAATTAGAACATTACGATACTATATAAAGTTTACCTTTAAATAGGATGCTGAAGGATTGTATCTGCGGGTAAATTTTGATGTTCTGTAGGTGTTAATTATTTGTTGGGGATGAACACCTAGAGAAGGGAAATCTGAAGATTCTCTTATTGATTTTGCTCTAGTTGATGGTAAAAAAGCTCCACAGACTTTGCAGGCTTTCCAGCCTTCATAATCGTAAGGATTGCATGTATGAATTTCATTTAAAATTATTTACGTTTTTGTCTAGTTTTCATTTCGCTCAAATTTGTAAGTTTCAATTTTGATATACAAATATTTGGTTATAATAATAATATCTTCCATAGCCAAAATAACTCAATTTCTCTGTCTTGTAAATTCTTTCCTTTTATCTCAATGCGAGCTTATTTTTGATTTTAAAATTTAAATAATAAATTATTATAAGATTTTTAATTTTAACTACACAATTTGTTTGAGAATTATATTTGCATCTTCTAAGATATTTGCAAGACATGAATAAGTATGCATTGAATTTTTGTAAAAATAAAAGATATGGGCACTAATAATAATTATTATTTCAACTAATAGGGATAAAATTGACATTTTTATATGTTGGCTATTTTCATTTTTTATCAAATCAAAAAAAAATTGAATAAATAATGTAAATTAAATGGACTTTAACTTTTATTGCAAATATTTAATTATGAATGTAATTTTCTTGGTATTTAATTTTGGGGTAATAAATATCAAATGCATTTTGCTTCTATTATAATTATAATATGATTATATAAAAATAGATCGAAATTAGCAAATATTCTAGCTCGGGTATAATCTAAAATTTTATTTCAATAAATTTCTAATTTTTAGATTGCAAGGATTTGCTCATTATGAAATGATTAAATGTTTATAATTTTTAAAAATTTATATATCTTTCTTTTTTATAACTTATCTATAATGATGAAGGCAATTTGAAAATAATATGAAAGATATTGAAGCAATTGATTATTAGCATTTTGTTCTTATTGAATGGCTGCACAATAAATCTGCTATCCTCAAAGATAAGTATGCTATTAAATCTGAGAGTTGTGTAACATAATGTGTAATTTTAATTAACCTTAGTGCATCTTTTAATTAAATATTTAATGAAATAAAATTACATTTAATAAAGTTTTAATTGAGATAGTGCTTTTTGCCTAAATTCAGATACTGTAAGCGGCTGAGAATGTTCTTCATAGTCAGATAAATCAATCTCTAAGTCACATATATTAGTATGAACTCTTGAATACCCTTGAGGAGTAACAGAAACATAACTTCCTGGCTCTGGAGTAAATCTATAATGACTCTCTTTTCGAGATGAGCTATAAGATGATCCAAACACATATAGAACTTCCTCTAGTTTACTCAAATGCAAAATTATGTTTGTATAGGTTAGCTCAGGATCTTCTACGAATTTCTGAGAGAATGCTTGAATTCCTAGTTTTTGTAACTTTTTAAGCATTTCAAGTACAGTTTTTGACAGATACTTAAAGTCATCTTCTATTGATATATATTTTACTTCAGATTGCTGGATTTTGTTTTTCAAGTTTGATAGCTCTGCTTGCTTTTTTGCCAGAAAATCGCTTTTTCCTGTATCTATATTCAGTGCAGCATTTTTTACATACTGGATTTTTTCATGAATATTTCCAAGTTCATGCTCAAAAACTTCATTTTGTTCATTAAGTTGAAGCAAATTACATCTTAGCATAATTTCTTGTTCATAGCTATTCAAATTGGCTTTGGCAATTTCTTTAACATTTCTAGAGCAAATTGAGGCGCCCATAGCAGTCAATGCTAGACTATATTCCTTGAGTTGCTGATCATAATCTTTGATTAATTCAGTTTTCTCACCCACTTTTCTTGTCCATTTTCTACTCAAGAATTTAAGAACTTTTAAATGGTCCGAAATCTCATGAAAAGGTGTTCTTGCTCTTTGCAAAGGCATTGGCGAAATAGATTTAGATCTTTCTTGCAGCTCATCTTCTAGTCTTGACTCTGTAAAACTCATTTCAGATTGGTCGGCTTTAAATCTTTGGTTTAATCTTTGAGCTTTTTTCCTAGTACTTAGAATCAAGCTTTTGTTTCTAACTGAATTACCATTAAATGACTCTGCTAAGTTTCTGGATTTCATAATTTCAAAAGAAATATTTCTGGTTTCTCGGGCAGCGCCCATATTGTTTCTTCTTATTAATTGAATTTGCTCTCTCAGCTGCTCATTGTCGCTTTTTAACTGACTGAGTCTTATTTTTGTATGCTCAAGTTGCGTTTCTAATGAATTGACTTTGTTAACTGCTTTGTGCTCTTCCTTCTTCCACCCTATTGTATTTTTCAATTCTTCTTGTCTTCTAGCAATTTTTTCTCTTATTTTTCTGATTTTATCATCAAGTCCTTCTCCTTTTCTTTTTTCAGTTTCCAATTTGTGTGTGTAGTAATCTGACTTATTAAGTATCTGAACAGGTTGCTCTTCTTTAGGCTCAGTTTGAACTATTTCTGTTATAAAGGCTGCAATTTTGGCATCTAGAGCCATTTTTCACATTTTAATTATCAAGATATTCAAATCAAATCATGAATTCATTGTCCAGCTTACCAATTCCTATTCCTAATATTTTTCCAGATTATCGTTGAGAAATACTTATAATCTGTCAGATTTACTAATTTAGGATAATTTTCGGCATTTTAGCATAATTTAATCATATAAGAAAAGCTACAGAGCAGTTTTTTCAAAAAATATTAAAGGATTCAATAAAAAGTGCACCATGATTTAATGTGAAATTATAGCCGTAAATAAAATTATAATGTCTGAAGAAGGCCCAGAAGGGAATGCAGCAAACGGGAAAAAGATCTTTATAAGAAATTGCCAAAATTGCCACAGTGTAGCTGCTGGAGGAAAGCATGCGATAGGCCCTAATCTCCAATCTGTATGGGGAAGGAAGATCGCTACTATCAAAGGATTCAAATTCTCAGCAGCCTTAGGAGGACATAAAGGAGAAAACTGGGGTGCAGAAAACCTCAACATTTGGCTTGAAAATCCAGGAGGATTCGCAGCAGGAAACTCTATGGCTTTTGCTGGTGTTAAAAGTGAGGCTGAAAGAAAAGACCTTATTAGGTTCTTATACGAATCAAATCCAAAGAACAAACCTAAAGCTAAATAAGCAGCTTATTTACCCAGGCAAATTTTTTATTTTTATTAAATATTAAATTCATGTGAAAATTCAAGGCAAAATGAGAAAACAAAAATTTTTAGTTTTTTTATATTTAAATGGAGATTTCTGCAGCAGAACTAGCACAGCTTGAGAAAAGAATTCTAAATCTGAATCGTCAAGCAATGAATCAACTTAGTGAAGAAAAATTCGGCCAATCAATAAAAGTATTGAAAGAAGCTGAATCGTTACTTTCATCGTTATCAGACTCCCAGCCTTTTAGCAAGTTGCTTGCAATAACGCTTAATAACTACGGATGCATTTATAAAAGGATGAAAAGGCCAATCACTGCTTTAAAGTACTTAAAGCAGGCTTCACAATATGAGAAGCTCGAGCCAATTGACAGAATCAATTTAGCAGGGACATATCTAAACATATGTGCTATCTACTCTGATTTAGGCAAGCACGATCTTGCTTTAGCAGAAGCTAAAAAAGCATTAGACTTATTAAAAAACAACATCGAAAATTCTGAAAACCAAATAACTACTTTGGTGATCGCGTACCACAATGCTGGCGTTCAATACGAATTCATGAATAAAATACAAAATGCTGTGGATTGCTACAAAGCTGCTTGGGAAACATCATTGGACTGCTTAGGAATGAAGCACCCTCTAACTACATCAATGAACAAAAGTTTTTCAGATGCCACAGAAAAATCATTAAACGAGACTGCACGACAAACGGCTAGGCAAGACTTTAGAACCAGCAATAAAATTCCTCCACCACAAAAAATAAGTAGAAATGAAGGAAGAAATTTAAATACAACTTTGCCTGAAAACCGATTGCCTAAAATAAAATACAATTCAATAAGAAGAAAATCCCAGCCAAGCCAAGACTACGGAATCTCTCATAAGAAAAATATGAGTGTGGACGTGTCAAGAGTAAAAGCTGCGCTAGATCCAAACCATCCAATTGATATTATCAATGTGAGATTTTTAACTGGAGATAGGCTACAGCCTATGTTTAATCATGACTATAAGCATTCCTTATTCTTAAATACCACAATAAACCATGATCCTCCAGCGTCAAGAATTAACAAAAGTAATTTAGAAAATAAAAGAATTTCGACTGCTCCTCTGCAAAAAAGACCAATGAAGGAGGCTTTAAGAAACATTGGCGATCATATTACAAAGCTGCAACATAGACTTGATGATTTTAATAACCTCGTAAAACCTTTAAGGGACATTAATGAAGAAAATAGGACTGATAGCACATTCTCAAGATATTCTATTGACACCTTACTTTACCAAAGAAATCAGGCTGCTATAAAAATTCAAGCTCTTTTTAGGGGCTTCAGAGTTAGAAAAAATGAAGCGTTGAGAATAAAATCGAAGAAAACTGTAAGGATTGTGCATCCACCAAGCAGGGCTATGAATATTCCTGATAAAGGAAGCCCTATTTCAGTTAGTGAAATAGCAGGATTTGATTTAATAAGGAAAAATCATGATAAAAGTATTTCAGACCTTTATGAAGGAGGTAGGAATAGTGATTATATAAATAAAAATACAGAAAAAAAGAGTATTTATGGAGAAGTGAATAATCCACAGGTCAATGCAGCTATTTTAATCCAAAAGCATATTAGAAAGTTTATTTGTAGATCTATCTATAAAGACATCCTTGGAGCCATTGTGTTTTTACAAGCGTGGATAAGAGGCTATCTTACAAGAAAAAGAATCAAAAACAATAAAGATTCTTTGTAATCAAATAAAAATTTTAAAGACAGTTTAAAATAAGAGTCTATGATTTAAAAAGTAATGTAGTCATTTTTATCTTCTAAATTATATCGTTTTTAAGTATATACCCCAAAAGCATAGCATTTATTTTCTGCTTCCGAGCCGAAAGTTGATATTAATCTGATATTAATTTTTTATTATGGAAGCAAACAATGCTGATCCCTCTCTAGAAGAAACAAAAGATCCTACTAATGAAAGCCAACCCATAAGAACCAACAATAAAGCTGACACAGATGTTCGTGTGGCTGTCATAGGAAACGTAGATTCGGGGAAATCTACATTAGTAGGTGTACTTACAAGATGCATTAATGATGATGGTCGAGGCTCTGCAAGAAGCTATGTATTTAACTATTCTCACGAGCAAGCTAATGGCCGTACATCAAGCATTTCTCATGAAATAATGGGATTCACCCAAGAAGGCTCACAAGTTGCCCCCGAAAGACTGACTGATTCCAAGAATCGCACATGAGGCTACATTGTCGACCACTCAGCACACATAGTAACTTTCCTAGACCTTTGTGGCCACGAGAAATATTTGAAAACCACCATTTTTGGCTTAGTTGGCCTTCTTCCTGACTATGCTATGATTGTAGTAGGTGCCAACATGGGTTTAACGCGCATGACAAAAGAACACATAGGCCTCGCTTTAGCTTTAAAAATCCCAATGTTTTTTGTATTTACTAAAATTGACATAGCTCCAGAAAATGTTTACAAAGAAAATATCAACTTATTACATAAAGTTCTTACAAACCCAGCTGCAGGAAGCAGACTTCCAATTTATGTAAAAGAAGATACTGATGTTTCTGATCTGTGTAATATGATGGAAGCTAGAGCATGCCCCATTTTTACAGTATCTAATGTGACTGGAGAAGGAATTCCAAAGTTGAGACAATTCATTTTTTCATTGCAGTCGCGAACTTTACTCAGCGGGGTGTTTGGAGGCAGAGAGGAGCCATTTGAATTTTTGGTTGATGGGGTATATATGGTAACTGGTGTAGGTTGCGTGCTATCTGGAATAGTAAAATCTGGGACTGCTGAGTTAAATCAGCAAATCATGCTTGGACCAGATAAAACGGGAGCCTACAAGCATGTGGTTATCAGAGGAATTCATATGAATCGAGTTCCAGTCGAAAATGCTATTTCTGGACAATCAGTTTGCTTCAATATTCGGCCAGTCAATAAGAAAGAACAACTAAAAAGAAATCAAATAAAGAAGGGAATGGTGCTTGTTGACAAAAGTCTATGCATGCAGACAGCCTGGGAATTTGATGCTGAAGTTGTGATTTTGCACCATGCAACTACTATCAGACCAAACTATCAGCCGGTTATTCACTGTGGAGTTGTTAGACAAGCTGCCAAAGTAGTCAGCATGACAAAAGAGCTACTTAGGACAGGAGATAAAGGGCTAATTCATTTCAGGTTTATGTTTAACCCAGAACTCATTCACCCAAAAATGACTATTCTATTTAGAGAAGGCCGAACAAAAGGCTTAGGAGTGATTTCACAAGTTTACCCATTAGAAACTATTTAAATCCTTATAAATAATCTCTAATCAATCACAAAATCTCTTATAAATGGTTGAAGCGAGAAAATTAGAGCCTCGTGATTTTCAGTTTGTCGAAATTTTAGGTAGAGGAGCTTATGGACGCGTTGCTAAAGCAGTTAGAAAAGAAACTGGAGAAACGTTTGCTGTGAAAATTATAGAAAAAGCGCATTTAAAAAAAGAAAATAAAGCGAGACAGGCTTTGATTGAGAGAAATATATTAGCAAAACTTAGAGACCATCCAGGAACAGTCAGACTTCACCATACTTTCCAAGACCCAGAGAATCTGTATTTTGTACTGGAATACTGCCCAAATGGTGATTTGATGGATTTAATGAATAGCTTTGAAGGGCAATTTCCATTAGAGTTAGCGAGATTTTATTCGGCAGAACTTACCGTTATATTAGATTTACTTCATCAAAGAGGAATAATCCACAGAGATCTGAAGCCAGAAAACCTGCTATTATCCCAAGATTTTCATCTAAAACTTAGTGATTTTGGCACTGGGAAAGAAACCAATCCAGACCCAGATGGGATAGAAATTAACCGAGAGCGAAGAGGCACCTTTGTAGGGACTGCAGAATATGTGTCTCCTGAGGTTCTTCTAGATCAAGAAGTTGGAAGAGAAGCAGATCTCTGGGCTTTAGGATGCATTATATATCAATTGGTAAATGGCAGGCCTCCATTCCAAGCAATGAATGATTATTTAATATTTGAACAAATAAAGGAAAACAGGGTAAATTATCCAGACACTATGCCATATGATGCAGCTGACTTAGTCAATAAGCTGCTGGTATTAGACCCAAAAGGCAGACTTGGGGCTGGGAATCCTGGCGAGGCTAATGATATGGATGCTTTAAAAAGTCACCCATTTATCAACTCTATCGATATAGCTAATATATTTACAATTCCTATCCCGTATGATAATATGCCTGATAAAGCCAGAGATTCTTCAGATGACGAGTTAGAAGTCCAGCTATTAAATAGAGAAAATAAAGATCGTGGGGTTGTCATGACAGGACTGGTCAAGAAAAAAGCTGGCTGGATTTATAAGAAAAGGCAACTGACTATCACAAATCAACCGAGAATTCTTTATAGCGACATAGACAACAATTATAAAGGAGATGTCCCACTTTCAGCTGATGTTAGAGCAGAAATAAGAGGTGGAAAAGATTTCGTTATTGTTACACCCAGTAGAACTTATTTTTTCAAAGAAATCATTGGAGACCCTCAGAAATGGGTAGACGCTATAAACAAATTTATTAGAGAACATTTCGGCAGGCATTAATTCAAATTAATTCTCATTGTTTTCTCAACATGGATTCCGTTAATTTTTAATTTAAAAAATGAGAACTATTTTTGGGCTAACTTTGATTCTCTTGGCATTTGGAGAATACATCAAGCTAGAAGACTTAAAATCAAGCGAATTTGGAAAATCTGTGCTGAATGCAATAGAATTGTCTGTAAAATCAGATAATACTGATGTCACTATTAAAGTACTTTCAGGATTCAAGCAATCTCTTAGTGAGCAAGGAAGAGACGCTGAAGATAAGCTTTCAACGCTCAAGGCTGAATGCGATGATGCAATAAATCAGTATTTATCATATGTTGCAAGTGCTAAGATTGATTTAAGTAAAGCACGCAACTCGCTTGAGCAATGGCAAAAACCGTTAGATCAATGGTCTGCTTTGTTGAGCCAAAGAAATAAAGAACTGAATATGGTACAAACAAACTCCGTTGATATTGAATCTTATAAGAAAGACGACGTAGAAAGCCAAGAAAAGCTACTCGAGGAATACAATCAAGCAATTTCTGCTTGTGATGATGCCATTAATTGTTTAAACAGTCAAACCCCAGGAGCGTTTTTGCAAAGCCCTATTTTACTGCAAGCTGATTCGCAGATTCAAAGCATGACTGTTGCGTCTCCTGCAAATGTTCCTCTTTTTAAAGTTTTATTAGAGCTTGGAAAAACTGCTAAAGACCAAAAAACTTTAGCAAGAATTATAACTTTATTAGAGAACCTTAGGGATCACATAAAAAATTCTAAATTTGAATTTCAAGAAAACAATAAACTTACGAAATCTGCCTATGATGAATATTTTCAAGTCTTGGATGAAGAAGAAATTAAGCTTAAAAAAGACGTCGAAGACTTCACTTTAGAGGTCCAAGACTGGAAAGCCAGGGTCAAAGACGCAAAATCTGCTTATGATGAGGCTACCAGAAGAATTACTGACATTCCAAAGTTAATTGAGCAAAAGCAAGGGATGTGTGATAGCGAAAGATCAATACATGAAAAAGATATTCAAGAAACCTCTTCCCAGGCTGAAATTATTGATCGTGTGCTTTGGCTTATCAACAATAAGCTTGACGAAGTACAAGGATTTTTTTCAAAAGTATAATTTAGTTTAAATTTTCATAAAAGAATAAAACTCCTAGTAAAAATAATAATTATTCATTACTTATCGTACTCACGTTCATGTCATTCTTTTATAAAATAGCTGTGCTTGGAGCTGGTGGTGTTGGAAAAAGCGACCTTGTCTTGCGCTTCACTCAAGACAGATTTGAAGACAACTGAGACCCAACAATTGAAGACCAATACACAACAACTTTTGAGCTCGACGGATTCGCAGTTAGACTCGAAATATTAGATACAGCAGGCCAAGAGGATTTTTCTCATTTATTGGATATTTATTTGCAAGAGAGAGAAGCTTATCTTCTCGTGTATTCATTAACAGATGCCTCAACTCTTGAAAAAGCTTACAGTATTGCGACCTTTATTTTTAACACAAGAGGAGCAAATACGCCTATCATCTTTGTAGGGAACAAATCAGATTTAGATAAAGAAATTTGTATAGAAAAAGGTGCAGTCTCTGCATATATTGAATCGTTTAAATATGCTTCTTGTTATGAAACATCAGCCAAGTTTAATACAAACGTGAAAGAAGCGTTTTATCAATTAGTAAGATTGTTATGAAAACGGAATAAAGAAAGAAATTGCGACATTGGAATTAGCGATATTGGAATAGAGCTTCCAATACCTGACGAACCTGAAAAAAAGAAAAAATGCTGCGTATTGTTTTAAGGTATTTTAGTTACAAATTATAATTTTCCTTTTATTTTGCAATTTACGGATTAAATTCGTTAAATCCTCAAAATTTAAATTAATATTCTAATGGGGTGTGCACACAGTTCGCAAGATAAAGAGGTGAGAATTGTTAAGAGGAGTGCAATATATAAGCCAATTGTACTCCAACCAGTCAATCAAAATATGCTTTATATTTCAAGAAGATATTCGACGGCTTTAAAAAGCATTGATGAAACAAAAACAAGAATTGGTACAGAAGATACTGAAAACAGGCCAATGTATAGCTAAGGTTAATAACTATTTTAGTGATAGTAAATTTTATTCTAATTTAAGACTTATTATATTTTTAAAATCTACTAAGATTTAGCTAAAACCAATTATGATATCTCCCTATATAAATAAATGTCACATGTACTCAAAGATTGCACTAACTTGCCAAATAAGCAGAAAGGGCCTAGAGCATCTGAAACTCATTATAGAAAGCCAATGTTTAAAGCATATCGGCTTTTAGAATCCAATGTAGCTACAAGAGCAGTTTCTTTATCATCAGCGCGGGATCTTGAAGAATGCCTAGAGCATAGTTCCAAAAACGTCACTTCCAAAAAGGAATTATTTGTTCCAGGGACTCCAAGCCCACACATTTGCTATACAGCTCAATCTTCTCAGGCAAGTATAGTAGACTCCTCAGTCAAAAAAAATCTAAATTTTGAGCAAACAGGGCTAGAAGAGAGCTTTTCTTTGTTAATGACTCCAGTGTTTGGGAAAAGATCCAGAGAAGACACAGTAATGAATATAGGTAAAAAGTCGAAAGAAGATACAAAAACAATTGATACAATGCAGATAGAGCTGTTAGACCCTGACTTAATGGTATCTGAGTATTTCAGATGCTATAAAGAAGCTGACATAGTTTCTGATTTAGATATAAGAGAAAACGTAATACAGAATGAGTGCGATGATGACTGTCCAACAGATGATGCACAAATAGAAGTCTGCATAAGCTATTTGGCATCGCAGATTGAGCAAGCAATCTTAAGTGAGATATAATTTTCATCACTTAGGATTTCAATTAATTTTGCCGGAATTTAATTATTCATAAAATTTGTACTTTAATTTGTATTTCTAAAATTTTAATTTTATAACGAAATAAGAGTGAAAAAGCTAAAGTGCCTCATGATATTATTTATTTATTTATTCTATCTAATGATTTCTTATTATATTGATTTCATCACCTTTTTTCCTTTTGCCTTAAACGCCCCATCATGAAAAACGCATTTACCTCTCACATAAACGCTCTGTATTTTTCCCATAAAGTCCATTCCTATAAATGGCGAAACTTCAGGATATTGCGAATGAGCATCAGTTATTGTCGCTCTACTATATGGATCCCATATCAACAAATCAGCCATTTTTCCTTTCTCAATACTCCCTCTGCTGTCGCTAATATTCAATATTTTTGCAGGATGCAAACTAAATCATTTAGCTAATCTTACAATATAATGCTCAAGCTGAGACATAGAATTTGCAGGAGCATTAAGCATTGTCCATACAGCCTGCAAAGTAAATCCTAATGAACATATTCCATTCAATGCTTTTTGGAAATTTCCTGAGTCTAACGCTTTTAATTCTGGTTTAATAGAAGCATGGCTTGATGCAATGGAATCAATCCCTTTCATCTTCAATAAATCCCACAAAAGCAATAAATTAGTCTGAGTCCTAATTGGCGGCGCATTCTTGAACCTTGTATCTCCATCTTTTATTGACGCACTTGTAAAGCACAAAGAAGTTGCTGAAATTTCGCATGTCAGGTTTTTGAATTCTTCTTTTGCTTGTCTAACCCTATTTAGGGCAGCTGCAGACGATAAATTAGTCATGTGAATTCTGCATGTAGACTTTTTCATGCTTTGGATAATTTTTTCGACTCCACTTATTTCCCAATTGTCAGGGAAATTTGCGAGATGATACAAATAAATGCGCTCTTTGGAGCTTTTTTCTTCAGTTTTGATTGATAGTACAGGAGGTCTGAATTTAGATATTCTTGTTTGATATACATTTGCAGGCTTTGAGGCTGGTGCAATTGAAGGATTTGAATCAGATTCTTGGGTAGGAGTTTCATTTTTCAATAATAATTCACTAAATCCTTCATGTGCTGAAGGAGATATAGATGGTGAGGAATAGCTAGTTGAGCCAGAATGCTCATAAGTAGACTGCTCAGCCTTGCTCAGGTTTTCTATATTTGCTTGGCTTTCTCTAATTCTTTTATTTAAATCATCAAAGATTGTGCGACTGTTTCTCCTGTTAAACCAATTTGCAGTTGGTTTTATGTCATCATCCTCTTCTTCAGGGATAATTGGGATTGGCAAATATCTTACATAATCCACCTCTTTCTCGACTAGACTATCTGGAGAAATCGACTGATTTATGACAGGTTTTAAAGTTTTTGCTTTATTATTTTGCCTTTTAAATTTGGCAGGATTTTCTTCAGGCTGCTCTTCGCCTGAGCTATCAGATTCAATAGTATCAGGAAACGCGGCTGCAAAAGACTTAGTTGAGTCAATGCTTTTGGATTCAAACCTTTCTTCCAGTGAAGTTAATCTATTAGGCGATGCATTATAAAGCATCCTTGGATTTGGCCAAGTTGGATCAATAAATAAAGCAAGCTGGCTTTCAGCTACTTCAGAGAAAAATGTATTCAAATCTTGAGGAACAGATTGAATTGTAGAGCTAGGCGGAAAAAGATAGCCCTTTACACCAAAAACACCTTGTGATGAAAGAGTCGATAATCTCTCAGCATTTGTTGCATCTAATGTGGCTATCCTGCCAACATCACAATAAAGCTCTCCTAATGGAGGTTGGTTAACATAGTAACCAACTTCTTCCAATAACAAGGTTACACCACCTGATGCTGCTGCTTTAGTTAAATGAGTGTAATCTTCCCATTCCCTACGAACATTTAAATCAATTATTCCAGGAGAAATATATAAATCTTCACAATTAACGGGATTCCAGTCATAATATTTTTCGATTATAGTGGTTACTGCAATTTCTTTATCCAAAGGAATTACATCAAAAATTATCTCATCTAAAACCAAAATTATTCCAAATATTGGTTTATGAGAGCGATTTGCTGAGTTGGTAAATGCAACTATGTGCCTGCTGATAAAAGCTTTTTTTCCCATTATTAAATATTATGAAACTTATGAAGTTTCGCTTTATTCTTGTGTAAAATTATTTTTAGAAAGAACCAACTTGATATTAATATTTAAGCAAAAATTAAATTTTTATATGTATTTAGAGATAATTTTTTGTGAAGTTTTGAATCAGACCTTTTAATTTTATTATTAGGATCGAAACTAATAACAGAATTGGAAATTTTCGGTCTCTGGTTATTTTTTTTAAAATTATATTTATCTAAAAATGGTGTTTATTTTAAGTCTTTATATTTGGGATTTATGATAAAATTAATTAGTAAAATTTGATATCGTCTTTCCTTGATTTTAGTGACATAAGAATGCATTGTAATCTAAATTTATACTTTTTGTTGCAATAATTTAAATGAGACTAAAGCATAGCCTATGATTTTATAAATGGCAATCTAATGCAAAAAATCATAATTTTAATCCATTTTTATTTGAATTTGATTAAATAAAAATGAAAATTGATAAGGCAAAGTTGAAATGCAATTTAGTGTTTTCAAATTTTATATCATATAATCTGTCACCTTATTCACTAGTATGATTCAAAGCAGGCTTAAACTAAATTAAAAAAAAATTAAAGGAAATAAATAGAAAATTGAGTCCATAAACTATGTATAATGATCGCATGACTTATAAATATTTTAAGTGCATATCCTAAGCTTTCTGAATTAGTTAATGATTCTTATTAAACTATTCTAATTAATATCATAAAATATCAAAGACAATCTAAAAAATCTGAAATTAAATTTAATGAAAGAATTCGTTAAAAAATAAAAGACAAAGTTGCATTAATACTGATTTAAATCCCAATTTCCATAAAAATTAGATTTGTTTTATTCATATATTTGAATCTAAATTTAAATGAATCTAATCCAAAGACATGACTTAAGAAATTTTGAGAAAAATGGGTAGCATAAATTGCAAGTGTGTTGGTGATCAGTTTAAAGGTTTAGACGTTGAAATTGATAGCCTAGGTAAACGCAAACTCAAAAATCAAGAACCTCCAACTGCAGAAGTCACTACAGATCTAATTCTTCCTTTTTCAGGAAATTTTGGTGATCTTCCTATATCTCAAGAAGTTTTATCTATTGTAAACTCTCTTCCCCCATTCAATTTTTCATCAGAACCTCCCAACATTCGAGAATGAAAGAAAATCAAGCTAAAAGATGGGTCAGTTTATATCGGAGAGCACTCTAAAAATATCCCTAATGGTCGCGGCATTATGGCTTTATCAGATAAAAGCTTAATTGAAGGCCACTGAGAAAATGGGGTGCTCAATGGAAATGCCAGAGTCATTCACTCTTCTCAAGATTATTATTTAGGTAATTTTGTTGATGGAAAAAAGCAAGGATGGGGAATTCTGGTAACTGCTAGTGGGAATACATATGAAGGTTATTGAAGAAAAGACAAACAGCATGGACACGGTAAAGAAAAATGTGAAGATGGGACCGATTATAATGGGGAATTTAAGCATGGCTACAAGCAAGGATATGGAAATGTTTCTTGGAGTGATGGAAGCAATTATTTAGGACAATTTCGCAAAAACAATATTGAAGGTGAAGGAATTTATAAATGGCTTGATGGAAAAATGTACACAGGTAGTTGGATTGACAATAAAATGCACGGATATGGCAAATTTGAATGACCAAATGGAAAAGTTTATGAAGGTGAATTTTTTATGGATAAAAAACAAGGCCAGGGAACAATTTCTTGGCCAAATGGGAAAAAATATGAAGGGAACTGGTGCAATGGAAAACAACATGGAGTCGGATGTATGACAAACGAAAATGGAAAAATCAGAAGAGGAGAATGAAATTTCGGACACAGAATAAGATGGCTCGATCAATAAAAGTATATCAGACTTTTATTTATAATATTAATTATCTATACAGAAATTCTTTGCGATTAAATATTGGCTTTAACTTTGATATAATAAATCGATATTGAAATTGTTGCTTCTTTATAATCCTTTAAATAAATGGCCATTTCTAACAATTTAATTTCATAAAATTACTCCTTAAGAGTGATCTTTAAACAGATTCTTTTAATAAAATAGACTGCTATTTAAGATATTTGGATTACTTCGTGAATTTTTATTGATCCGCAAGTATAAACCCAAAATTTTCTTCAAACAAACTATTGTTTACAGAATTTTTTCTCCAAGATAATATCTCTGACTTATGGCTATTATAAAAAGAGTATTTCTTTTAATGTCTCATTGCAAGTCATCTTTAAGCTAATAATAAAAAATTTATATGGGGTTAAACTGCACTTGCTTAAGAGATCAATCAACTGAAGATGGCCAGATCAGACTAAATACTTCTGGACACGCTGATCCAATTGAGCCTAAGAAACATAGAAAGCACAAGAAAAAGAAGCAAGAACTTAAGATTGATGTCGATGATCTTGTGAAAATACAAGGTGTTTTGAGAGGATACATAGAAAGAAGAAAGGCAAAAGAAATCTATCATACCACTAAGAGTGGAAACTTGAAAAGAAACCAAAAAAGCAACAATACAGTCGTACGTTCAAGTGGCAGTAATGGAACAAACGCTAAAAGGGCAACTACATTTTAAAACGTTATTTAAGAAATAAATAGCTTGATTTATTTGACTCTGCATGAGCTAAAATAGATGATAAATAAAATTTCTGAAACGCTCTTGAGCTATTTCTTCTTCAAGAAGAAGTAAAAAACGATTTTTTCGTTCTCTATAAAATTTATGACAGTGAAAGTTATTTAAGTAAATAAATTCTAAATTAATTAATGTAATTTACATTAAATGATTGCCTATTCCAAGCTTTATCTGCAGTTGCATCATCATAATGTCCAGGCCCAGGAAGTTCTTCAGGGACTTTATAATCAAATCGATTTCCTTTTGAAATCACAACTCTTGATCCATTATATAGGAGCATGCAATCAGGGTCATAAAATCCTGGCCCAATTGTAGCATCCTTTGGTGCTTTAAACCTTTCGATCTTTGAATTAAAGCCAATTGGAACGCTTTTATTCCCATAAGACTTTACTAGCTTTGGACTTGAATTTTGGTTGCTTTTCTTGCTCCATAAATCATTTATTTTATATTGCCCCGGTGGTGGAGTTTCAAAATCAGGTCCAAAAGATTCTCTTTTCACCCTGCTTGCAAAAGATGGTGAAAGCTTTGACACCGATGATTTGTTTTGCTTTGATTTTTGAGCTAATTCAGTAGAATATGCTCCAGGTCCAGGTAGATCAAGATTATTAGACTCAATAAATCTCTTTTCTGTGCTTCCAAATGCTCCCTGCTTATTCTCTATTTTTGTATATCCAATATTCACTTCATCATTATAGCTTCCAGGTCCAGGGCTGATTTCGATCTCATAATTAAATCTTCTAGAATTCGTATCAAATGGAGCATTTTTCTTTGCTGGCTTTGTAATAAACTTTTTTTCATAGTATCTCTTGCTCTCTTCTTTTTTGATATTTTGGCTTTTAAATCTCACACATCTGCTGCCAAAATATTGAAACATTCTTGGAAGCGTTTTCTTCGGAAAGCTTGTATACGAGTCTTGGTTAAAATAATAGCCTGGGCCTGGAATGCTTTCCAGCTCTTCCTCAATGTCATCTTCAGATAATTCTTGGCTTTTTGACCTTTCAGGAATATAGCAGTCTCGTCTTACTTTGCTTATAAAAGCGCTTTTATGCTTATTAGCATCTTCAAATAGTTTGCTTTTATAGAGATAGCTTCCAGGTCCTGGAGTTGAGTTGTGAGTAACAAACATATTTCGCTTTGAGCTGTATTTATATCATTCTGTTCCAAGGCTCGCTGAACTTTCATTAGAAAAAATAGGATTGTAATGTCCTGGACCAATTGATGATTCATCAAGATTCTTATCAGAATTTTTGTGTGGGACCAGTTCTCCATTTGGTAATTCATCATAGCCTTCGCCATTAGATCTTATAGGAATTGACGGAAAAGAAAAATTTTTGGTCAATTTTGGCAGTTTGTTGGCTTTCGCATTGATCTTCAGCTTTTTTCTTCTTTTAGGTGAAAGCTCATAAGTGCCTGGACCAGGAGCATTTTCTGGCTCTTTGTACGGAATTCTTTTGATATGGCTTGCAAACATATGTGAGGCTTTATTAGGCTGCTTACTACCTTGAAGATAATAAGAGCTTCATTCTGGATTGAAATAACTTCCAGGACCTGGGTTTGAGATTTGAACTTTCATTGTATCTCTGAGTGTGGTACTTAAAAAGGGTGCATAAGATTCTTGGACTTCTGGCTTGCTAGGATAAATATAAGCTCCTGGCCCAATGAGATTAGGTGATCCCAAGTATGTAGGGATTCTCTCCTCCTTAGTATAAAATGCCATGCTTTACTATTTAATAGAAATTTTAATTTCTGTGGAAATATTTTTTATTAAAAATACCATTATATCTTTGATTTTCACCTTTAAGTCTAACCCAATTTAATAAATTTTATCTTTGCATCACTCTTATTTTTTATCAATTTTCCCTTTCTCTCAGCCCTCCTTTCTTTGTACAATATCATCCAAAATCGCAAATGCCCCGATCTAAATAAATATTTGTATAAATGGCTACAGGAAATCCGGGTAAGAATATTTCCAAATCACTTTCAAGTCACAGTAAGCCCTCTACAACTTTCCCCTCCACAAATAATTGTTGCCAAGTTTGCTGAAGCAAAGAAACCTCAAGCTCAATCAAGCCAGAACTAAGCATCCCTTTACATTCCTGCCGAACCTGCAACCTTACAGTTCACAGAGCCTGCTATGGGCTGACTTCCTCGAACGAAACCTTCTATTGTGATCGCTGCATGGAAGTAGGGCCTAATATCAGCTTATCCTGCAGAGTTTGCCACCAAACCAATGGAGCTTTAAAAAAATGCGGCAGATTTTGGGTACATGTGACGTGTGCATTATTTACAGACTGCTTCAGAGTTACTGATTGGCAGAGAATGCGTATAGTTGAACAAAATACAGAAACGTCAGAAAATTATTGTGAGGAATGCAAAGAATTGAGCATTGGCACTATTAAATGTACAGAATGCGATAAAAGAGCTCACCTAATCTGCATGCTGCAGAGGAATAAATGAAATGCAAAAATATTGCTGAGAGGAGCAGGAGGAATTTTATGTGAAGAACACAAAATTGGCCAAGAAAAACACTGTTTTTGTGGGAAAATATACCCAGAAGGTGCGAAATATATGATACGCTGCGATATATGCTGCACATTATATCATGGAGATTGTGTAGAAATCCCTGAAACATTAGGAAAAACTATTGAAGACTATATCTGTAAATTTTGTGACCAATGATCCAAGGTTAAGAAAAAGCTGGTAAAGGAAATTGTCACGGGTACAAAAGTTGCTATAAAAATGCCTAATTGTCTTGTGAATTTAAATTTGGGGGATTGATTGCTTGTTGCTCATTTAGCTTTTAAAAGAGCTTTGGAATTTTCTGAAGGAAAATCAAGCAATGAAAATTTTGATGAAATTATGGATATAACTAAGAATCTTCCATTTTATATACAGGAAATTGCTGATCTTAAAGAAAAATCAAATAAAATTAGGTTTTTAACTTCAAAATTAAAGGATTTTAATTTTGGAATTGAAAGAGAGCTCACAGATGAGGAAGCAATTCAAGTAAAAGGAATTATTGATGAATCGAAATCATTAGGACTAAATCTTCCGGATTTCAATAATTTGGCAGTGAAATTACACAAATATGAAAATTTAAAAAAAATCAAAACTATGGTGCAAAGCTCGCATGAGTTTACTCTTAGTTCTGCTAAAGCCCTATATGATGAAATGCTTAATATTATGCCAAATCATAATTTAATCCATCAATTACACTTATTAATTGAAGAATGCAACGATTGGTTTAACACAATAAGAGAGTCATTAGCAAAAAGCCAAACAAGTTCTTTAGAAGACAAATTAGCGGTTTTAGATGTAAATTGCTGCTTAGATAAAGCAAAACAATTACCATTTCAACTTCCAGCTGAAATAAAAATTATTGAAGAAGAATTATCAGCAGCTGAGGCTTGAGATAAAAAGTTTTCTCACTTGGAAATGCCTTACAATACTCAAGAGCTTCAGCGGTTAATTGAAGATATGTCCCTATTAACTATTCAAACTCCGTATATGCTTAAAGCTAAAGAAGTTTGGACTCTTTTTTCTGACTGAAATTCCAAAACAGAGAATTATACCAATGGAAGCGAAAATAAATCACTCCCATCACTAGAGGAAATTAAACAACACATAAGATATGGAGAAACCCAAATTGATACAAAAATAAATGTAAAAGAAATTACAACTCAGCTGCTAATTAAAGTAAATGAAGCTTGCATATGGCAAACTAATGCGCAGGCAGCTATTGTGACAAAAGTAACACCTCAAAGACTCAATCATCTGCTGAGAGAAGGGAAATCAATTATTTGCCATTTCCCAGAGTATGATGTTCTTGAGAAAAGAGCAGGAATTAACAAAAAAATCAGCGAAATTTTGCATAAGAAGCATAAAGAAGAAGATCTAGTCACACTTCTGCAAGATGCAGAAAAATACGGAGCTGATGACGAGTTTATTGTAGCTGTACAAAATAAATTGCAGTGCGCACAAGAATTAAAAGCAAAAGTCAAGGAAACTCTTGAAGGGAGCTTTACTGATCCAAACACTGAATACTCCAAAGTCCTTGATGAAATAAAAAATGCAAGGACAGAATTGCTGGAAGAAAAGCAAATGCTGGAAGATAAGATCAAATCACTAAAATGAATGGAGCAAACAAGAGAATCCTTAAAT
Source organism: Blepharisma japonicum (assembly GCA_949751835.1). Lineage (NCBI taxonomy): Eukaryota > Ciliophora > Heterotrichea > Heterotrichida > Blepharismidae > Blepharisma > Blepharisma japonicum. The sequence continues at coordinate 254,031 of CATKHK010000033.1, read as the reverse complement.
GAACTAGAAAGCCAAGATTCTTCAAGCAAAAGAAAAAAGACAAGTGAAATTGAAGTCCTTAGGAATATAGTAAACAGAGGCATAAAAATTGGTTGTATGGATCCACAAGCTGAAAAGATGCTTGAGGATTTAGCTTTCAGACTGTGGGAATTGGAGTTCCAAAGATTCGAAATGTGTGATGAAATCACGGTTGAGCAGCTCCAAGACTTATCACAAAAAGCTAAACTGCTTAAAAATTATCACCCTCAATCATTAACCATATTCAATGGGATTATGGAAGAGGTTGAAGAAGGGCTGAAATATTTCGATAGTCTATCAGAGCAAGATGTCAGTGCAGTAATTTCAGAAAATATGACAGAATTGCAGAGAAATATCAATCTATATAAAGAGAGACTAGAAAAGCATGGCATTATTATACCTGAAAAGTATAATAAACTTCTTTTATGAGATAAGTGGATAGATTGGTGCTTGAGCACTGATAAAATTTTTAAAAGTAATTCAAAGCCTTCAATTGACAGATTGTATGAAGCCAATCAAGAAGCAATTTCAATGGGAATTCCTAATGATGTCCCTGCATTAAAAATGCTTACAGAAGAAATTTTTGCTTATGAGCAATGGCTTTACAAATATACTTTTTATTTTTCAGCCAGAAAACTTTTCAGCAGCCAAAGCTTGAATATTCAACATTATTTAAAAAATTTAAGAGAAAAGCCAAAGCCAAATTCTCAGCAATTAAAAGAGCTCCTTCAGCTAGCTAAGAATTTGAGGACCTGCTGTAAAGAGGAAGTTTCTATAATGGAGTCAGATTTAATTAAGCTTGAAAAATGGCTCAGTGAAGAGCGCCACTTTTTTGAAAAGCATCCTTATGAGAATTTACTAACAGCTTGCAAGAAAAAATACGATGACTTCAGAAAAACAGCAGCATTTGAAGAGTTTTATAAAATAGTCAAAGAGTATTGTTTTGAAGTCTATATAGAAACTGATGACTATGGAAAAAAACTATGCAGCTATGAGTGAAACTTTTCTGGGCAAAGAATTCTCCAACAGAAAGGAAAAATCCCTCAGGAAGAATGGGATGACCTATTTGCTTCAATAGAATATTTGCATAAAGAGTATTTAGATGCATTCACACTTGATAGGTTAAGAAGGCAGCAATCGCTGAGAATCCAAATAGAAGAAGATGTCGAAAAAATTAAGAGCTTTGACCCATCTTCAGAAATAAAACCAATTAATCTTGAAGAACTAGAGCTTCTATATGAGCAGGTAGTAAATTGCAAAATAAGTATTTCTCAAGAAGCTTATGTAAAAGATCTGATTGGGCAGTGTAAAAGTTTCGATGAAAAGTTCAAAAGTATGATACAAAACAAAGTGTTTGTTCAAGAGTTTAAAGAACTACAAAATGATTTGATGAAAATCCCTGTATCTATGCCAGAAATTTCATCTCAACTCAAGTCTATAATTGAGAAAACTGCAACACTTGCTACAAGGATGAAAATACTTAAAGAATATTCAGGCAAAAATAAAATTGAAAGGACTAAAGTTGAGCAGTTTTTGACTGATTATAAGCATGCTGATGCCAAAATAGAAGATGCAGAAGATATTATAGCTGAATTAGACTATGGAAAGCAAATTCTATCTGAAGCGACAAGCATTTTAGATAGCCCAAATGTCAATCTTGACCAATTAAACTCAATCAGCGGCAGGCTAACTAGCTTAAAAATTCACATGGGACAAGATGAGAAAATAATTAGAGTCAAAATCTGGAAACTCAAGGTAAAACTTGCTCAAATTCACAAAGTCAATTTTTCTATTCTAGTTGGATGGTTTAATGAAGGCAAACAAATGAAAGAGCCAAGCTTATTTGCAGAGCTTGACAAGTTAGAAAATTTAATAAATAAAGGAGAAAAGTTCAAGGAAAGGCTGTCCTGCTGTCGAACGCTTGAAGAAATTATAGAAATTGAAAATGAGACAGAAAAGTTGCCTTTTGATTTAGCGCATTCTATTATAGAGCATAAAACAAGAATAAATTTAAGTGGCGCAGGAAAAGCGGATAATGCAGAAGGCGAATTAATTCCGAGCAAAAGACCAAATGAAGAAGTCCAAGATATTGAATTTATCAGGAAAAATAATGTGAAAGAAATTTTACAAAAAATCATGAGCGATATTAACTTTGTGTGGGATAATAAGGAAGAAAAAATGAATCGAATTGCAACAAAAATTGAAGAAATTGCATTTAGGGCTTATTCTCAAGAAGGAAGATATAAAAAGGCTATTGAAAACATTTTGAGAATTATAAGAAGGCTTCAAAATTATGAAGGATTTTCCAAAAAATTATTGGAAGGAGAAATAAAGCCAGACCAGCTTACTTATATAGAGCCGAAAGAACTGAAAGAGCCAAAAGTTATTAAAAGAATTTTTGATGGGGTACCTCTTGTGACATTGACAATCAGCAAAGAGAAACTTAATCAACCTGATAGATCTAAGCCAGTCAAAAAGCAGAAAATAGAGCAGACTACTTCTCCTGTGCAACAAAATAGCCCTATAACAAGAATTGAGCCAATCATACCTACTCAAAGTGGTTCCTCAAAAGCCAAAATTCAAAATCTTATAAAAGAAGCAAAATCTCATCAGAATAAAGAAAAAGTCCATAAAATCCCTCCCAAAGAAACAAAGTCTAAAATTTCTCCTCAAATTCCTGAAACTTTGCCTATACAAAAACCCAAGCCAAGCGAATTTTCTGTCAGCAATTTAATTCATGAAGTGGAAGCATATAAAAAGAAATATGACACTTTAGAGCCTAAACAAGAGCCCCATAAAGAATTTATTGAAAAAACTAAAAGTTCCAATGTTCCATCAGACTCTTCTGCTATGACAACAGAAAGCGCTCCTAATGAAGAATGGAAAGAGCATAATAAATCAAGGCTTGAGCTTAATGGCTCTACAAAACCTGATAGTCGTGAAATAGTTCCAAAAAAACGTCCACAAGAAGATTTTGAAGAGGAATATATTACTAAAAGATCAAAATATGAAGAAATTTATCAAGAAGGAAAATTCAGCAGTGACGAAGAACTGGTAGGAGAACCTCAGCCAGCTGATCCAAGTTTATCACGACCTTTATATGATGAAGATTTATATGGGACTACTCAGCAAGAAGAATATAATGTTTTTGATTTTGCTCAAAAAGTTGACTACAGTGCAAAGCGGAAAATAAAGAAAAAAAACAAGCTTTTTGACCCTTATTCTTCAAACGCAGTGAAAAATAAAGCTCCAGCAGGTAGCTTACTAAAGGTGTGAACTGGAAAGCTAGAGTACGGCAAACATTTTATTAATGTGAATATGAACTCAGTTGACACGATTGACTCTTTTCAAAAAATGCCTCAGTTTGGAAATAAAATTTCGATTCAGGGCAGGACCAAGCAAGATGAGCTTGAAATTTATGTATCTCAAAATTCTTCAGGGCCAGTCACCAAAGCTATAACTACAGCCTGGATTGAGCCGGCCGAAGGCTCTGAAAAAGAATTTGGAGAATTAGTTCGAGATTTAACAGATAAAGGACGTGCAGCTGTTATAAGAATTGACAGCTCTTTAACAATGTATCTATCATCATTGAATGAATCCTTCAAAACATTTCTTACTTCAATACATATAAATATCAACCAAAAATTAAGCCCAGCTGTAGTTCCCTTTGTATCCACAAAAGAAAAAATTGGCTGCATTTTGTTTTTCAAAAAATCAGCTGCTAGCAGTGGAGCTCTTATGCTGAACCCTGAAGTAATCGCTCAAACTGACCCAAATTCTGTACCTGAGGTCGATGATTTGCCTGAAAAAGAGCAAGAAATGTCGCCGATAACTTCAGAAGAAGAAAATCAAGATCTGCAAGCTAGTGAAAATATCCCGAAAGCCCTCCAAGACGCAATTTCTGCAATATCAGCTGGATCAGGTAGCAATCCACAAATTTTGAGTAACTTACAAGATGCGATTTCTAACATAAGAGAAAACGGGTCAGAGATCACTGAATTAATTTCCATTATCAGGCAGCAAGTTGAGCAAGAGTCAAAAAAGCAGCAAACACCAGGCGTCCAAAATGTCAACCAATTTTTAAGCCAGCAATATGTCCCAAGGCCTACTTCATCATATGTGTATCCTCCACAAAATTATATGTATGCTCAACAGCCTCCATATGGCAATCAATATTATCCAAGGCAAAATCAACCCTATAAGCCTCCCTCCCCACAAAAAAAGCATGATGATCCCCGAAGACATAATAGATATTAGTAATCCAATTAATGTTTTTTTAAGTGTTCATAAAGAATTATTTATCTTAAAGTCCCCAGCCCAGGAAAACCTTAGCAATTTCAGCAATGCCCTTTCCGCAAGTATAATAGTTAGTGGAGCAGGTTTTTACATAGCCAATGTCTGTGGTAAGTGATCCAGCGTTGTCAATGCACCTGTAAATTGCACTTGTTAAGCCTGAGGTAGTGGTTAAAGATTTAACAGCTGTTGCAAATCCAGCCCAGTTGCAGTCTGGCATATGAGAAACAAAGTCAGCGCTAAGCTTATCTGCATCAGTATAAATTGTTTGGTTAGCAGTTGCGTTTCCAGCTGCAATTTGAAGAATGTCATTATAAACTGCTGCACCATCTGAGAGTAAAAGAGCAGTGTCTTTGTAGCATTGGTCTGGCTTGCCTTCATTAGCTTGCATTCCGAAGAAAAATCCTGACATAAACTGGTAGGCGTTTTGTCCACCGGTCTTTACCATGCCTAACTGGAAGAATTCTGCATAAGAGACTTGAGATGACATGCATGTTGCCAAAAGCCCGAAGAGAACGAGAGATCTCAGGTACATATTTATTATTTGTTCACCACATTTTAGGTAATTTTAAGTTGATGTATGGAAGATTAAAGTTGAGTAAAAAGGATTTAGATTAATATTGATAGGATTATGGGCATTTATTACATATTTAATTAAATAAATTTATTTATTGGTGATTAATATAAGCATTTTCCACATTTCTTAATGATTCACAAGAAATTTATTATGTACTTAATCTTTCCTATTTTTTAGTTCCTTGATCCTTACAAAGATTATAAATTTTTCATCATGATATCGGAAATTTAAGTTAATAAGTTTCCTCAGTTACACAAAAGTATTATAATGGCGAAAATTGAAGATCACGTAATAAATGATTTTATCTTAAAGTCAATCTCCACCCCTCAAAAAAAACGTTTTTTTAACGCTGTAGCATGAGAAGATGATTTTTCAGCCCTTAACCCCAACAAGGTTAATCAAACTTTACAAGATAAATGAGAAAAGGAATCACCAGAAAGCCCTTTCAGAACCAAACTGAAACTTAATATAGAATCATATAAAAGAACCTTTACCCCAAATTCAGATCGTGGACCATCTTCATCATCAACCAAAAAACTTTATTCCCTGATCTCAAAGAATGCAAAAATCCCAATAAAAGCTGCTGAAATCTCAAAGCGAGAGCTTAGCATGATAAATAATAAATACAAAAGTGTAGCAAAAGCAGTCAAGAATTACCAGAAATTAGGAGTTGACAAAAGTAAGCTTATGCATATAAAAATGATCAAATTGCTACGGGATGATTTTCAGGAAAGTCGAAAGCAAATGAATGATAAGTGTGTAATTACTATGCCGATATCGCTTCAAACAGTTAAGCAACAAATAAGGTTTGGCACATATAAATTCAAGGATTTTTAATTTTATGTTTGCTAAAAATAAAATAATTAAACGTTAGACAAAGCATTTTTCTCTCTAGGAAGCTAAAAAATCATTTATAAAATAATAATTAAAAGTTTTTGAATATAAAAACCAACGCAAGAAGCACTATCATGACTATCAAAAACATAATGCAACTTGTTGCCCTTGTACACCTTTGATGTTTCTCTGCCTTTTGAAGCTGCACAACTCCTTTTTTTGTATGATCTGAGGCTTGTTCTAAATTATAGTCAATTCGATCCAATATTGTCCCTTGGTTTACTACTAAATTGCTCAAATCTTTAAAGATCATAGCAAGCTCATTTAAGTTGTTGACTAATTCATTTATTCCTTCATCTCTTGCTTTTGACATTTCGTATACTTGATCAAGATTATCTCCATAATCCTCTTCAATTTCATCCTCTTCAGGCATTTGTAAAGGAACTGAGCTTCCTGATTGAAGTTGTTGATATTTTTCCATATACACCCTTTGCATTGTTTTATGATGCTGAGTGAATTCTTGTAGTTTCTGTGCTAATTGCTGCTGAATATTTTTGCGAATAGTGATATCGCTATTACTTCCTGATGATTTTACAATATCGTGAATAAAACCATCTAAATCGCGCATTAACTAGCTGAATAATAATTTACCTTTGTTATTTCTTGAGAAAGGATAAGGATTTCTCGTTCAGCCTGGCTGGGATCTCCAAATGTAATTTTAAGCCTTTTAGTTTGGGCTTGTTTTAATAATTTTACTAAATAGCAGTTTACATTTGTCTTCAAGCGTTTTTAAATCTTCTATTACTTTGTCATATGAGTCAACCCATAAAGGTGGGAGCTGATTTTGCTTCGGAGGCTCAAGAGGAATGTGACTTGGGGAAATTCCCGAAAGAAGAACAGCCCGGCCTGAATCATTAGATGAGGTTGAGAGGGAAAACCTAGAAGGAGATTTCTTTTCATCTACCCTTGCTTTTTTATAGAGATGAGTAATATTGCGGCTTGTTCCAAGACATTTAGTAACATGAGATATTGAGCTTGACATTATATTAGATTAGAATCTTGTAATTAAAATATAAACGGCAATATAAATATGACTAGGAAAAATTCTTTAAGTGCTAGATATTTATTATTTATACAAATAGCTAATCTCAAAATATAATTGCAATATTTAAAAATTTTAAATGTATTGATATAGTGCTATAAAAATTATGCCTTTTTACCCCGGATATTTAGAAATCAGATTAAGGTTCAAAAAATTAAAAAAGCCAGAATATATTTATTCAATTTGCAAAATTTAATAAAGGCTTAGGCACTATCCTTGCAGCATATTTATTACAAAGTCTTAAATTTAAATAATTATAAGTGTATACAGTTAAATTCGAGATTCAAACCTCGTAAAGATATTTTAATATATTTTAGATCTGAAAATTAATTAGTTTTAATTATTGCTTTTATCTCTTTCCATGCAAAATTTTATTTTTGAAGAAATTCTCAGTATAAGTAACCATGTCATCTTTCTTCTTATGGAAAAATTTATCAACAACATTATTTCTTCCTTTGGAGTGGTCTCTAAATCTATTCTTCATTTCACTTCTTGCCATTGAGTACTCTTGCCTGTATCCAGGGTTAAGTCTCATGCAAATTCTTGGAGATAATTCTTGTATTGCCTTCGTATCTCTAAAGCTTTGATCAGTTTCATTGACTTCTTTAAACGCAATCGTTCTATTTAATCTCTCCACAATTTTAGGAGACAATGATGCACGTTTCATACTCTGTCTTAATAGGAGTGGAAGGTGAAAAGACGTTTGAGGGTCCATAACTGTAAATAAATATTATGCTCTATTAACTATTCTCTTATAAAGGTAAACATTTGCGATTAAAACTCTTCCAGTTATTTAAATTACATCAGCTTAACAATAGAGATAAATTATTTATCAGATCAATATGTATGATCTTTATTGTTCAATAGATATAAATAAATACCACTAATAAAGCATCATGGGAAACTGTATTGGGAAAAAGGAAACACATCAAAAAACAGAAACTCTTGAAAAAAGCAACACTTTATCGAATGAAAAAGAGCCAGAAATAGACTTCGAGTCAGAATTTAACATCATGTGACAAGATTTTGGAGATGAATGTAAAGGATATTTTAGCAAAAATTCATGATGATAATCTTCGACTGTTCTTTGATAAAATTGAAGTCAAAAAAGACTCAGCCGAAGAGTTTTTAATCACTTACATTTTGAAATGTGAAACTTTAGCTGTTATTACAAAACCAGAACTTTTTGAATATTGTAAACTGTAAAACCGATTTAGGAATGAACTTAGCTCATGGGATGCCTTAGCAAATTCGATTCAAGAAAAGATTAGAGAATATTCAGAAGAGTATTTTTTATATAGTCAGAAACATATGAGACTATTTTTTAAATATATTTTTGAAAAAAGCTCTGATTATCCTAAGGTAATAGAAACAAAACTTGCCGTACCAATACTAGACATTCTTATTGAACTATTTCCTTGGTCTCTAGCAAATAGATTCCTTGCCTATATAAAAATGTACAGAAAATCAGAGCACTTAAAAATTGATGAATGGGAGCACATTCCTGTATTTTTGATTGAATATAAAGATGGTCTTCATGATTATAACGAAGAAGACAGTGCCTTTCCTAGGCTTTTTGATGAGTTCGTTAAGAGTATGTCTTCTACTTTTATTAGAGTTCTAACTCATGAATAATTTTTTTCTATTAGATTAAACTTAATTATCGGGTATTTCTTGTGATTCTTTTTATATCATTTCAAGATTAAGTTCACAATTTATTGATAAGCTTCAATAAATTAGCAATAAAAATTCAAATGGTTTCTTTCCTGTTCCTTTTAAAATTAAATTGTATATGCCATTTAACTAATAATAACCAATGAATATTCCTCAAATTTATCATCTAGAAGGAGATGTCTGGCTCGTTCCATGCATGGCAAATTACAATCAAAATGAGTTCCATCCATTGCTTAAGCCAGCTTCAGAAGATTCTGAAGAAGACCCGTCTGCTAAAAAGCAAGGCTGGAATGACCTTGAAGATCAAATGCTTCTTAGAATTGTTGAAGCGAAAGGTCCAAAAGCATGAAGCGCAATAGCAAGAGAGATCAATTCACTACTATACTCAGGAAAAGGTGTAAGACAGGGCCGGCAGTGCCGTGAAAGATGATATAATCACGTTGATCCGAGCCTTAAAAAAGGTCATTGAAGCCCTGAAGAAGACATTTATATACTTCAACAACAAAGAGACATAGGAAATAGATGAAGCGAGATAGCCAAAGGGCTTCCTGGCAGAACAGAAAATAGTGTGAAAAATAGATGAAAAAGTATGATTAAAAAAGCTATCAGAGAATATCCGCCAGGAACTGATGTTATCAGCATGTTAATATCAGAAAAAATAAACTGTGATGTAGATATGGAAGAAGAAGAAGACAGCACAGATGCGAACACAGAAAAAGAAGTTGAGCAAGCGCCAGGGCATGTTTACGATATCGGATCAAGCCCTCCTAGTGGCTTTCAACAGCCTCATTCGTTAGTTATAAATTCGGTCAGAACGAATTTATCGAACTTTGCCAGAATGGATTTTCAAATACAACAGAATTCAGATTTTAAATAAAAATGTAATGGAGCATTCTTATTATTAATAATCAATAATCATTGCATCTTCAATATTTAGGTAATTTTCACAGTCAGAACTACTGTCAATTCTTTCGAGCACTATTTCTTCTATAGGCTCAGTATCATTTACTTCTCTATTCCCATCACCTTGACTATCTACAAGCATATCAGAAACCTCATCAATTCCAATTTCTTTATCGCAAGTTTTGGTCTTTTTTGATATGCTTTTTCACCTATTTTTTACGCTATTTTCGTTTCGTCCTGGCAAGTCTTTGGCAATTAGGCTTCATTTGTTGCCGATTTCCTGCTGTCTAAGGATGATGAAATTGTCTTCTTCAGGTGTTCAGCCTCCTTTTTTAAGGGATGGGTCGAGATGATTACATCAACGCTCTCTGCATTGCTTTCCATTACGTATTCGATTATTTGCATAAAATCTATCATTGAGTTCTTTGGCAATTTGTGCTCACTTTTTACTGCATTTTGTAGGTAGCAAGCTGATTAGTGCTTGGTCTTCGCTTTCAGTTCAGGGATATCGAATGTAGTGCACATGATTAGATACCGGTTTAAAAAGTGGGTAAAATTTATGCTTGGATTCATTGATTCTACAAGGAATCATTCAAACTCCGTTCCCTATTTCGTAAGGATCTGTAGGATACCGATTACCATCTTCCATATATTCTCCTCTTTCCGTCTGATTTATTAGTAGACCTGAAATTTTTAAATTAAGCCTTATATAATTTAAAATTCCGCAACCTTAAGTATGTGATTTGCCATTTTTCTTTATTTTATTCTCTCAACCTGCCTATTGGCAAATTATTTAACTATCTTAATTGTCTTTATAGAATGTAAATATTGCACTCCTCTTTTAAACAGTTTAAGAGGCAAGGATAAACAATTTTCATAAAGTTTTTATATTGTTTTAGTTAACAATATTATTATTGGCACATTATTTTGTTTGCTATTCGGTGAGAAGTTAGTGCTTTATAAGGTTCTTTAACATTATTTATATGATTTCTTATGACACCATGCGATTAAATCCAAAAATGATTAAAATTAAAATCTTTTAGTTTCAACTGATCCACGATTACTTTCATTTAATTTTCGAGTTGTAGCCCTCCTCAGGCTCGCGCTTCTATTTACTATTAACGGAAGTCTCTTACCATCTCTCCCAATCGGATTTTTTTCAGCCTGCTTTTTCATGTGTCTTTCTTGTGCTAATTTTAAGCTTTTTAAAGCAGTATCTTTAGTACCTTTTGATCGAGGCTTTAATGGGGGTGGAGATGGTGTAGAATGCTTTGATGGGGGTGATGGGGATTTCGTACGGAGTTTTTTATCAATATTCATGATTCATAAATCTTTAGAAGCAGCAATATCTTCGAATTTAACTGCCTCATTATAAATATCAGCATCATCACTTGATTTTCAAAAATCTATATCTTCTTGAGGAAAACTATTCGTGACTTCATTTATTCTCTTAACTTTTTTAACTTTATTTCGGGTCGCGCCATATGTTGGGACTCCTTCAAGCATAACTTGTAATTGGCTAATTTGGTCTTCTTTTGCTTGCAGCATCGATCTCAACGAAGCAATTTCCACTTTATAGTCTTCATTTTGCCTTTCTAATGTAAAGATTTTTTCTTTTAAATTATTAAGATCAGGTTGAGTTTCTAATGTTTGCGATTGTTCAGTTCAAAATCCAGTTGGACTTTCAACTGTGCCTGCCATTAACGAAATTTTAGGAATGAATTGAGATTCAGACGGTAGCTGAGGACTTATAGGCTGATCCGGGGATTTAGAATAAGGAAAAGAGTCAGGGATTACCCCCATACTATAAGCCAAATCGATTCCATCAAACCCAATAAATCATGGGATACCTTTGATTTTCAATTCTTCTCGAAAAATATGTTTGTCGTTGTTGTTAAGGTATAAAACATCTATTTCTACTTGAACTTCCTCGATAAGTTTTTTGATTGCGCCTTCATCACTAAGTGCAACTCCTATAATTTCACATTCATAATTATATTCCTCAACGGTTTTTATAAACTCATGAATGCAATTAAATGAATTTTCATCAAAGCATATAAGCCACACTGAAACCCCTTCAGAGAATTCTATAAGTGTTTCCTTATTGTCAAATAATGATCGAAATCCTGAGATTTTTTCTAAAAAACTTGCCATTTAATAATAAATTTGAAAAAATTAAAATGCTTTGTTTCGCATCATAGATATGAACTCTGTGAAATCAATTACACCATCCCCATTAATGTCAGCCTCACTTAATATTTTTTGACATTCTTCAAAGTTTATGGAAGGGTCAGCTGATAAAAAGGCTTGAAGCTCGGAAGCAGAAATAGATCCGCTGCCATCAATATCGTAAGCCTTAAACGCTTTTTCAAGCTTAGATATAGAGAGAGTTCTTTCTCAATCTGTTGCTGCAGTAAGAAATTCTGAAAAGTCAATAAATCCATTTCGATCTATATCACACCTCTCCATGATTTCTTTGGCGTCTAATGATGCTCCAAGCTTTACTTTTAAAATCCCAGCTTCAAGCTCTTCCATGCTGATTTTTCCGTCTCCGTTTTTATCAATGTTCCTGAAAACCTCTTCCAATTGATGTGTTTCTTCGCCAGCAGCTAGGTGAGTAGCCATAAAAGCCATTGTTGCTTGCTTCAGCTTTACATCTGCGTGAAAAAATTTCAGCCTTGTTAAGCAGCTTATGTGTAATGGCCTATCTTTGATAGCACCAAAAGCTCTTTGCTGGATTCATTTATGATTCATTGCTTGCTCAGCAGAAAATCTCTCTTCAACATTTAATTTTAGTAAATGCAATATAAGATCTTGTGCCTCTGTCGAGATACTTCGTCACTCTTCTGTGTTTGTTTTAAACTTCCCTTTCCTGATTCTTCTGAAAAGTTCATTAATGTCTCTCGCGTTAAAAGGAGGGTATCCAATTAGAATGATAAATAGCACAACTCCACAGCTTCATAAGTCGCATTTTTCAGTATAATTCTTATCCAAAACCTCAGGTGCAACAAAATAAGGCTAAATTATATTTACTGTTCCTAATAGCTCAGTGAATTTTTGGTTTTCAATAATTTTTGAGGAGTGTCCAAAATCTATGAGTTTTACCAGAGAATTTTCTCCAGGATGCTCCAAAAGGAGATTATCAGGTTTTATATCTCTATGAGCAATACCAAGTTTATGACAATGAGAAAGAGCTGAAAAAATTTGCAACATATATTTTGCAGCTTGGTTTTCACTAAAATCTTCTGAGCTGGTTATTCTCTCTATAATATTTGACCCTGTACAAAGCTCAGTAATAATATAATAAGTATCAGATTCCTCTATAAATTCCAAAATTCTTACAATATTAGGGTGATCCTATGTTTTTCTTACAACATTAATCAAATTCTCTATTTCAGTCAGTATATGCTCTGTGATCATTTTAGATCTATCAATAGCTTTAACAGCTCTTAGTAGCCCTGAGGATTTATCTTGTGCTTTATATACAGTTCCATAGCCTCCAGAGCCTAAAGTTTGTATAATTTTAAATTCATCTAAAAGTGTACCAGATCGCTTTTTAATTAATGAAGATTTTCTGACCCTGAAACTCGGGACTGTAGGCTTTTTATCATATGTGGTATTTATATCTTCAGCCCCAGCACATGAGTCAATAGATTCACGGCTTTTATCAGCAATAAGACTTTTTCTTTTTAAAGGAGGACCTAAGGACTCTTTGTTTATTCCAACAATCCGAAATGTTTGACAGCATCCCATATTAATTTTCTAAATTAAAAAAATTGCAAGAAGTCTCTTATGGTATAAATTCATAAGTTTTATTCTTTCAAAATTAAAATCTATATCAATTATTATTTGGTTTTTATATAAAATGTTGGATTTCAAAAGAAAATAATAATTCTCAGTGAATTGATAATAGCATCTTTCTTTTACTTGTAATTTAAACAGTAATATTATTTTACGACTTTTTTAATAACATTACTTTAATGTGATCTTTTTTTAATATTTTGATTATTGATTAAGAAATAGAAAATCATTTTTTCTCATAAGAAATAGCTAAAAAAATAATAACTTCTTTTATAGTTTCAATTTTGCATTAAAAATATCATATAATTAATAAAGAATGTCAGTTCTAAATTTAACCCAAGAGGATCTTGAAAAAGTTGCTGATATTTATGATGTCATAAGAGTGCTTTATAAAGATAAAGATCCTTCATTAGATAAGGTTCTTTCAGACGATTTAGAAAATCATTTGAGAAATTCCATGACTGACCTCACAAACCAATTATCAGTAGATGCACCTGATGAACTGCTTGAAATCCATGTTTTTCAAGCAAAATTTTCACTATTTGAGTTTTGCATAGATAAAATTGCGAGTTATATGAATTTCTCTAAGCCAACCAGCGGTAAAATCTTAAAACAAGCAGTTGAAGAATTAAAATTTATATTCGAGACCATAGCTCAAAAATTATCAAAAGCAATGAATGAGAAGCTAAAGCTTGAATTAAGCTTGAAAACTCAAGCAAAAGAAACAGAAGACGTGCTAGCAGCAGCAGAAGCATTAGAAAATGCAGTGAAAGTATGGTTAACATAGACTTTAACTTTTGAAAGAGATGAACTCAAAATTGAAGTTGATAGGGCTAGAAATGAAAACCAAGAAACAATTGCACAACTGGAAACAGAAAACAAAAAATTTTTAGAAAAAATTATAAAATTGTCCAAGCAGAGTGCAGAGAGCTCTATTCAAATTTCCAATATTGCAAAAAAAGAAGCAGCAAGAGAGCTTAAACCTTTTAGCCCTTTAAAGCCATTCGCTAAAGTATTAATGACGAGTCAAATTCGAGATTTGACATTAAAACAAACTAAAGATCTGATTGAAGAGCTATATGACAATAAATTGAAATATGATCTGAAATGCATTGAAAATAGGCAGCCACGAGAAACTCTAGAACAATTTATGCACTCTTATTTATATAAAAAATATGGCTTAAAGGTAATTTCAACATAGTCAATCACCACAGAGATGGAAAGTGCTATGAATAAAGCTATAATAAAATACAATAATGATACAGAAGTTTCACTTTTTGGAAAAATATTGAAAAACGAGATAGATGAAGAATTTCAGATAGTTTTAAAGCAAGTCAAAGATAAAGCATTAGATATCCTGAAGCAGCATTTAAAAGCTAAATTCCCTTATATGCAAGAAAAAGCAGTCAAAGAGCTAGTTATTGAAAAATCTAATGGCGAATTAGAAGAAGATGAGTGAGCTACAATAGTTTCTGGGCTTTATTCTCGCAGTGATGCTGAATATTTGCAAGATTTATTGTCTCAGAATTCTCCTGTTGTTTCATCACCTACAAATAAGCAAAAAAAGCCAAAAGTTTCATTCATTAAGCTGATGCAAGTAGTTCAAGAATTTCAAATAGCAGGCTATGAGTCATACTTAAAGCCAATTGTAGGGTGCTTCAATGAGTTTGATGAAGACCATAACGGAATTCTTAATATTTCACAATTTCAAGGACTTTTATCAAAGCTAAATATTGAAGAAAATATAGAAAAATTCAATTCAATTGTAGATCCGTTTAGGGCAGGAGTAGTCACTTTTACTGATTTTATTACACTATTAAATACGGTAAAAAATATACAGGAACAAGCTGAGAAAAACGGAGAAACTTTAAGTCTCTTGCAGAAAGTTTACACAGATATAAAAGATAAATCGCCTTAAATTATTTAAATTGATTTACTGCACTTTTATTTTAATAATAAAATAAGTGTTTTATTTATTTTTTAACGGAAATAACCGAAAACTCTATTTAGAGTTCAACTCTATATTGGAAAATAAAGTTTTTATGTTTTTTCATTACAAATATGTTAATTTTAAAATTCACATGAGCTTTATCTTATTTTGAAATCAAAATATTTATGCTTTTAAATCATATATTATATTTATATCATAATTTATTATAAAAAACAAAAAGACTTCATGATTTAAAGTCACAAAATTGATTATTAAATAAAACGACTATAAAGATGGATTTACCAAAATCATATGCAGATGAAATTTACGAGACACAACAATTAATTAAAAAGCTGAGAAATAAATCAGAACCTGCTGAAGACTCATCATGAGAACAATTCAAAAACTCACTTAGCATTATTCAGCATTCAGAACGAGAACTCTTTGCATTTTATTTCATTAATATCATGCTAAGTTTAGATTATTACATTTTGACGACAATGATTCCTCTTTATTTCTCTCAACAGCAAGGTGCATCTGATACTGGAGCTGGAATTGTTTTTGGTGTTGTCGGTATTGTGGTAGGAATTTTGGCTATTATTCTTGGCCCATTTGTAAATAAGTTAGGATGTAAACAGTCCTTAATTATATCAAGTGGGTGTACCTTTATTGGCTATGCACTCCTCCTAGTGACTAGAAATCTTGTGGTAAATTTAATAGGAGTTATATGCTTTTTAACTGTTGGCTGCGCAATGTCATGGTCTGTCGTTGAATTAGGCGCTAAATTATATACAGCTAAAGAAGCAAGAAATACAAGCAATTCATTATTAATGATGGGAAATTTTGTCTCTGGGATTTTGGCTGGGACTGCTATAGATTTTATATGGACAAACAACAGCAATATAAACACAACTTACCTTGCTATATACAGCACTGCAGCAATTGCTGCAGGAATATCATTATTTATAGCAATATCGTTAAGAGCACCGATCGAAAGTGAGGAAGAAGAGGAAGAAATAGCTTTTACAAGAGATTTATATATAAAAAAGAAATTTTGAAGATTTTCTGCATTGATTGGATTATTGATTTTACTCAGGAGTGGATGCTTTGGACAGCTAGATGCAACCTTTCCGAAGTATCTTACAAGACAAGAAGGGGAAAAAGCCCATTTTGGAGCATACTTAGCTCTGCACTCAACGACAATGCTTATTTGCACAATTGGATTTACACCACTTTCATATGGATTTTCTAGCTATTCTCTAATTTTGGTTGGAGGTTTTATTGGATCAATTTCTCCTTTGTTTTTGGTGATAGGTGAGGGCAATCTTTATTATATTTGTTTTGTTGTCATTGTATCTGCAGGTGAAAGTTTATGGGTTCCGAGGTTACTAGACTATACAATGAGAATTGCACCAAAAGGGGAAGAAGGAACCTACTTGGCTTTATGCAATTGTCCATTTTATTTTGGAATGATTGTGACTGGTGTATTTTCTGGTAGTTTATTGGAAGTATATTGTCCTGAGAACGGAGAAAATAACTGTGAAAAAATGTGACTTATTATAGGCGTTTCTGGAATAATGATCCCATTTTTATTGATTATTTTAAGAAAAATGCTTGAGCAACCAGATACAGAAGAAAATCCATATATTTCCTGCGTAAAAGAAGGAAATCAAAATTACGATAAAGTTCCTATAAATTAATGGTTATTTATATTTTTAATTCGTAGTAAAACTAAACAAAAAATTATGTTTTTGTATTTATTTTATTATATTTTGTTTATACAATCGAAATTTTTTTTATAATTACCTCATTATGCTCACCAATCATAAAATTATTGTGGTAGCAAGCAAAAGCTACTTATCAAACTTGCTAGAATAATAATAATTTTTTACAAGATACTGTTTTACACTAAAATTATGTTAATAAAACATCAAGTGATCCACATATAAATAAGAATCATAAACTAAATAAAGAGCGTTGATAATAAATATAAATTGGTTTGCAAATATTTTATCATTTTATATGATTTTTATATGTTTCATAAAATACTTTAATCACTGACGCTTGCCATTGTTAATAAAAACAATATAAAATAATTCAATAATAAATTTCTATTAAAATTAAATCTGTAAGTATTTAATTGCTTCATTTTTTTCTATATTAAATCCTTATGCTATTTTTTGCAACGGTTATTAAATTTTAATTGCCTCATTTTCACAACAAAAAAGTACCCCACTCATCAGTAATTTACTTAAAATCTTGTTTAATTCAATATGATAAAGTCTTAAATCTTTAATCCATCAAATAATATGGACGATCTTAAAGAAGGTCTTCTGAGCAAAAAGAAACCCAAAGAAAAGTCTCTTCGTTACATCCAGCTTGACGGCGAAACAAAACCGCGCAAATTTCCTCCAAATTCTTTAAAAAACACCAAATACAACCTTCTAACAATAGTTCCAGTAGTTCTGTATCAGCAATTCAAGTATTTCTTCAATCTTTTCTATTTAATGATCACCGTATCTCAATTCTTTCCACCATTACAAGTAGGTTTCCTTTTCACATACATAGCTCCCTTGGCTTTTGTTTTATGTATCACAATCATAAAAGAAGCTTACGACGACATAGTGAGATGAAAAAGAGACCAGGAAATAAACAACCAAATTTTCACAAGAATTACAAAAGAAGGCAGAATTGATGTAAAAGCGCAAGATATCAAGGTTGGACATTTAATTGAAATTAAAGCCAATGAAAGGATCCCTGCTGATATGGTATTGATTTATACAAGTGAAGTTTCAGGCACTGTGTTTATTAGAACTGACCAATTAGATGGGGAAACTGACTGAAAACTAAGAAAAGCTATTGCTTATACACAAAACGCACCTAAAGAGCAATTTTGTAAAATGAGGGCTTCAGTTACTGCAGAAACTCCTCATAAAAACATTTATGCGTTTACAGGAGTGTTCACAGCAGAGCTGGAGAATGGAGGCGAGTATAACGAGCCTTTAAGCTTGGAGCATACACTTTGGTCGAGCACAGTGCTTACTTGTGGAACTGCAATTGGGATTGTAGTTTATACTGGGAAAGAGACTAGAAGTGTAATGAATTCAAACATTCCTTCACTAAAATTCGGAATTTGTGACGATGAGCTGAATTTTTTATCAAAATTATTATTTGGATTGATGGTTGTGATTTCTATCGTGATGGTCATTATGTCAGGAATCACCTCAACCTTTTATCTTCTTTTCTTTAGATATTTGCTATTATTATCGTCAATTATCCCTATCAGTTTAAGAGTGAATTTAGATATGGCAAAAATATTGTATTGCTATTTAATTCCTAGGGATACTGATATTCCAAATACAATAGCAAGAAATTCAAATATTCCTGAGGAGCTAGGAAGGATCCAATACATTTTAAGTGATAAAACAGGCACTCTGACAAGAAATGAAATGAGTCTTAAAAAGGTCAGCATTGTTGATGGAAGATATGCAGTAGAAGACAAGTTTTCAATGGAAGAATTTAAATTCTTAAAAACACTGACAAGTCTTGAAAGCAAATATAAATATGATAGAGCAGAAAATATCAAGAAGATGGTCAAAGCTCTAGCTCTATGCCACAATGTAAGTCCTGTTACTGAGGCTGGCGAAACTATTTATCAAGCCAGTTCTCCCGACGAAATAGCTTTAGTCAAGTTTGCGAAAGATTCTGGGCTAAATTTATCTTTAAGAGGCCAAGATTACATTCAATTAACTTTATCAAAAGGCGTCACTGAGAGATATTCAATTCTCAGGATCTTTCCTTTTTCTTCTGCAAGAAAACGTATGGGGATTCTTTTGCAGCACCCCAGCTCAACAGATGTCCTTTTTTACCTAAAAGGCGCTGAAGACATCATGAAGACCAAAATCTCTCAAAAAGACGCTGTCAGGGTCCTTGAAGAATGCGAAAACTTAGCAAGAGAAGGCTTAAGAACCCTAATTATCGCCCAAAAAATCTTGACCTTAAATGAGTACAAAGAATGGGAAAAAGAATTCAAAAAAGTAAGCCTGTGCATAGAAAACAGAGAGGAAAAAGAAAGAGAAGTCATTGACAAGCTAGAAGTCAACATGGATGCTTTAGGTGTCACTGGCGTTGAAGACAAACTACAAGAAAATGTTGCTGATACAATTGAAAGCTTAAGAGATGCAGGAATCAAGGTTTGGATTTTAACAGGAGATAAAGTAGAAACTGCAGAGTGCATCGCAATTTCTACCAAATTAAAATCACGTGAAGAAGACTACTTTGAAATGATTAATTTACCGAAAGACCAAATTTTAGGGAAACTTGATGAGTTTGCGAAAGCAAATACCAAAATAATGCCTAGCGACAGATCAAAAGTCTTGGTTATTGACGGATCTACTCTGAATATCGTGCTGTCAGAATTTAGAAAAGAGTTTATTGAGTCTGCCTGCCTTGCTCCTTCCGTTGTGTGCTGCAGAGTCGCCCCAACTCAAAAAGCACAGATTGTAGAAGCACTCAAAGAATTCACTGATAAACGAATTTGCTCAATTGGGGACGGAGGAAATGATGTAGGCATGATACAGTCTGCTCATATTGGAATCGGAATTGAAGGCAAAGAAGGAAAGCAAGCTTCACTGGCTGCAGATTTTTCAATATCAAGATTTAATTCTTTATCCCGATTAGTGTTATGGCACGGAAGACTTTCTTACAAACGCACAGCGAAATTAAGCTATTTTGTTTTCCACAGAGGACTTATTATTTCCTTTATCCAAGCTTTATTTACGTGCATATTTTTCTTCTCTGCAATTCCAATTTACAATGGGATGCTGATGCTCGGCTACACTACAATTTATACAATGTTGCCTGTGTTTTCTTTAGTGTTGGACGAAGATGCTGATATTCACTCAATTATGAGATACCCAGTGCTATATGAATCTTTGCAGACGAGAAAATTGATGAGATTTACTTCATTTTGTGTGTGCATCTTTAAAAGCTTTTATCAAGGCTCAGTTATTATCATTATGACTCTGGTTTTGTTCCCTGATAACAGTTTCTTTAACATTGTTGTCATTACATTTTCTGCATTAATTTTGACTGAGCTATTAAATATAATGACAGAAATCGACAAATTCCACTGGGCTATGGGCGTATCTGAGGTTGTTACACTTATCCTTTATACTTCGAGCATGCTAGCCTTGAAATCATATTTTGATTTATATTATTTATTTTCTGGAGAATTCGTATGGAAAGTAGTGATTATTACACTTATTTCATGGGCTCCATTGCATTTAGCAAGCTTTTTAATGGAAAAGATTTCGCCAGCAGACCACAAGAAAGTTCAATAAAATAATTATTTCTATTTAAAAATATTTAAATAGAATTAAATCTTCAAATAATCTAAAATATGATGTGAAAATACGATATTTTAAGAACTATTACAAAAATTCAATTAACTAACTGAGAGCCTAGCAAATGTTTCTCTCATTTGCTCAAACGTATAAGGCTGTAGGACCCAGTAATCTCTTATTGTTTGAGTTAGGTCAGGATGATTGTACTCAAATTCCCACGGCACTATAGGTCTTCTATGATTTTCTGCAACATCTTGTAGTATTTCTTCAACTCTCATTTTCCCCTGCAACTCTTGATAAGGGCTTTTCCCAATCAGAATAAAATAAATAAGGAGCGCTATGGAATATGCATCTGCCCCTGCGGTCTGAACTGGAAACATCCACTCATGCATTCCTGGAGGGTTAAAATTTACTCTTATCTTGGCTTTTTTCTTCAGTGTCAAATACAATTGCTCTGGCAGAATTACTTTAAAATCTACATTTTTCAGCTTTAAAAAGCAGACAGCTTGAAGAATTTGCTCGATCACCACTAATTTCTCTTGTAAATTCAGCTCCACACTAAGAAATTCAAAATGCTTTTCTAAGACCACATATTGTTTACCTTTTACAGAAGTTCTTCCTAAAGTTGAGATTATGTGAGGATGAATCAAACATTTGTGAATGTTAAAGCTCGGGATATCTTTTTCATCAAATGGTATTAGCTCCACTTTCATTCCTGCGAGATCAATATTTCTGAAATCTGCATCTTCATCTTCCAAAGAAGGGTAAAAGCTATCTGGAGGGATATAGTCTATGGAAATTGGTTGGATTTTTCTTGCTATTGCTAAACAAGCATATGCTTGGTTTTGTATGTCTTTATTGACTTTGCATATAACTTCATGGAGCCTGTCAACAGAATAGTTTTCCAAAATTCCAAGTTTATAATATGGGTATTGGTTTATATAAGCAAAAACTACACTACGGTGCTTGTATACTTTGATCGAAGAAATGGGCAAATCTGAAAATAAAACTCCAGCTTTGGCAGAATTTACAAAAAGCTCTTCAATAGCTTTATAGACACGATCGCCTTTAAGTCTTGTGAGCCCTTCTTCGATTGTATAGCAGCTTCAGATTGGGTAGGTGATTCTTGTGCTTTCTTTGCTGATAGTGATAAACTCAAAACCTTTTACATCAAGCAGCTTGTTAAGCAAAATAGTCTCAATTTCGAATTCTTTATTACTGAGATCATGTGTGACATAAGAATCTGGAGCCCGAGTTATGACAGTCTGAGGATTTGTGTTGTCAATGCAAAGACCAGTATAAGTTATATTTTCATTTTCTCTATCACATCTTCTTACAATTTTATAAATTTCAGGATACCTCTCATCTGAAGATCTTTGGCTTCCTTCATAAGCATAGCCCTTCTTTATTAAATATAGCCCATAGCTATATCTTCCAAAAATATGGGTCATATAAGACATTGTATCATTGATCACTGAACAGATTTCATGAAAATTTAGCGTGGCATATATTATGCTATGCTCCATCAGAATTCTATTTTCTGGACTTTTGAATTTGAAAGTTCCTCTCTTAAGCTCATGATTTATATAATTATCAAATTGGAAATACTTCGACTGTATCACTGGATCATTCGCTGAATAAATTTCGCTGTTTATGGCAAAAACAATTTTAATCGCAATTGTGATGTCTCCAACTTCGATGAATGCTGGAAATAAGCTCCACTCTCTGTTTCCTTTCGATTTATCTTCTGTTGAAATGGCCACCAAAAAGCAATTAAATGTGTCGATTCCTCTGATTGTAATTTTTTCTCTTATCATCCTGAACCCAATCCCATTCAGTACTGCTTTTACAGCTCTACAGGCTTCTTCTTTTGCTATATTTTTCCCAATGTTACTAGTTACAATTTTAGTTAGGCTAATTTGCATTTTCGCCAAAAATGGGATCATCAATTCACTGGCTTGGATTTTGTAGTCTTCTTCTAGTTTATAAAGCATGATTAAGAAATATGTTTGAATGAAATGCTTTATTGCTTCATATGCAAGAGTGATGGAAAAAGACATAGCTATTAGAAATCGTGGCTCTGTCCCAAGTCTTTGAGGCTTTGGATGCTGGACGATAATGAATTTGCCTGTTGTTCTTTTTTCGTTTAATTTATTGCAGAGTTCAAGCAAGTGAGAGTACCCAGAGGCAGGGACGATGAATTTGGTCTCAATAAAAGTCAGATGTAGTTGGTTTTGAATTATACGGAGAGCAATGTAATGCTTGAGAAAGGGATATTGGGATCCGAAAATTATTGCTTCTGGGCCGAGCTGCTGCTTTATGTAGCCTGGAACGCATGAGAATGGGAATTCTGGGACATTGTAGCAGATGTTGTTTTGATCTAAAGTATGTTTAAGAATTGCATGAATTTCTGTTTCGTTCATCGCTAAACAAATTTATTATTATAGCAAATATATAGAAAAAAATTAAATATATTTAATTTTTAAATTCTAATAAATTCTTTCTTCAATTATACACAAATCTTTACATTAAACTACTCTTCAGAAATTCGATGCGATAGTCTATCAACATCACAGTTGCCTATATGCATTTTACCTTCGAAAATCTTACAAAAATCTCCAAAGCTAATTCCTTCTTTCCCTTCTAATCCATATTGTTCCAAAATTTCTTTAAATTCTTTTTTTGACACTTTTTTCCCTCTTCTACTGCAAACTTCTTTCAGATTATCCAAAGAGATATCCCCACTGTTATCAACATCAAGCTGCTTAAATACGATTCACAATATATCTTTATTGTATAAATCCTTTTTATCTAGTGTAGCTGCAATGAAATCTGTGTAATCAAGTCTCTCTTCTTCGCTATACGCTAAGTTTCTGATGATATTTTGGACCTCAGAGTGATCTTTAAAAATTCCAGCTTTTTCAAGCCCTTCCTTTAGCTCTGATACTGATATAAAGCCTGTATGATCTTTGTCAAGCTCTCTGTAAATGTGGTTTAGTTTACGAATTTTCTTTTCTTTTACATATTTCACCATAAATTTTGTAGATTCTCTGACGAGTTGATTTGTGGAGGTTTGCTTTTGCAGCTGATCGAAAATCTTGCTTTCTATCAGTTTGACATCTTTTTGGTTTCTTTGTTTAAGCCAAGGGTGATCTAATGCGTCACAAGCTGAAATTCTTTCTTCGAAATTTGGGTTCAGTAATTTTATTATTAAATCTTTAGCATCTTCTGAAAGTGAATCTCATTCAGGATTTCCTTCATTTGGATATGAGCAGCTAAGAATATTTGAAATAATTTCATTATCTGATACTCCTTGAAAAGGTAAATTTCCAGTCAATAGCATGTACAATATCACTCCTAAACTTCAAACATCACAAGATTCTTTATAGTTATTTTGAAGCACTTCAGGAGCAATATAATAAACTGTCCCTACCGATGTATGCATAAGCGTTTTCTCTTTATTGTATTTTGCTGAAAGCCCAAAGTCAATTAATTTGACTTCTGCATCAGAATCTGGCGTAGAAAATAGAATATTTTCTGGCTTTATGTCTCTATGCACAATTCCAAGGCTATGCAAGTGGCTCAACGCATGGAGTATTGAATAAATAATCCTTGCAGCTTCACTTTCTGTATATTTTCCTTTGTCTATTAATTGTGTAAAAAGCTCTCCTCCTGTGCATAATTCTAAAACTAAATGAATATATTTACTGTCTTCATAAACTTCATAGAGTCTAATTATATTCGGATGGTCAACAAGCATAAGATAAGCTAATTCTCTTAAAAGAACTTCTATATCGCCAATAACTTTTGATTTTGGGATGCTTTTTATTGCAAATTCTTGCGTTACTTTTTTATCTTTACTCAAAGCCTTTTTGACATTTCCAAAGCGTCCGCTACCAATAGAAGCTTGAAGATCATAAGATTTCTGGATATCTAGTTAAAAAATACTGTCATAAATTATTGGAACAGTTGAGCCTCTATGAGTCATTTTATCAATAAGAGTATCAGAAGAAGGAGGTTGCTGCTTTGAAATTTTATCTATTGATTCTTTTCTTGATTTGCTAAAACATTTCCCCATTGTTTTCGTTTATAAAATAAAAAATATTAATAAATTAAGAATCTTTATTTTTTATTTTTTTGAAAGGTTAAATTATTTTATATTAGAAAAGCTAAATTTATATATGAACTAATAAAGACTTTAATTTTTAGATATATCATAATGATCTATTTATAAAAAAATACAGTGCAGTTCACTTCTCATAAATCTGTATGTATAACAAAGAAACTTTCTAAATAAAAGTGTTTAAATATACCAAAAACTGCTGATAAATTTATAATTAAAACTATACTCTATTGCTATCAATGCCAGTTTTATCTACTCCTCTTCTCGAATAAACACTTTCCAAACTAGAAATATCTTCATCATTTTCTAAATTAACCTTACTCTGAAAAATATTGCAAAAATCTTCAAACTTAATTCCTTTATTTTCATTAATTCCATAAACCTCAAGAATCTTCCGTAATTCTTTTTTCGTTATTTTTTTACCTCCCCTATTAAACACTTCTTTTAAGTTTTCTATAGAAATTGTTCCTGTGTTGTCAATATCAAACTGCTTAAAAGCAAGCCAAAGTGTGTCTTTATTATGCAGAAGTTTCCTATCTAATGTTGCTGCTATAAACGCTGTATAATCAAGTTTATCTCCTTCTTCATATGATGCGTTTCTAATAATTTTTTCTATTGTTTCCATGTCCAAAGAAATTCCTGCTTTAACAAGCCCTTCCTTAAGTTCTGAAGGAGTTAAAAATCCTGTGTGCTCTTGGTCAAGATCTCTAAAAATATCATTTAATTGGCTAATATCCTCTTCTTTTGTATATCTTATCATAAGCTTCATGCTCTCTTTTACTAGCTGGTTTGTGTAGACTTGCTTTTTTAGCCTGCTAAAGATCTTTTTATCTATAACTCTTGTATCTTTATGATTTCTCCTTTCGAACCATCGATGGTTTAATGCGTCGCTCGCTGTGATTCTATTATGAGGTACTGAATTGAGCATTTTTATCAATAAATCATGAGCGTCTTCTGATAAAGATTCTCATTCAGAACTTCCTTCTTTTGGATACGAGCAAGACAAAATATTTTTAAAAATAGTTAAATCTGATCTTCCATTAAAAGGTGGCTTTCCAGTTAAAAGCATATACAAAATAACACCTAAACTTCATATATCACATGAGGGTCCATAGTTATTTTGAAGCACCTCAGGAGCAACGTAATAAGAAGTGCCAACAGGAGTATGCAATAAACAATCTTCTGTAATAAATTTTTTTGCTAGGCCAAAATCAATCAGTTTTACCTCAGCATTTGCATCACGCGTAGCAAACATAATATTTTCAGGTTTTAAGTCTCGATGCACGATATGCAAACTGTGCAAGTGACTCAATGCATGAAGGATCGAATAAATAATTCTTGCAGCCTCTCCTTCATTATACCTGCCTTTTTCTAATAATTGTGTAAACAAATCTCCTCCTGTACATAATTCCATCACCAAATGTATGTAATGCTTATCTTCATATATTTCATAAAGTCTAATTATATTTGGGTGATCAACTACCATAAGAGACCCAAGTTCCCTTTGCAAAAGCTCAACTCTGCCCTTTATTTTTGACTTTGGGATACTTTTTATAGCGAAATCTTGAGATATTTTTAAGTCTTTGCTAAAAGCTCTTTTGACTTTTCCAAAATGCCCACTTCCGATTTCCCATTCAACGTCATAATATTTTTGGATATCTATTTAACCAATACTGTCGTTTTTTATGTGAATTTTTGAGTTACTGTTATTAAGCTTTTCTGCCAGATGCATAGTGTCAGCCGATTCTCTTCTAGAAGCTTTTTTTAAGTCTCTATGGGATTTCCCACAGCATTTGCCTGCTCCCATTTTAAGAATAAGTATTTATTTTTATTTTTAAATCAGTTGATACGATACTGAAAATCGTGATAAGTTGTAGGCTAATATATTTAATAATTTGTTAATTAATTAGTGAATGATATATTTTGATTTTAATATGTTGGTTTGAAATCCTGCTTTCTCTTCATTCAGTTCATATATGCTTGGAGGTGGCAATAGTTTGATTATCCCACTACTTTCGTGCTTTTTTTCAATGCTGTGGGTTTCTGCTTTGGGTGGAGGGGGTGGAGGGATATTTTCATCTTTTGGCTTTTGTTGGGGAGCTTCATCAATTATATCTTCTTTCTTTTCTTCTTGTTTTTCTTCTTTTGCTTCAGATTTTTCTTTTTTTAATGCTTCTATTTTTGCTTTGTCTAATGCGTGAAAAACACCCTCACCTACGCCACAGCCTAAGCTTTTCTTTTCTGGGTTTTTTACATGGATTTTTCTGACCTCACCAATTTCTGAGTTATATACAAATAGCGTGGTTTCATCATAATGTCTAAGAATCCCTTCAAGTCTACTCAAACTATTTAAAGTCTCATCTGCAGTTCCTAGTATAAAGTCAGTATTCTCTACTAAGCCCAGCTCTGTGGCTAAAGAATTGGGGAAAACTTCGATAATTCTTAAGCTAGGAATTTCTGTTCAGTCTTCCCATCTCAATGTAGCACCTAATAAACCTTCACCTCCCCAATCATTTCTAGGGGTTACAATTATTTCTCTAAATGCTTGATCCAAAATATTGAAAACTTTCAAAAATACTTTGCATTTGACACTCTTAGAAATTATATTCTGTAGCGGCCCATCTTGTTGCAGCCTAATACCATTGGCATAGACAATGAAGTCGAGATAGCTTATCAATCCTGCTTGATGGGCTGGAGAGGTTGGGTTTACATCAATAACTCTAAATCCACAATTGCTCTCAGAAGAACCCATTTTTAGCTTATTAGTTTATTTCCGACTTAAGATTTCATTTTAGAGAACATGAATTCTGGTATTTAGATCTTTTCCTCAATTTTAGATTTTTATTATATTTCTTCACCAATCTTTATGTTTAAAATTCGCTGATATAAAAACCTCAAAAGTCAGGATTTTAAGTAGTCATACTATCAATGATCGATTTTGTTTACTGAGCTGTTTATCTAATGACTAATAAGGTTAGCTTCCATAAGAATTTTTAAGTAGATTGTAACATAATTTTTAATTATTAGACCTTGGAATCGACCGAATATGAAGGTAACAATCGAGGAGTCATGCTGTAGAAACTTCAGTTGTATATTTAGTTGTTTCCACTACTTCAAAGCCGTTTGTGCTAGTAGATGCCCCTAGTGACTCTGCTATAATTTTATAGCTCTTAAGTTTGTTTGCTGTATAATCGCCTTGGCCAACCCTTGTTTCATAAACATTAAAAGATAATGGGGTTCCTTTTAAAATGCTATTCCTATAATCAGTAAACTCAAATATTGCTGTCTTTTTGCAGTTATTTGATATAAATTGTGAAAATGACTCTTTTAAGGCTTCTGCTATATTTAAGAGGTTTGATTGTGCAGGTGGTTCACAAATGAAGGGCAAATTTTCTTCATCGTATAATTCTATTAGCCTTGGATGGCAAATAAAAGTATTTTTGTTGGGCATTTTCATTGGGTAATAAGGAACGACAGGAATACAGTAAATAGGGTTGTCTCATACAACCATTTGATCGTCAATTACTAAAAGCAGATCTGGATTAATGCTTATTCCTGATTTTGAGGAGAAAATTTCTAAGCTTTTTTTCATATTTGAATTTATATTATTTTCAGAACCCAAAACTCTGTCTTTGAAGTATTTTTTGGATGGATCAAGAATTTTAATCACTTCTATTGCATAGTCAATGCTACCATGAGAGTAAGCATAAAGTTCAGCGAATCTAGAAATTGATTCTAAGAACTCGTTAACCCCAGGGCGCTGTGCTACATAAATTGGACAATCTCTAACGAGGATTTTTTGACAATGAGAAGGAATAGGTTTTTTTAATGCTTTTACAGTAGTTTCTGAATTTGCTGCAACAAGTGTATTGTCTATATCCAAAATTATATGAAATTTTTCAAGCTTTTCCATTATTGTTGGGGAATCCAACAAAAAATCGATCCCTCTTGCTTTCAAAAACGCGACAGCTCGAGGATCAAGCTTTGCATTAGATCTTTCACTATTTCGGAATTCTGGTATTAAAAATACATCCTTCTCCTCTATTTTAGGATTTATAGGAAGTGGTTTGACATCTGTTATTTCGTCAATTTTTTCAGCAGTAGTTTTGCCTTTATTATTTTGCTCTGACACTTCATTTCATTCTTCAAAATCCCCCCATCCGTCAGCTTCTTCTCCTTTTATTTTCTCCTCTCTTTTTTCTATTTGCATATTTCGACTTTCTTCAGTATTTCCGATTTCATATTGCTTATTGTCAATTTCTATTATTTTGTTTTCCTCAACGTTCATTTCAGCTTTTACCTGACTATCATGGACTTTAATTTCTTCTTCGTATTCTACTTTTTGGTTGATTCCTTCATTAATTTCAGAGCTTTTGAATTGATTTGAAGCTTCTTTACCATCAACTTGCATTTGATTATTGTCAGAGTTTGCTTCTTGATTGTGTTCTAGACTTGCCAGTCATAAGCTGCTCATTGTAAGCTCTGCTTGGAAGTTTTGATCTAAATTGATGGGCTCATCAGGCTGAGTTTTTGGCTCATCAGGCGATAGTGCTGCATCCTCTCTGTCCCTTTTGACAGGCAGGCATACAGAATCATATGGATCTAAATCAATTTTTATTTTTTCTCTTTTTCT
This sequence comes from Blepharisma japonicum, assembly GCA_949751835.1. Classification (NCBI taxonomy): domain Eukaryota; phylum Ciliophora; class Heterotrichea; order Heterotrichida; family Blepharismidae; genus Blepharisma; species Blepharisma japonicum. Next base: position 224,798 of record CATKHK010000033.1, on the reverse strand, counting down.
CTGTGCTTCTTTTTGCCGAGTTTTTTGGTTTTTTTCTCTTTTTCTAGTTTTAATAGCTTCTTTTCTAACTTCGTTGACAATATCAACGACTCGCTGATTTAAAACATCGATACGGTATTCATCAATTATATGCTGATAAGGAGGGAAATCTTTTCTGTAGTAAAGCTCTGAAAATATTTCCAAAATTGCAGGGGCCATGTCTTTATCTTCTTCTATCATTGGATAGATATCTTGAGTTATGTTGATAACAATTGTTTTGTAAAGCTTAAATAAGGCGTCATTTTTTGAAATAATTCCATAATGTTTATTTGCGACAAGGTTGAATTTATTAAGCCAAATTTTTGTGAAATTGAAATTTGGTGCGCTCAAATATTTGAGAAAAATTTCAACTTGTTTATTAGTCAGAATCGTATCGCAACGCATTTGTTCTGGGTCTGTAACGAATTGGTGCTGTTCCTTTACTTCTCCTTCTTCATCAGAACTGTCATTTCTAAATCCACTGAATAGCGTGTTAAAAGAGTTTCCTTTGTTTTGCATTATATTAAATTTGCATAAGGGGGATTTTCTGAAAAATAAGCTAATTAAATAAAAGGCGTAAATTTTCAAAGTATGGGTAAACTATTAATATTAGTGAATCCAATTAAATTTGATTAATATTTAGAATGGAACCTTCTCCAAGGAGATGGCTTATGCTGTTATGTTATGTTGGGATAAGCTCTATGAATGGCCTTGTCTGATGTACTCTAACTCCGATCACTGAGAAGGCTCAAGAGTACTATGGTGCAAGTGCAAACTTGATCAATTTATTTGAAGAAAGCTATTTCATAATGTATCTGCCATTTGCCCCATTCGCATCCTGGGCACTTGGCCGAAATTATTATTGGTGCATGAATATTGGCTGGATCATAACCTGCATTGGTTGCTGAATTCGGTGGGTTGCAGGCCCAAATTTCGCACTTGCTTTAATAGGCCAATTTCTTGTAGCTTCTTTAAACAGTATGGTCTTGCCAGGCTGTTCCACTTTAGCTGCTAAGTGGTTTCCTCCAAAAGAGCAACTTTTAGCTACAACAATTGGTAGCCTCAGCAATTTTGTTGGTATCGGGTGTGGATTTGTGATTCCTCCTTATGTTAATAACGTTCCGATTCTTATGTTTGCAGAAGCGTTATACGCGAGCTTTTTTTTGATTTGTAATGTGATTGTTTCGAAAAAAGAGAACGTAAATCTTGAACAGAACTTTGAGAATTTCCAAGAATCTTGCAAAGAAGCTTTAAAGGATAAGAAAATGCTTGGAATTGTGCTTTGCTCCAGCAGTGGGGTAGCAGTAAGTTATACAGTACTTGGAATTATGGGACAATTGCTATCAAGCACGGGTATGAGGTCTGTAGAAGTGGGGTGGATTGGGTTTAGCTTGGTGATGACTGGAATGTTTGGCGGTTTAATAGCTACTTGTTTAGTAGAAAAATTTAAAGCTATTTTGAAACCGTTAAGGGTGTTTTTGGTACTCAGCATTTTTTCTATGATCTTTTGGGCTGCACTAATTGGAACTTTACTTTTAGCAATTATTGGAAGCGTATTTGTCGGTTTCAGCTTGGTTGGGTTTGTTCCTCTTGGGATCAGATGTGCAGTGGAACAGAATTTAAGGATTGAAGAATCCATCCCTACAAATATGATATTCTTTATGGCACAGATCCTATCATTAATTTATACTTATCCAGTTCAATATTTCAGCACTTTTACTCACTATACAGGACTATGGGTTGCTGCATTTTTAGTGCTTCTTTCTTTTGGAGTTTTCTTATGGATTTCAAGAACAAAACCACCAAAAACATGTCAATGGGAGTTACTGAATGAAAAAGAAAAAAATGACCCGATTAAATAGATAAGATTTTAATGTTAATTATTAGATAACAAAAATCTGGATATAAAGAACAATTTTTAGTTAAATATAAGAGTATTCTGACTGAAATACTTTTAATAGGCCAAAATTGTATTTTAATAAATTGATCCCAAGCAAGTTAAATCTTATAAATTATGTTTAACTTTAATACTAGAATCTGTTAACTCTAGCTTATGATGATAGTAATTGATCTTAAAATTAGCATGAGTCTACAAAGCATGAATTAAATATATTGCTTCAAAGAGCAATTTTATATAATTATGAATTCAATTTAGTGAAATACAAATTGCAAACTTGAAGCGATTCAAACTATCTTCAGAGACTAGTTAAAATTAGAACAATTGACTTAATTTGCTGCTTTAAATATAGCTAACTCTAGTTCAGGAGTTTATAATTCTCTTGCTATAATCACCCAAAAAGCTATTTAACTGAATGGATGAATTATAACCCAAATCGAACTATAAAGAGTCATGGGCTATAATATGTCTTTATGTCAATATCCCACCTTTAAATAACAGCTATTATATGTGAGTTAAGGTAGACTTATATTTACTAAAAATAATCAATATATTTAATAAAAAAATTTGCATATTTGATGAATATATAATTTTTATTTCATCTTTTTTGGGTTGCTATTCAAAGTTTCATTTTTATCATAGGTGTTGATATATTTCTAACGATTTTTTTCCCGATCTTTATAAGGGCTTTCATCGGCATCTCTCAAACGTCATTTTCGAACCTTGTAATATATGATAGTTTTTTAAGTTAGAAAAATTAAAATAATGTTAAATATTAAAAGAAATCAGTTCTAGCTTAAAATTTATTAAAAGAGCCTTAAATTACAGATATTACAAAAATGTAATGACCCCAGCTTAAAAAATTGAGCATTTGCTGCAATGCGCTTTTCCAAGTGGAGGCGGAGTTTGTTTTATAGTTTCCGGGTTTGTTTCGTCTTCAGCCTGATAAAAATTGATGACTGAATAAAAAGAAACCTCTACACAGCTTTGGTTTATATTTAGCAAATCGTCAGAGCTGTTATTTGAAATAGAAATAATACTAGCAAAAGATTCTTCATCTGCTTCTTCTGGTCTATGCTGCTTAAAAAGCATCATATTTTCATTATTTAATCGGAAATATAAAAGGATTTATCGAGATTTGTAAAAAGATAGAAAAGATTTGATAAAATAAAAAATAATGAGACAAATGAATAAATAATTAAAAAATAGTAAATTCAAAAAATACCTAAGCAAAACAATAATGAATTGCCTGCCCCGATAATATTAAGGGGATTCACAATATAAAAGTATCTAATTAATTGAGCAGCATGATAAATTATAATAGAATTGAAATCAAAATGCTAAAATTTGTCTTTCAGTTTACTATATCAACCTAATTTTATTCCATATTATTCACATCAAAATGTCTAACTATGATCGAAATTTTTGGCCTTTAGAAGTATTTTCCAATCAGGCTGATGAGGCTATCAAATCATTAGTAGAAGAACTTGGTCTCAAAAAATGAACAAAAATTGCTCGGATTCTTGAAGAAAAGAATGTTATAGAAGGAAGGTAAAACTTATCTAGAACAGGGAAACAATGCAGAGAGAGATGATTTAACCATCTAGATCCCAATATTAAAAATGAAGGCTGATCTATCGAAGAAGAAAAAACTTTATTTGAATGCCAACAAAAATACGGGAACTGCTGGTCTAAGATGGTAAAACACTTGCCAGGGCGGACTGACAATGCAATTAAAAATTATTTTTACAGTACTCTACGTCGAAATCTACGAAGATATAACAAAAGAGTCCCTGAAAACGAGCAGCTGCATGGAACTATACAAGAGTTAATTAAAGATCCTGAAGTTTTGAAAGTGTTGAGTGTGCATTCTGAAAGAAAAAGAACCAAAGAAGAAAAAGAAATCGAAAGACTGATGAGAGAAGAGTGCTTTAAAAGGTCAAATTCATTGAAAAGAACTGATAGCGTTAAAAGTTCTGACAGCTTAAAGAGATCTGAGAGCCTGAAACGTACAAACTCTATAAAAATTGAAGAGAGCCCAATTTCAGCAGATAACTTAAAAAGAGAAAATAGCCTTAAAAGAGAAGATAGCTTAAAGAGATCAAATAGCTCAAAGAGTTTAAAAAAATCAGATAGCTTGAAGAAATCAGATAGCTTAAAAAAGTCTGACAGCTTAAAAAAATCGGATAGCTTTAAGAAAAATAGAAAATCGACCATTGAGTCAGAAAAAGAATCTCCAAAAAGCAGTGAAACTAGCAGCAAAGTAATTTTCGAAGACACAAATAATTTAATACGAGCGCCTTCAATTATTTTATCTGCACCGGTTACACGATCTCATAAAAAAAAAATTGAAGAGCAACAAGAAATCGAATCTGCAAGTCTGCTACATAGCATATCTCAGCCAGTACCCAGCAATCCGTTTGACATAGCAAAAGGAATTGAGCCTCCAAAAAACTTTTTACCAAATAAAGATTCTCCAGGAGCTTTTACGCCAAATTATTTCGATCCATTTGATCCTCAAAACCAGCAGCCTTTTAATAGCGAAGAATTAGGATACCACAAATTAGACTCTGCGAGCAGCTTTGGGAGAGGGGATCCTCTGTCATTCTTAAACCAAGATGGCCCTTTTTCTCCAGTTTTTCCTCTTGCTTCAAGAGATGGACCTGAGCCTGAAGGATTCAGATTTACAAAATTACCATCCCTTGGGGATGATTATATGTTTCAACCTGAAAATTACAAATATATGAAAGCCTCCTCAATTGGAGAGGAAAGCAATTTCAATCCTGAAAATTTTAAATTGATGAAAATTCCTTCGATTGGAGAAGAAAGCAACTTTCAGCCAGATTTTAAATTCACGAAATTACCTTCTTTAAGCGCTGGAGACTGTGCGCTGCCACCGTTTCAGCCAAATGATGGTTTTCAGCACATTGATGGGTTCCAGTTTATGAATCAGAATTAATTCGTGTAGGAGTTGTTATTACCCTAAACCGTAGACTATATAATTATTTATTTCTTTGATAATAAACATCTGATCTTACATGGCTTAATGTAGGAAGTTTTCTCCTGGTTTTTTCTATAAGTGACAAATCAATATCGACTAATAAAACTTTTTCTCCTAATTCACCATCTGCAATAATAGTTCCCCAAGGATCAATTGCTAATGAGTGCCCATAAGAATCTCTTCCACAGTCATGATGGCCTTCTTGAGCGCTAGCAACGACAAAGCAGCCATTTTCGATTGCTCTTGCTCTTAATAAAGTTTCCCAATGTGCTCTACCAGTAATTTCTAGAAATGCTGAAGGTACTAACAAAATTTGGGCTCCTTGCAAGGCTAAATTTCTATAGAGTTCAGGAAATCTTAAATCGTAGCAAATAGTTAGCCCTAGTTTTCCTACTGGAGAATCTACTGGAGGGTGAATTTCTGAGCCTGCTCTAACTGCACTGCTTTCAAGAAGTGGGGTTTCATTCACATGAACGTCAAATAAATGCAGTTTACGATAATTTGCTATAATTTCTCCTGAATCATTTATAATGATATGTGAATTGAATACTTTTTCTGCGGTTTCTGGAACGCTTTCTTGAAACCCTCCCAGTGATAGCCATATAGAAAATTCTCTGGCTAGCTGTTTATAATATTCCATGTAAGGGCCATTTAGAGGTTGTGCATGCTGAACTGAACTACCTAATCGGCCTAAAAAATTGAAATTTTCTGGGAAAAAGGCCATTAGAGCTCCATTTTCTTTCGCGTATTGTATTTGCGATCTTACTATTTCAGCATTTTGAGATATGTTTGTTGAAGAGCGCATTTGAGAGATAGCAATTCTTTTTAGTCCTTCCATTTTATCAATATTTTTTAAAATAATTGATACAAATATTTATATTAATGAGGTTGATAATTATATAATCGCACATTGGCATGCATTAAACCACTCTGGGCCTTTTCCTAAGCAGCTACTATGCTTAATTTCTGTCTTTGATTCATTATTTACTTCTCGCTTGTTGAAAATTTCTTCTAATCTCTTTTCAATTTCTCCACAATTTTCATCAATTTCTCCAGGCGTTTTAAATGGTGTCTTTCTTTTTGTCTCACGCTCATTTTTAAAGATATCATGAAGTTCTATCTGCAGCTGCAGCTTTTGAGCACGTATTAATTCAAAAGCTTGATTTACTGTGTCTTCTTTTTCTTCAATAGTTATTCAGTTGATATGTTTCTTAATCTCTTTTGAAACCGCTTCTCGATTTATTCCAGAGTAAAAAGATTTAGTAATTACAGCATTTTTTTCATCATATTCAATGTCTCTTGCAGTTTTACTTGACCTTGATAGAATGTCTTTATCCTTCTTCATGGTGCCTAATCGCATAATGTCAGATAAATAGGCAGCTAAAATTTTTCTGTCAGTTTCATTAAGACTGTCAGAAATACAGCTCATCACTTCTTCAATAGACTTACTTAGATCTTCTTGAGTTTTATCGAATACTAAATACTCTGCAAAGCTCGTGTGGTCTTGCTTCACGAAGGTCACTTTAATTTCTTCCCAGGATTGATTAGATGAGCTGGTTTTTGTAATGTCATAAATAAAGCCTTTATCAACTGTATGATCATGCATTTGGAGTTTTGTTGGAGATTGAAGGTTGGGCCTTTGCTTAACTTCTTTAGATGCTTGCTGCATTTTATGTGTAAAGCTTATTATTTATATATCTGCAATAATTAAAGAAGAATAGCAAATTTTTTAAACAACAATTAAGAGAGAAAAACTATCAAATAATAGCCAAGAAAAGAAATTATAATTAATAGCTCTGTCTTAAAATGAGCAATAGATTCCATATTAATTATTAGGAAAATTTTCCATCTAATGATTTTCTTGATTAAAATGGTTGCTTATTGAGATCGTGGGTAATTATTTATACTATAAATTAGTATAAAGGACAATTATTCAAGCAATTGTTGTTGAAAATTGTTTATTAAAAATTATATTAGCACAGCTTTTCAATATTTCGATTATGGTCCCAAAAATCTCTACAAATTCTACCATCAGGTCAAATAGTGTATCCTTCTCCATGCTTTTTTCCTCTATGCCATCCACCTTCATATTTTTTCCCATCTTTCCATGTAAAAATTCCAAATCCTTGCATAGCCCCATTAACCCATTCTCCTAAATAATCTCTTCCATCTTCCCATGTATATCTACCAATACCATTAATACAGTTATCTCTCCACTCTCCTAAGTAAGATGTTCCATCTTCCCAACAATATTCTCCTATACCTTCCTTTAAATTATTTTTATACTGTCCTATATACATTGATCCATCGATTCATACATTTTTTCCTCATCCATTTTGCATGTCATTTTTTCATTCTCCTTCATATATATCTTCGTTTTCCCATATGTTTTTTCCTTTTCCATCTCTTTTATTTTCTTTTCAATCTCCGATGTATTTTACACCTGATGTCAATTTTATTGGCTTTATATACTTTAATTCTTCTATCAATTTAATCAGCATTTCTCTTGGATAATCTAGCTGCGCTTGTAGTTGATTATATTTTCGGATTAAATCCTTTGTCCTTTTTATATGTCTTAGTGAAAAAATTGAAGACCTTTCCTTATGGTTTTGCTGGTCAATAATTTCTTGTTTATATCACAGTCACACTAATTATTCCTTACAATACCCATCTTTTTTCCCCTTTTGGATGCTTTCTAGAAATGATCGCGAATTGGAAGAAAAAGGTTGTCGTCCGGTTTCATAGGGATATTTCCAAAGCCCTTCAAAAATATCATTATCAACGTGAATGAATTTTCCCTGTCCAAAAGCATAGCCAAAGTCCCAGTATCCTTCATATTTACAGCCATCATATCATTTCATTTCTCCATATCCATGTCTAAACCCTCCCAGTCATGATCCTTCATATGTAGATCCTGATGGATATGTATATTTTGGCCTAACTTCAGGATTATCAGACAAGAAAGCAGATGAGAGCGTTTGGTGGATTTCTTCAGTTGAAAAATATATATAATTTAACTGCGTGATTTTTTTTAGGTGAATAAATTGCTTTCTATAATGATAGCATTTTCAAATCGATTGAATTTTTATAGCAGAAAACTCTCGAAGCTCTGAGGGTTTTTCAATCTTTGGCTTGGATTCAAGCTGCAAAGTTTCCTTTGTATTCATATAAGAAGGTAAGAGAACCTGACTAGATCTTTACTGAAGGTTTCATATCAAATTCTTCCTTTTGTTCCATTCCTTGACAGCATTTTGAACAGTTTAGATTTCCCATTGTTAATTTTATTGATAATAAGTAGAGAAATTCCGCTGAGATTATTATTATAAGTCATATATTTTAGAATAAGAAATGAAATTAACGGCTATCTTATCATGTCTTCTTATTTAATATTGATATAATTATAAACTTACTAAGAAAGAGCGTAAACTAGTGTTTATGGTTTTTTAAATCATTTTGAGCAATTAGATTTATTTTTTTGATAATTGGTAATGACATTACTCATTCAATCTGTTTAAACTTTAAATCAATAATTAATTATTAAGTTTGACTCTCAACGATTTGTATTTCATATCCCTCTTTTTATTATTTATATAATCTTTCAAATTAATAAACTAAAATCTCTGAAATTTATCTTTAACTGCATAATATATGAAATTTTCAATAGGTAATTCTTCGCTCTAATAAGAAATGCTAAGATTAAAAGTATAATAATTATGGCTTCTGCTATTAGAAACAAAAAAGGACTCATAATCGGGGCTTCATATACGAATGACGAGGTAAGAAGGCCAATACAAACAAGAGTTGTCGTAGAAAAAGTTGAAAGCTTGCCAGGATCAATTGCTGGAGCTGGCAGTGGAGATTTTCATCAGTATCGAAATTTAAGGATAAGAGAAGAAGCAAGGCAAGATTTATTAGAATTTAACTATAGAGAACAAAAAATAGCTGAAGAGTTTCAAGCATTGAGAGAGTATAATAGAAAAACTGTTGAAGAAAGAACAAAGAAAAAAGCTATGAAAAGGAAAAAGAAAAAAGAAAGGAAAAAATTGAAAATTGAGGAATTAAAATTGAAGCAAAAAGAAGAAACAAATGAAAAAAGTGAAAATGAAGGAGAAGAGAAAGGAGATCCTATAAAAAAGGTGAAAATTGAAGAGTCTAAGGATATTGTCTAAATTATTATGTAGCAACAGTATTTAAATAAGCACTTAGATCAATTTCACATCCAAGTATTATTCAGATAAATCCATCTCAATTCGCTTCCTGAGCACTTTTTATTTTTGTCTTTCTCTTTTCTAATAAAATTTTGTTAAAAATTTATTACAACCCATTTTGATTTGACTGTTCTGAAGCTTTCGTCATTTTAAAATAATTTCTTAACTTTCTATAAAAATTTATAGATTTATAATAATATATAAAATAAATGACTAAAAAAATCGGAAATTATAGAATCATAAAGAGCCTTGGCCAAGGATCTTTCGGTGAAGTTTACAAAGTTAAAGATACTTCTACTTCTCAAATTTATGCCCTCAAATCAATCGAAAAATATAAATTGAAACGATTCCCAAAATTGAAAAGTCAATTGGAGTTAGAAGTCGCTGCAATGAAAGCATGCGATAACCCAAACATAATCAAATTGTTCGACGTCCTCAAAACAGAGAATAAATATTATTTGGTTATGGAATGCTGCGAAGGAGGAACTCTTGAAGATGTTGTCAAAAGAAATGGCCGACTAAATGAAGAAATTGTTAAAAAATGACTTGCAAAACTTACAGATGCTCTCATTATTTTGAAGAAATTAAATATTATGCATAGAGATTTAAAGCCAGCAAATATATTACTTACAAATTCCGACATAGAGCAAGCTGAATTAAAAATAGCTGACTTTGGGTTTGCTAGATTTTTAAACCCAAACTCCTATACAGAGTCTTATTTAGGAACTCCTTTATATATGGCACCAGAAGTTTTGCATTCAGAAAGCTATAACTTCAAAGCTGATATATGAAGTCTGGGTGCCATTATATATGAAATTCTTTTTGGAATTCCTGCATTTAATGCACAATCCCATGCAGAAATATATAACTTGCACAAAAAGCCGCTTTATTTTCCAAGTGAAATCTCAGATGGATTGAAAGATCTTATCCAAAGAATGCTAACATTTGATTTTAATGAAAGAATAAGTGCTGAAGACATAAAAAACCATCCATTTTTAAATAGTTCACCCATTATACAAACTATAGAAAACTCTTTGTGTGAAGAGTATATTATTTTATCAGAAGAAGAAAGCGAAAAGCAAAATAAAACTGAAGAGGACCTTAAAGTGATCAATGGGTTTACGAAGCAAATAAGTGAATATTTAATAGGAGAAAGTAACTATTTGTCTTCAATTTTAGGGTTTTTTGAAAACAATAAAAAATTTGATCTAGCAAAGGCAATTGCAAAATTTTGGAGACTAAATAATGAAAATAAGGTCAAGCAAGCAGAGTGAATCATTCAACAACTTCAACCCGTCAAAAAAAATTCTGATGAATTTTTTGAACTATATGAAAGTTTAAGAATTGTGCATTTAAATTCAATAAAAAGAGATGAAGACTTAAATATTTTTTTGAGCACTAAAACAGAAACACAGCTCGCAAAAGGATTAATGATAGAATCTGCAAATTTTATTCAAATAAGTAAAGAAATATACAATTTAAGCTGTGCACTATATCTTGCTAGGGCTTCTCTACACTATAATAATAGAAGCAAAGAAATTAAAAATTACTATGACTACATATCAAGTATGCATGAAAATTACCACAGACTTTTATTAAATTAATATAAATAACTAATTTGAAATGATTGCAATTTTTATAAGGTGTTTTAAAATTAATATATTTAAATAATTAAATATATATACTCACTTTATAGCTCAACATTCCAACCAGATAAATCGTTTGAAATAGATCTCAGATTTTTCTTAGAAACTTTGACTCTTAATTTTTTCTTAGCAGGTTGATAAAATATTCTTGGCGTTTCTTTCTTGATTGATCTTTCCTTTGATAAATTTTTATATAGAGTACTTGATCTCGGTGTTTTACTTGAAAATTCTTTGCATAATCTTATATTGTGTCTTGCTGATAATGAATTCTGCATTAAAGAATCTGCAATCGTAGTATTTTGATTTTTTGGAAGTAACTTGCATTGAGAAGTTTTTATTAATTTTTGACTCATATTATAAGGATCGTTAAATTCTCTTTTGCTTCCTTTTATATTAGATATTGTGTTATGCCTATACAGTTCACTCGTATTTATATATCTCTGTTTGATTTTCCTTTTCACATAAACAGTATTTTCTGTGTCATTATCATCAAGCCCTAATGTGTGTATCAAACGATTTCTCACAGAATTTCTGGATGGTGAATTGCTTGCGCTTTGATTTTTTAGAGTATTCAGTGATCTCCTGCCACAGGGTTTATAAGCACCTCCGCTTGCAATATCTTGTAAAAGCTTTTTAAATTTTTCAAAAATTTCTTTATTTTGTGGTTGTGCATTTGGAATTTGTGTTTGATGCTTTAAGCAGTGTTCAGCTCTAATTTGCATTTTTGTGCGGATTCTCATCACGGGGCTAGAAGTGTACTCTTTTCTTTTTGCTATAGTAGGTGTCGTGAAATTAATTAAACTATCCATTTTAAATTACTTTTTCTTGGAGATGGATGCACTTTTTGCAAATAAACATGATATAGTTCCCAAAAAAATAGAGCTTCTTTTATTTGTGAAATTTTTGATAAAACATTCTTAATATGTGGCCATTCCAAGTGTAAAATAGGATGGCTTGAGTAGCCAAAGAATAAACAGAGAGTAATTATAATATAAATTTATTCATTGTAGCAAAAAACTTAAATTACTAATTATAAAGAACGTTTGATTACAATTTCAAGAAATCAAGGATGACACTATCTCCTAGCATTTCATCTTCGACGTATTTACTTTGTATGACAGAAACTTCATTTTGTTCGCACTCATCTAAATTTTGAGTGAAAAACTGAGGCGATTCTGCGTCATTTATTAATTGTAAAGCTTCATTGATTTTTGCGTAGTCCAAAGGATTTGATGCTGCGTAGCAATGCCTTATTAGCCTTTTAGCCTCATTGTTAGGCTTTGGCTGGACAGATGAACGAGGTACAGTAAGTTGCTTCAGCTGATTATCCAAAGATTGCTCTATTGCTTTACTCTTATCAATTGACTTTTGAATATTTTGTTGGTCATGCAACAATACTGATTGAAGTCTTTTTGCTTTGTTGACTTCTTGAGAAATTGTGTTAATTTTTACAGTGTATTCATCTTTTTGGTCTTGTAGTTTATCGATTTTATTCTGAAGTTCTATTATTCTTTTTTTGGAAGGTGAATTTTCATTGATTCCCCTATCCAATTTTACTTCTTTTTCGAATTTTTCAAAATTAATATTGGTAGCTATTTGTCTTTCATTTTTACTGCCAAAAAATTCAGTAAAGGTGATTTCTCTATTTGGACTTCCAATGATTTCTGATATACTCATTTCTCTTTGCTTTTCTCTTAAAAGTTCATTTCCTTTGCTATAATCAATAAATAGAAGCTTGCACTGATTTGCTAAATCTTCATTTTCCTTGCTGATTTTTATATATCGCTCTTTTATTTTTTTCACAATGTTTCCCATGATACCAATCTTCTTATAAAGTAAATATTTTTGATCTTCAATGGAAAGCTGATTTTCCTTATTAATATTAAACTGTTCAACATCTTTTTCTAACTCCTTATTCCTTTTTTCTAACTCTGCTATTTGCAATTCTTTTGCTCCTGAGTCTGCTAGGCATTCACTATACTCAATTTCATATTCTTCTACAATTTTTTCTTCTCTGATTTGAGCAGAATTTGCATTTTGTTCACTAATTCTTGCTTTATGAACCGCGTCATTTTTTTCAATGGTGATTCTTCTTACTCTTTCTTCTAGGGCTCTTTTTTCTGATATGAGCGTTTCTATAACCCTTGGAGAAACTACTGTTTGGGTTTCAGTCTCATCGCAAACACTTTTTTCTGGGCCCTGCTTGGAGAACATCAGCTCTTTAAGCATTTGCTTGTAAATTGAAAGGGAGGATTCCAAGTCTTCAACATAGGATCTTAGCTGCTCTGATTCTAATTGAATAAATCTCATCTTGGTGGCTTTACGAGCTGTAAGATGCTCGCCTGAGGGCATTGTGTGTAAAGCGTTGTAAAGATCAAACATTATTAAAGAATTAATTAGAAGTTGATTTTGGATTTTTTTGAAAGTTCTGGATTTATTTATGGATGATAAAATAGCATTAAATTAATTTTTTTAGGTATTATTGTTTGTGCTCTTTTTATATAAAGCTTTAAGTGCCTTTGAATTTAAATAAAATAATATTAAATAAAACGGAAAGGTGCATTTATGAATAGCATTAATAAATATTAACTTTGGAGGATAGATTTTAATGAAAAATCGAAAGTTTTGGTTGATTTGATAAGCAAAGCCTATTTTGAGAAGAAATAATTTCTTTAGAAAAATAAAATACTGAAAAGTTGTAAAAATAAAAAATATGAACTATACTTTAAGGAACATAGATTGTTTAATAAAAAATTATGCAAACTTCAATTACTTTTGGAAGAAGTTTCATCAAGCTTATATAATTTATTAATAGCTGAATAAAATTATTTTTTTACTAATTAAGAAATTACCACTATAAAGTATAATGATGGGCAACGATCGAAATCTGATTCCTGAATTCGAAAATTTATATGATACAAAAGACTGGGAACATATTTTAGTAAAATCATCAGAATTGCCACAAGATCCAGAAATCCAATATTACAGAGTATATTTCATTCAGGCCCTCGCAATGCAACAACTTCATCAATTTCATGAAGCCATCAAAGTTTTTGAGTCAATATACACTCATGTAGGAATTCTTAAAGAGATCGATTATAACTTGGGGTTATGCCACTATCATCTCAATAATATAGATCAGGCTATTGACTATTTAAGACGATATATGTACTCCAGCCCAAGCCATCAGAGTATATACTTCCATCTTGTGAAAGTGATGCTGATAAAAAGTAATACATAGGTAGACCTTCATGCCGATATCGATGATGTTTGCGAGAGGGCCGCTGTGTCAAGGTCTAAAAGAATACCATACAGGATATGGGCCTATTCTTTATATAAATTGAAAAAATATAAGGAAGCCCATGAAAAATGCTTAGTTATTTTAGATAAAAGCAAAGAAGAGCATTCAATATGATTTTTATTGGGTAAGGTTCTCAGAAAATGCAAGTATATAAAAGAAAGTAGAGCTGCACTTGAAAAATGCTGCTCATTGGATCCAGAAAACCTAAAATATAAAAAGAAGTATGAATCTCTTATTACTAAAATCGCGACAGAACCCGAATATTCCTCTCGAAAGCCAAAAATCCAATTAGACACCCCTATTCTTCCTAAGCAATCAGGAGTAAAATCTGCAGAAAACAGAGGATGCGAAGATTTATTTTGTCTCTTATTTTAATGCTATTTTTATATCATAAACTCATCAAAAATTTCTCATAGCATCTATGACAATATTTAATTAAAATAAATTTTTAAATAATAATTTAATAAATTAAATGATATCAACGCGACTTGAAGAAAGAAATAATAACTTCCAAAAGCTCCCTGATTATTCAAAGCTCCTTCAAAAAAGAGATGAAGGTGCTGTCGAGCTAAGAAAAAAGAAAAGATCAGAAAATGCGCTTAAAAAAAGAGCGCTTAAATCAACTGAAGCTCTAGCAGAGGTATCAACTGTAATTGAAGGTTCAACAGAAGTCATGAATGTTTTCTATTCTCCAGCACTTTTGCAAATATGTCCTGCTTTGGGATCTTTTGATATTCCTTCAAATGACAAAAGATCCATGATTTTCAATCTCATCAAGCAACCACAGATTCCTGAGATTCTTAAAGAGCTAATAAGTCTTCTAAGAAAAATACTCTCAAATGATCAAAATCCACCATTAGCAGAAGCTATTCAGTCTGGAGTTTCAAATGTGCTTATTGAGCTGCTGCGAACCTCTTCTTTAGATATCCGATTAGAAGCTGCATGATGTATTACAAATCTAGCTTATAGTCCTAAAGAAACAACTGATTTACTTGTAGCACAAGGTGCAGCCCATGTTCTATTGGAAAATTTAGACTCAGATTCCTTAGCTTTAGTTGAATTATGTGTGTGAGGGTTAGGGAATATTGCTTCAAATTCGATAGAAGATAGAGACCTTATAATACAATTAAAAGGCGTCAAAAAATTATGTAAAATTTGTGACAAAAATATATCTATGGGACTTATGACAAATATTGCATGGGTTATTTCATGCTTAACAATGCTTAAGCCTTCTCCAAATCCTGAAATGTTTTTTGAGTTTTTAGAATACTTGCCTATGTTTTTTCAAACAAATAATGAGTTTATAATAGAAGATTCTTGCAAAACTTTGGTGTTTTTATCAGATGGAAGCCCAGAACAAATAGAAGAAATCGTGAACACAGGACTTCTTCCTCGAATCACAGAATTGCTGACTTATCCTGTCATAGATGTTCAGTATTCGGCTCTAAAAATATTAGGAAATGTCGCTACAGGGAATGACTCACAAACTGAGTATGTAATAAGTCTAGGATTCTTAGATAAGATTGGCTCTATGCTTACACAAAAAAAGAAAGCTGAAATGAGAAAAGAAGTCTTGTGGACTCTCAGCAATATCCTAGCAGGAACTTTAGCTCAAACCAAAATGATCATAGAAAAGCCTTATTTTCGCGATATTGTGAATTTAATGAAAGATCCTAATTTAGCAATTAAAAAGGAAGCTATTTGGGCTGTTGTGAATGCCACATATTGTAAAGACGCTGATACCATACTTTCTTTACTTCAATTTCCGGTATTAGAGTATTTGGTTGATGCATTTGAAATTGAAGATATAAAGCTGCATAGTGTAGTCATATCAGCAATTTATAATATATTGCAAGCTGGGGAGAAAAAAAAAGAAAATGGGAGAAATATTGCAGCTGTTAAATTTGAAGAACTTGGAGGAATTGATATTTTTGAAGAAATGTTGAGAAGGCGTGGACGAGAAGGGAATCCAAAAATTAGCAAAGTTTTGGAAGAGTTTTATGGAATTGGTGAGGAAAATAACGAAGTTGAAATGATGACAGATATTCCTGAGCAGTTTATGTTTACTTAAATTAATTAGGATTAATGTGCTAATTCACTTTATAGCACAATATAAATTCAATTTTTTCCCTAGAATTTAAGTTATGAGTTTATGCGAAAAAATACATATATTTTTAAATTATCTTCCTGTGTGTATCTTATCATACGTTTTTCCATGAAGCCCTGATTTATCTAGCTCATCTAAATTGAAGACTGGCTCTATCTTTTTGCCTCTTCTCAAATCAAAAATATCAGCAAGATGCTTTGTTTTAAGGGTTCTTTTAGCAAATTCAAACTTTTTGCCAATTTTTTCTTTGGCATATACAAGTTTTTTCTCGATAGCGCTCATTATCCCTTGCACTGTATCTTTCCACCCAAAAACAGCGCCCAGCAAAGCGCTTAGCAGTACCAATCAGGTTTGATTCGCACTTCGAACAGTGCTTAAGCAGTTTGTACTTTTATTTAGCATAACTCTTAAATTCAGATTTGAACTAAAAGGCAGTTCATATGTATAATATTCAGAGCCACGAGTTGGGTTTTCAGTGATTTCTACATGATAGCCTGTTGCATTACTTGGCCAACCTGACACTTCTGATCTGAATAGTGATGGAACCATTGAAAAATAAAAAATGGATGGATCATAGCCTCTAAGCACTTTATTTGTAGATGATGGAAGGCCAATTTCTTCATTACTAATTGCACCAGGAATTGAAGAAGATGAGGTTACATTAACCAAAATTGCTGAAGCAAAGCTCAAAGACTCAGCTAACACAAAATTCACTTCAGCACCCGTTAAGATTTCACAATCATCACAAATAAAAGTAATAATGCAATTATTACTTTTATCCATGACACAGCTGACAGAATATCCTTTGGATTTTATATTAGTTGTCGAAACTTTTATTTCAGACAAACAAGTCCCATCTTCATCACTAACGCACTTCCCTCCATACCTAACAAACGAAGAAACTAGTGTAATATCTCCAAGAAAACTTATTACTTGGTCCTCAACAGCCACCAATGGCAACAACGCCTTGGCCTCGCTCACGTTATTTCACACAAAATTTGATATATTAGCAAATATAAACCAGGATGCACCAATAAGATAACCTATTGTGAAATATCCACCAAATCGGTTTTTTGATTTTCTCAGCACAATATCTTGCCCTATATTGTGGTTTTCATCAAATTCGTCAAAACCTCTTAATTTATTACGAAGTTCTTTAGATCAGATTACTAAGATCGTAACAAGTCCAAAGAGCGCTAAACAGCTATATAAGTAGTTATTGCTGATTTTATTTACTTCAGAAGAGTCTGATTCATAAGTTTGAGGCTGTGTTGAGGTGGATGAAATTACAGCTGAGCTTTCTGATGGTTCTGAACTCCCTGTTGGACAAAAATAATGTATAGGGCATTTTTTGCAAAGAGATTGCCCTATTAGATTGTTGTATTCTCCTTCTGGACACGGAAAACACTCTCTTCTGTTATTACAGCTGATGCTTGGGTTGTAGGTTCCTTCAGGGCATTCAGTGCATGCACTTTGGCCGAATTCACTATTATAGCTTCCAACAGGGCAAGCTGCACATCCACCATTACTTATATAAGAACCTGGGCTGCAAATTGCAGGACAGACTGTTTGATTGCAAAACTGCGCCACTTTAATTTTATAAAAAGTGCTTACAGGTACAGAATTTCTCATAAAAATACCTGTAGCAAGACCTCCTCCATGAATATATATGTCAGTTTTATAATAAGTATAGGCAGCACTAAAAATATGAACAGGAAGAGGTGAATAATCAATATAAGTGTAATTATTTGCAATATCAATTGCATATACATAATCCTTTATATCAGTCCCCCATTGTTCTCCTCCTAGAAATATAATGAAATCTCTTATGTAAACAACCACTCCTTCTCCCACATTACGAAACCAATCATCAGGAATTTTTAATATTTTCCAAGAACTCTTACTTATTGAATAAGAAAAAATATTACTGACTGGAGTGTCTCCATCAGATTTTCCTCCCATCACAATTAGACTTGCCCCATCAGTGTCAATTGCACAACGTGGGAAAAACAAATTGTATGGAGCTTCAGAAGAAATCAGCTCATAAGTATTTGATCCGCTGTTATATGTCCAGAGCTCATTAGAAATTGCTGAAACAGTATAACCCCCATATATATACAAAATTGGGATATAGTACACTGCGCAAGCACCATATCGAGAAGAAGGAATGTTAGTAGTTGAAGGAGATATTAGTTTCCATGAGTTAGAACTAACATCAAACTGATATAAATCGTCTAAATATTGTCCAGAAATATCAATTCCTCCAAAAATAAACATCACATTGCCCTGAGCTCCAGATGCATGATGAGATCTTGCAGGTGGAACTACTCCTTTTGAAGAAATTGACTCCCAAGTTTCAGTCTCCGGGTCAAATTTCCAAAGATCATTAAGTCTTGTTCCTTTATAAACTCCTCCAAAAATATAGAGAAACCCTTCAATGGCTTCCATTGAATGATAAGATCTTGCCGATGGACTTAAATTAGTAAACGCTAAACTTGTATAAGAAATTGAGTCTTGAGTTACATCAAATTTCACCACATCATTCAAGTTCCCACCAGAGCCATAGCCTCCAAATATATAAAATGCGCTACCATCCCACGCATATCCATAAGAATCCCTTGGAACTACTGCAGAGTCATCGCTGCTAAGAACACTCACAGTACTTCATTTGAAATCTGGATCAGTTAAGCTAACTTTGAAAATTTCAGAAATATCCCCTTGCAATACATCGCTTCACCCAAACATTAAATAGAATACGCCGTTATAAATAAAACTGCTAGCTAGAACTCTGCTCTTATAAGTTCAGCTAGGATTTGTGATGTCTTCTCATTTTTTATTAGCAATATCATATCGGTAAAAATTTGTATTGTAAATAGCATTGATATAGTCGTCTCCTCCAGCAATATAAATATATCCATTGTAATACTGGATGTTTGGGTTATATAAAGTAGTTGGGGAGTCTCCATTGTTCGGCATAAGTGTTCATTTCATGGTACTTGTGTTTAAAATTACAAGAGTATTTAGAAGCCCAGATAATCCTTTGCCTGCATAAATTACAAAATTTAGGACTCCAGAACTGTCGATGTACTTAGTGTACCCCATAGAACTTCTTGGATCTGGAGAGCCAGTTGTTTTTACAGGGCTTCACTATATGAAAATTACTTTCATTGTGCTGATTGTAAAAGCCCATAAGTCATTTTGAGGGCCAGAATCTGAGGATCCTCCAAACATATAAAAAACTCCTGTTGATTCATCAATGAAAACTGCAGGACTCATCCTTGCATCTTCTTATAAAATACCTGGGGCAGCTGAGGATGTTTCTTCTAGATGAGATCAAAGGCTAGTGTTAAAGTTGTATTGCCATATATCATTAAACTTATTTGCTGGAGTTATGGCACCTCCAAACGTTATTAAAGAGTTCGTGTTAGGGTCATAGTCCATAGCATGATATAGTCTTGCTTCAGGGGGTGGGTTGGTGCTTGGAATTCGTGTAATATCGATGTAGCTGCAGAGAGCACTTGTTAAAAGCCAATAAACCAACTTAAACATATTTTATATAGACAGATAGGGAAGGGAAGTTTTAATAAAAAACGAAAGAAGAAATAAAAAGATAAATTAATGTTTATTGATAAAAATATTTGCTTTAGTAATTGGCAGATGTAACCTCCTTAAAAATGTTTCGGTTTAATGGTATAATTAGAAATCATCTTACTCTCTAATACTAAGGAATAAGTGAACCAATATATAGAGAATATGAAGAAGATTTAATAGATGAAGGGGATTTAGAGAAGAAATTGAAAAATGGAAATTTGTGAAATAATTCGAGGTACTTCCTCTTAGAAGGCTAAAGTAAGTATTAAACCTTTAATCTTATTTATGTTCATTTTAATGAATATATTATAATATATTATAATATTTTAACGCTAATTGAGCTAGCATTTCTCTCTTTTTTTGCTCATCAGTATATTAATAATTTTTTTGATACTATTATCCACCTCCATTAGTAGTCCTCCATGTTCTTCCTTCATTCATCTAATAAATCTGAGCGAATATAGCACAATTTTATAAATCATAAATCTCTCCTTAATCACTCCATAAAGCACTCCTAATTTTTGTAATCCATTAAAGCTCCTCATCATTCACGTAACAGTCATTCAAAAGATGAATCTCATCTTCTAAATTCTGCTACAACCTATGCATCTGGCATTTGTTTCAAATGTATTAGATTTTGTGAGTAAGTAGTCATGATGAATCCTGCCCTTAACCTAAAAATATGTGCTCCTGTGAGAGTTTAGATATATATATAAGCTTTCTTCCAAATTACCCTTTTTCGCATTTAAGGCAGCAAATAGTCTTGTTGTCGTCTAAAATTACATATAATTTTATTAATGACTATTCCCATTTATTAAAATAAAATTAACTATCATAATTTATTGTAAATCTTTAAAAAGAATAAATTATTCTGTCATAAGAAAAATCTCAAAAAGCAGCTTATATGAGCTGCTTTATATAGAAAAACCATCATGAGTCTTTTTCGTCCCAAATAAGTAGCTTTTATCATTTTCTTCTGCACTGCAACAAATATCATCTTTACTTCTAATTTTTGAATTGAAAATATTAGCTAAATGTTTGCTTGAAGCAATTGAGTTTAACATTTTCATTGCTTTGGTGATTTTTCTACGGGCATGCCATATTCTCCTTTCTACGGTTTGCATTATTCCTTGCATTGCTCCTTTTCACCCAAAAACTGCTCCTAGCACAGCGCTCATTAAAATAAGCAGCGTTTGCTTGGCAATTCTTATTGTACTCAGGCAGTCGACATTCTTTTCTATTAAAATTTTAACGTTCAAATCTGAGCTAAATGGTAATTCATAGGCATAATACTGTGATCCTTTGGAAGGTGAAGACAATATCCCAACATGATATCCAGTTGACTTACTCGGTCAAGATGAAACTGATGATTGGAATAATGAAGGTGTCATAGTAAAATAAAAAGTAGTTGGGCTATAGCCTCTAAAAATTTTATTTTGGTCAGACATGATTCCAATTTTTTCACTGCTGATTTCATTAGGAATAGAAGAAGTGGATGTTAAATTTACAAAAATTCCTGAGCAAAAACTCAAAGATTCCTGCAGTAATATATTAATTTCAGCTCCAGTAGAGACTTCGCAGTTTTTACAAAAGTACGTAACTATGCAATTATCATTATGATCCATATAACATGATTGATTAACAGAGGAGCTTATTATTTGGTTTGAAGTAGCGTATAAACTTTCAATACAATTACCATTATTTGAGCAGGTTCCTCCATATCTAAGAAGAGTGAGCACAAGAGTAATATCCCCTCTATAAGAATTTGTTTCATGTCATACTGCAGCTAGCGGTAATAGAGTCTTGATTTCAAATGCATTATCAAGAACATATGTTACAATATTGGCATATATCAGCCATAAAGCACCCACTCAAAATCCCACAGTAAAGTAGCCTCCAAATCTGTTTTTTGATTTCTTCATCACAGCCTCTTCTACATTATGATTTTCTGAATAGGAATCAATATTTCGCAGCTTATTTCTTAGGTTTTTAGAAATTATAATTGATATTGTTACAATGACAAAAAATCCTATGCAGGAATATAAATAATATGTATTTAATGCTGAAACTTCTTCTGAATTTCCTGTATAACTATGAGGCTGCAATGAGCTATACATTATACTTGATGGTGAATCAGAGGGTTTTGAGCTTCCAGTTGGACAGTAATAATTTAAAGGACAAATTTTGCATCTATATTGTCCTATTAAGTCACTGAATTCGCCAGCCTTGCATGGAAAACATTCTCTGACAGAATTACTCCCTATACTTGGATTATAGGTTCCTAGATCACAATCATAGCAGGCTGTTCGACCAAATTTATTATTATATGTCCCCCTTCCACAAGGTTTACAGCCGTTTTTGGCTATATAAGTTCCAGGACTGCAAATAGCAGGGCATGAGCTATCATTACAAAACTGCGTCAAGCTTATTTTATAAAAGTTTATAATCGGTATTAAATTTCTTATAATTAAATCAGTAGATGCAACTCCCCCATGGACATAAAGGTCCGTTTTATAATATGCAAAAGCTGATCCAATAAAATGCATAGGAGATGAAGGATAGTCAATATATTGGAAATTATTTGATAAATCAATTGCGTATGCTGATGATTTTGGATCAGTTCCCCATTGTTGCCCCCCTATATATACCACGAAATCCTCCACATACATTACAATACCATCAGCTTTATTTCTATCAAAAGTATCAGGCTCTTTAACTACTTTTCACTCTTTGCTTGTCAAATTGAATGAAAATATATAGCTCATTGGCGTTTCTCTTTCACCTTGCCCATTTAATACATAAAATATGGTACCTGAAGTATCAACTGCACATCGAGGATAATACATACTATAGGGAGCCTTTTCTGAAATTAAAGTAAACTTATTTGAACCACAATCATAGGCTCAAAGCTCATTTGTAACCCCTGATGAGGTCATTCCTCCAAATATATATAGTATTGGAATTGAATAAACTATACAAGAAGAGTATCGTGCTGATGGGGTGTCTAATGATGAAGGTTTAATAAGCTTTCAAATATTTGAAGTTACGTCATACTGATATAAATCATTGAGAAAAGTACCACTTTCATTTATTCCACCAAATATATACATAGCGTTTCCTTGTGCACCAGCAGAATGATGCGACCTGGCAATTGGAATATCTCCACTTGAATAAAGAAAAGTTCAATTTTCAGTTTCAACGTCAAATCTTCATAAATCATTAAGTTTAGACCCACTTTTGTCTCCTCCAAATATATAAATATTTGATTCCATCACTTGCATAGAATGATAAGATCTTGCCGATGGACCTATATAAGGCTTTGACATATATGTATATGTAATCTCTTTGCCAGACAAATTAAATTTAATCAAATCATTTAGATTTCCTGATGCCGTACTATATCCCGCAAACATAAAAAAGGAAGAATTCACTGATACAAAGCTATATGAATCTCTATATAAAGTATTCACACTTGGATTGTCTGAAAGAGTTATATTTAATCATTCAAAACTTGGATCATTTAAATGGACCATACTAGTCTCAGATATTTCATGACCATATTTATCACTTCAGCCAAAAAAGAAATAAAAATAGCCATCATATATAGCGCTTCCTGCTAAGCTCCTATGAGTGTAAATAAATCGTGGATTGCTTATTTTTACTCATATATTCTTAATCAAATCATATTGATAAAAATCACTATTATAGTGTAGGTCAATTGGAATCGAGTCATCAACTCCTCCAGCTAAGTACAACATTCCATCATAATATTCCAAAGAAGCTGCTGAAAGTCGGCCTGGGGCATCTCCGTTTGCAGGCATTAGATTTCATTTCATTGTACTAATATCTAAAATTACTAAATTGCTTTCATCACCCTTTAGTCCAACTCCTCCATATATAGCAAATTTCAAGCTCCCATTTTCCTTATATTTTGTAAATGCAGAGAGGGTTCGCGGCGATGGAATGTCTCCTTTCATAGTAATTTCATTTCACTATATGAACTGTACCTCCATTGAATTTAAATTAAAAGCTCAAAGATCATTTTGAGCACCTTTTAAGGATTTTCCTCCAAAAATATAAAAAATTTGTGTGGATTCGTCAATAAAAACAGATGATCCACTTCTTCCATCTTAATAAAAAATACCTATATATTTGGATGAGGAAGGCTCCAATATTTGTCACACATTTTTATTTAAGTCAAATTGCCAGATGTCATTATAAAACTCTGCATTACTCTCAATCCCACCAAAAATAACCAGAGAATTGCCAATTGAGTTATAAACCATTGCATTATAGCATCTTGAAGGAGGAGGCGGGTTTGTGGGTGGGATACTTGTGAGGTCAAGATATGCGGAGAGTGCTGATGAAATCAACAGAAAATTGAAGAAAATCATCCTTGTTAATTATATATATTTAAAAGTTTGTGATAATTATGGTAATTTTGTTAGAGAATAAAATACGATTATCATTAGTGTTTATATTTTTGAAAAGAACTATTATTTTGAGTACAATTTTTGAAACTGATATGATATGAGCAGTTTTTAAAGTTGGAGTTTATTTTTATTTAAACGAAAACAATTGTATTTTTAATAGATATAGCACTGTTAACACCGTTAAGATAATCTGTTTATAGACAATTCTCTTTAAAATTCTAAAAAAGGACAAAATTTCACAATAGAATTATTGAAGTAGCTGATGCTGAGATGTATAGCTTTCGAAAAGCAATTCTATGCTTCTTAAGCCATCACTTTCTTCACTCTCTCTAATACTATAAGGATGAGCTTCTTTGCGCACTATTTTTGAGTTAAATATATGAATCAGGTGTTTGCTAATTGAAACCCTATTTAATAAATGAATTTTTCGATCAATTTTTTGGCTTAAAAATACAGTAAATTTCTCTAAAGCTTTCATTACACCTTTCATTGCTCCTTTTCACCCAAAAACTGCTCCTAGCAACGCACTAACTAAGATAAGCATTGTTTGTTTAGGACTTCTAATTGTATTTAGACAGGATCCATTCTTATCCATTACAATTTTTATATTTAAATCGGAGCTAAAGGGGAGCTCATAGGCATAGCTCTGAGATCCTTTTACTGGATTTGCTGAGATCCCTACATAGTATCCATATAATTTATTTGGTCATAGAGAAAATGCTGACTTAAATATTGATGGTGTCATAACAAAGTAAAATATAGTTGGATCATGTCCTATGAAGATTTTGTTGCTATCCGACATAACGCCAATTTTTTCACTACTTATTTCGTTAGGTATAGATGAAGTTGAAGTCAAATTTACTAAAATTCCTGAACAAAAGCTTAAAGGCTCCTGAAGCAAAATATTAATTTCTCCTGCAGTTGATACTTCACAATTGCTGCATAAATATGTTATTATGCAATTATTATTGGCATCCATATAGCATGATTTACTTGTATCTGGATTGAAAATTTCCTTTGAATCAATTTTTAAATTTTCAATACAAGCACCATTGCTGGTACAGTTTCCACCATATCGAATAAGTGTGACTATTAAAGTAATATTTCCATTTAAAGAAGAGGCTTCATTTCATACAGCTGCCAATGGTAAGAGAGCCTTGGTTTCTGCAATATTATCAATAACATATGTTGAAATATTACCATATATAAATCATGAAGCACCAATTAAAAATGCTATCGTAAAATATCCTCCAATCCGATTTTTAGAGTTCTTTAAGATGCTATTATGCTCAATATTGTGATATTTGGAATAAAAATCAATGATTCTCAATTTATTTCTAAATCCTTGCAAAATAATAGTTAAAACTGTGATGATTGAAAATAAAGCAATGCATGTGTATAAATAATTCTTATTCATTTTAGAAGCTTCTTTAGAATGTTCTTTATAATTGAGGGGCTGCTGCCATGTATATGATATGGTATCTGATAACTCCTGTGGATTTGAACTCCCACTTGGGCAGTAATCATATATAGCACAAATTTTACACTTAGATTGCCCAACTAAATTATTAAATTCCCCTTCCTTGCATGGAAAGCACTCTCTAACTGTATTACTTCCTATATTTGGATTATAGGTTCCTGGATTGCAATCATAGCAAGCTGACTTGCCGTACTCATGATTATAAGTACCTTTTCGGCATGGCTTGCAACCATTCTCTGATGCATAAGTTCCTGGACTACATGGAGCAGGGCATAACGTAGTAGTGCAAAATTGTGTTAAACTAATTTTATAGAAGTTTACTAAAGGGACTGAAATTCGTATAAACGATTTAGTCGATGAGATTCCTCCATGAACATAGAGATCTGTTTTATAATAGGCAAAAGCTGACCCAATAAAATGCATTGGAGTTGAAGGATAATCAATATATTGAAAATTATTCGATATATCAATTGCATATACTGAGGAAATTGGATCTGTACCTCATTGGTGTCCTCCAATATACATTACAAAATCTCCAATTAATATTGCTACACCATCAGATTTGTTTCTTTTCGGCGAGTCTGGCTTTTTTAGTATTTTTCATTTTTTACTGGAAAAATTAAATGAAAATAAAAAACCAATTGGCTTCTCTCATTCTCCATCTCCATTTAAAACAAAAAATGTGGTAGCTAAAGTATTGACTGCACATCGAGGATAATAAACCCTATAAGGAGCATCCAATGATATTAAAGAGAAAGTATTCAAGCCACAATTATAGCTTCAAAGCTCATTTGAAACTCCGGTTGACGTCATTCCGCCAAAAATATATAATATTGGACTAGAATAAACTGCACAAGTAGAATATCTAGCTGATGGCAAGTTCAAGCTTGAAGATTTAATTACTGTTCAAACGTTTGAAGTCGCATCAAATTGATATAAATCATTTAACAAAGTACCACTTTGATCAATACCGCCAAAAATATGCATGACATTTCCTTGTGCTCCAGAAGAATGATGTGATCTTGGAGTCGGAACATCCCCATCAGGAAAAAGATTTTCTCAACTTTCACTTTCTGGGTCAAAAACTCATAAATCATTAAGTTTTGATCCTTTTAGATCTCCACCAAATATATAAATATTACCTTCTATAACTTGCATTGTATGATGAGACCTTGCAGAAGGTCCAATGTAAAGCTCTGATAAGCAATCGTATGTAATTGGAAATTCTGCTACATTAAACTGAGCTAAGTCATTTAAATTTCCTGCTGTCATATTATATCCTGCAAAAATAAAAAGTGTAGAATTTATTGTTACAAAACTGTACGAATCTCTTAATAAAGTAAATGGATGAGGTTCATCCAAAACAGGAACCGAAATTCACTCATAATTTATGCCATTTAAATTAACTTTACTGATTTCAGAAACATCACTCCCTAATTTATCACTTCAGCCGAAAAATAAATAAAAATACCCATCATATATAATACTCCCTGCTAAAGTTCTATGTGTGTAAGTGTGACTGGAATCACAAATTATTTTTCAAAATTTTTTTGTTAAATCATATTGATAAAATTCATCATTATAGCGCAAATTAATAGGAATAGAGTCATCAACTCCTCCAGCTAAATAGAGCATTCCGTTGAAATATTGCAAAGATGCAGAGGTGAGACGGCCAGGAGTATCTCCATTTGCAGGCATAAGCGTTCATTCCATATTAGCAACATCCAAAATTACTAAGCTGTCTTCATCTCCATCTAGCCCAATTCCACCATATATAGCAAATTTTAAGTTTCCATTTTCTTTATATTTCGTAAAAGCTGGTAGAGTTCTAGGTGCAGGAATATCTCCACTCACGCTAATTTCATTTCACTTCATAAAAATTACCTCCATTGTGTTTAAATTAAAACCTCATAGATCATTTTGAGCACCTTTTAAGGACCGTCCACCAAAAGTATAAAACATCTGTTTAGCATCATCTATAAAAACCGCTGGGCCGCTTCTTCCGTCTTCATTAAAACATACCTAAATAGTAAGATGACGTTGTATCCAGCATATTTCATAATTTTGTATTTAATTCAAATTGTCATATGTCTCTATATAGTTCTGTGTTGCTTTTGATACCTCCAAAAATGATGAGAGAATTACTGATTGGGTCATAATCCATAGCATTATAGCATCTTGCTGGGGGAGGAGGATTTGTATATGGAAGGCGTGTAAAATTCAAAGAATCAGAAAGAGTTGGAAAAATCAATAAAAAATGAAGAAATATCATAATTTTTTATATAGGAGAATTTTAGCTCACTTTTTTTAATTATTATTTATTATTGTACTTTTAATTTCCTCCACTTATGAAGAGATTATTCTATTTTTGTAAATAGTCATTAATTTTATATAGTCTTAAATAAATTAGATCATAATGATTGAATTAATTCTGAAAGCTGCCATACCAAGGAATTCCGTGGGAAATCAATAATATTAGATCTATTTAAAAATGAGACAAAGACCAGCAACATCTGAAGTTAAGTTACGAGTCCGTTGGAACCCTTCTCCTCCAGATTTTCTTAATCGAACTCCGCACACAATGGGAGAGCTTGATGTAAAAATAAACCATTCTCACAAGCATACATCTCCAAGTATTATAATTCAGCCAGTTGGAGATTCAACGCCTAAGCATAATCAAGAAAAAACAAAGCATAAAAGTGGCAAAATCATTAAATCACGTACAGCTTGTCCACTAAACTTCATAAGAGATATGCCTGCTGAATTAAAGACTGAGTTAAAATTTACTCCAACTCAATACGTTGCAAAAATTTTTGATATAAAAGAGGCACAATATATAAGAGACTTTAAATCTCACCCCGGCTCTCTAGCAAATTCTCCAAAGAACTCTCCCACAAATAGCAGAGAAGTATCCTTATCGCAGCCTAGACAAGAGCTATTTTTCAGACTAGATAGTATCATCAGCGATTGTACAATGCAAAAAGAAAAAATCAATAATTGGCATTCAAAAACTAAAACTCGACTAGGGAGATTTAGCAGCCAAACTCAGAGAATAAAGAAAGAGATGGATCAGATATTAAACCCAAAAATCCGTAATAAACATAATAAAAAGTGTATATAAAATGCTATCAATCGGATTTCCAGCATATTGGCTTTGGAAATCTTTAGGATTTTGCAAATAATTTAAGAAACCAGTTTAGTTAATTTCTTTTTTGTTCAGGCTTGGAGGCAAAGACTGCTTGAGCTTGTCTGCCTTTTGCACATCATCGACAACCAAAGTGTAAAGATATTTGTTGCAACGAAGCTTGAATTTTGTCACTTTTCCTACCTTTTTGATAGTGACTGATTTAGCTTGTGCCTTTTGGTTTGTTCCTGGTCTGCACATTTGCACGAACATTCGGATATCTTTAACTTCTTTTGGCTAAGTAAGTCTTACCATCTCAATAAAATATGGTTTATAGGCCTCTCATTAGATAAATAAATAGTGGCAAGCTGTTCAAGTGAATTGATGTTTTATAAACAAATTTTGTTAAGAGAAAAGGAGATTTGCTGGCTTGAAAAGAAATTTATTTATGGAAAAAGCTAAGAATTGCTCTTAGTTTACACTAGATTTTTCAAGTAATTTTGACTGTATAGGTATTTTGATTGATACTAAAATTTGCTTACTCACTGATTTAACGAAGATATTTTTGTTTGCTTTTAAATGAATCTCAATGATATTAGAAATATTTGAATTCTGTCTTAACATTTTATCTATATAAATTTATGTGAAGCAGAATTTCATTATGAGAAAATCTAATCAAGATCAATAGAGAAAAAAAGATGTATCAAATAATTCTACCTAATTACTTGTGATTAAACTCAATTTAAAAGCATATTATAAATCTATTCACAATCAATTTTGTTTATTATTTGAAAATATATTAAAAATGTTATTTTATTACAACTGAAAGCTGCTTGGATTAAACTCACTTCTACTAATTGCAAGACTGAAATCGCTCATAAACCTTCCAATCCTATCAATCACTGGTACACTCTGCAACGTAATTTCCTCAATTCTTTCTTTAGCTTCCTCACACCCATCTTTCCCTATTCTCGCCAAAATTTTTGCATTTTTTACCATTTCGTCTATAAACTCCATATACAAGCATGCTTTTAAATTCAGTTTTTCCATCAAATTTTCCTCATTATTAGCAATTTCTGGCGGATATCTTGGAAATGGAGATCTCGATGCCATGTTCAAAGTCTGAAGAGTTTTTGTCCTGAAAGGTCTAATCCTTTTAGATTTCATATCAATCCACTCATCTCACCTATCAGGCCATCCATTATAATGAATATACACAAAAACTCCTCGAGCATTTTGCTGTTTCCTCAATACTTGAGCCTCAAGCCATTGCCCTACAGTGTCTTTGACATCAACCCATTGTCCTTCCTGGAGAACTCTTCCTTCTAGAGAAAAGCTATTTATCCTGATCAAGTCATCAATTGTCAGAGAATTTTGTCGTAGAGCTTCATACAAATAAGGAGTTGACAGTTCTGGCCGAGAAAATCGACTTAATCTTCTATAAACTCTCAAAGTTCGCAGAAAGTTGTAATGGGAGATCATAGACGGAATATCTTCTTCCTCATTGAGATTGGCTACAAGCTGGAGCTTGGTAGTGATATCAAAATAATTTATTATTTCATTGTCTTTTAAAAGTTTTCCTTTATGAATAAGTCTTAATTTTTCTAATGGGATTCCCGTGATGTCGAAAATTTTTTGTTTAAGTGCAAGTATGGAAATTGAATTTAAAGTCGTGATTGGTATTGAAATGCCGTCTAAAGTGTCAATGTGGAATGTGATTAGGGATTCGCTTGGTTCTTCCATTTTGACAGAGTGTTCTGATATGTTTTTATTTAGAATTAGACATATTGAGAAGAAGATACATATTGATACTTATTAGAGAATAAGAGAAACACTAAAAAATCTATATTCATGATTTTATTTTTTATAAATAATTAGAAATATATAGGCCATAGCTTAGTTCTTTTTTAACTTTTCATGATTAAAGCTTAATAGTTTCGAATGAAGAAGCGTAAAGATTGTCATAAAGTTTGGTAACTGCTGGCAGATTTATTGCAATAAGAAAAGAGGATATTACATTTATTACTAAGCTGCAGTTTTTTGTTTTTTTAGTCCTAGTTTAGACGTTCGTTTTTTATACAACGAGCTATTTTTCATGCTTAGCTTCATATGTAATGCTTTTTCTCGGTTGCTTCCTTTCTCACCAATGTCAACATCACAATCCGTTGAAGCATCTTTGCTCGCATCGAAATAATTTTGCTTAAATCTCTTTGTGCAACACTGGTTTCCCATTTTTATAAGCAATTTGCCTTGTCAATGCGACTTTCTATTATTTAATTTTTTACTGAATTTTTACCAACAATAATTATTATTATGGATAAAGAATTAATAGGTATGATTATAGGGGCTATTTGTTAGTCATTGAAGAGTTTGGGTTAAATGCTGATGGGTTTGAGAAAGGAAATTTAGAGCCAAAAAGAGAACTTGTAGGAGGAGTTTGGGGTTTCTGGTCAGCAGATGTTGGAGGAGTTTGAGATTTAGCTGAATCTGGGAAGGGAGTTAGATTGGAAGTTCCAAAAAAGCTACCTTGTGAACTAACCGACTGAAAGGATGATTTATCTGATGATTTGGCATTAAATAAAGAATTTTCAGGCAATCCTGTAAATAGACTTGCTGAAGGTTTTGGCAATTCTGGATATATAGTTTGTGTTTCTTGCTTTCCATCTGCATCTTTATTTTCACTTGCACCCGTAAGCGAAGAAGTTTTTGCTTCATATGCTGATTTAAAAGGATCTGAGAATGATGAAGATTGAGCCGATGATGAGGCTGCCAACTTAGCTGAAAATAAAGAAGGCTGGCTCTGAGCTGCTATAGGCTCTTTAATGGTTGGTAAATTTCCAGTTTCACCTATTTTAGCTCCAAATAAAGATCCGGCAGACTTTTGAGGATCAGCAAGAGATTCTGCTTTTCCACTGAAAATTGTTGACCCTCCAAATAAAGATTGAGCAGGTTGATTTTCGTTTTTTGTAAAGGGATTTGCAAAGCTTGCAAATGGGGATGGAAAAGCAAGTTTATTTTCACTTTGTTTGGGCTCTTCATTTTTAGTGGTACTAGAAAGAATTGGAGCTTTTTCAATTGGCTGAGTGCTGCTTGATAAAGATGAAATTTTACTTTCTTCCTGCTTTTTTATTAGTTCTGCAGGTGGCTTTGGCATTTGAATAGAAGAAGTTGCGCTGGAACTAAATAAAAACTTTAGGCCAGTATCTGAAACCTTTGGGGGTTCTGAGGAAGGTTTGGATTTTTGCTCAACTTCTTTTGAAAGATCGGGTTCTGATTTTTGTGTTGCTGGTGCTGAGAATAATGCAGCTTGAGATTGTGAAGCAAAGAAAGAGTATGCTGGAGCTGATGTTGAAACTTTAACAGTTTCTCCTCCAAATAGTGATGGCTTTTGAGATGTTTCTGAAGCAACTGATTTTTCTGCGAGCTGAGAAGTCTTTTGAAGAGTTTCTCCGCCAAATGAATGCTTTTGAGTTTCCTGAGATAATGTTTGGGGTTTTTGAGTTATTTCTGAGGATTGTTTAGATAGATTTAACAATAATGATTTTTGTGGGCCTTCTTGAGATGAAAGTGCTTTTTTGGCATCCTCTTTGTTCTTTATTAAACCTGAATCAGGCTTTGGAGCTTCTCTAATATTCTCAATTAAATTAACTTTTCTTTCTTCAATTTTCTTTGCAGGCTCTATAATTTTTGGAGCAGCTTGAGCTTCCTTATATGAATTTTTAAACTCCTCTTTCATCTTGGCTACTTTTTCTTCGCTTAATTCTAATGAAAAAGCTGTTTTTGGCTTTTGATCAATTATTTGCACAATTTCATTTGCCTTTTTCTTTGTTTCTTCTACAATAAATCTCTTTACTGGACTATTAGGCCTTTCTCTCAATTTTGCATAAAACGCTTCTCTTCTGTCTTTGTGAAAATTAACATCATAATGCACATTCTTTTCCTTAATTCCATTTTGTACATATGGGATGGGCTTTCTCTGTAATTTCTTTGGATTTGCTGATTTTTCAGAGTTTCTTGGTCTTTTCTCTGGCTTTCCGTTTTCAATGATTTCTATATCATCTTCTGTTCCAACACACACTTCATGACGTGCAGGAATTGCTATTAATGGCTCGTAAGACGAGTATTCCTCTTGAATTGGGGCACCAAATAATAAATCATGACTTTGGGTTGCAAAATTTTGAGCTTCTTTATGAAAATTTTCAGTTTTTTGCCGCTTGGATGGCTGGGGAATGGATGATGTGAAAATTTCTTCATCTTCATTCTCTAATCGTTCTTCAAACTTTTTCATGGCTTGGTGATGATAATATAGCATATAGGCAATTGCAGCCATAGCAGCAAAAGAAAGGCATTTAACGATAGCATCTACTTCCATTGTTTATGACTATATGATTTAGACATTTTTACTGTAAATAAAAATTTGTGAGGCGAGATAATTCTTTTGGCCAAGATCGATCATTCTATTTCTGCTTCATAAGGCTATGAGCATTATTTATAGCGTTATTTGTATAAAAAATTCTTTTGAGCTTGCATTTCATGATCAGAGCCCATTTTGGTTATATATAATCACTGCATTCTCTGTTTCAATTAATTAATTACACTTATTAACTTTCTACGCAATCTAAAAATTTTATTCTCGACTGTCCATTTTTTATCTTCCTTATAATTATTTATTTACTATCACTATTTCTTTGCATTAACCTCAAATTTTAGCCGCCAGTTGCATAATTCTAATTCTCTAAGCCAAAATTAATTTAATAAATCCTTATCCCTATTTATATCATCCTCTACCACAATTTCCCATATTTAGCTTAACCCTCTCTTCATCTCCTGTCTCTTTCATTATCTATCCTAATTCCCTATTTACCCAATTCCCTTTGACTTGTTTTCATATTTCAAACCATTTTAATTGTGGATATAAACAAATATGAGAGAAATCGTTCACGTTCAAGGAGGTCAATGCGGTAACCAAATCGGTGCCAAATTCTGGGAAGTCATCTCTGACGAGCACGGAATTGACCCTACTGGGACCTATCACGGAGACTCAGACCTTCAGCTAGAAAGAATCAACGTCTACTACAATGAAGCCACTGGCGGGCGTTATGTCCCAAGAGCTGTTCTTATGGATCTCGAGCCAGGCACCATGGACTCCGTAAGAGCTGGCCCATTCGGACAGTTGTTCAGACCAGACAACTTCGTTTTCGGCCAATCAGGAGCTGGAAACAACTGGGCTAAAGGCCACTACACTGAAGGTGCTGAGCTCATTGATACCGTCTTGGACGTTGTTAGGAAAGAAGCTGAAGGCTGTGACTGCTTACAAGGCTTCCAAATCACCCACTCATTAGGAGGTGGCACTGGATCTGGTATGGGAACCCTTTTGATTTCCAAAGTCAGAGAAGAATACCCAGACAGAATTATGGAAACTTTCTCAGTCTTCCCAAGCCCTAAAGTCTCTGATACCGTCGTTGAACCATATAACGCAACTCTCTCAGTCCATCAACTTGTCGAAAACTCTGATGAGGTCATGGTCATTGATAACGAAGCCCTTTATGATATCTGCTTCAGAACCCTCAAACTGACCACCCCAACCTACGGAGATCTTAACCACCTTGTCAGTGCTTCAATGTCAGGAGTCACCTGCTCAATCAGATTCCCAGGCCAACTTAACGCTGATTTAAGAAAATTGGCTGTCAACTTGATTCCTTTCCCTAGACTCCACTTCTTCATGATTGGTTTCGCCCCTCTCACCTCAAGAGGCTCACAACAATATAGAGCTTTGACTGTCCCAGAACTCACCCAACAGATGTTCGATGCCAAGAACATGATGTGCGCTTCTGATCCAAGACACGGAAGATATCTCACTGCAGCTGCCATTTTCAGAGGAAGAATGTCAACCAAAGAAGTCGACGAACAAATGTTGAACGTCCAGAACAAGAACTCCAGCTACTTCGTAGAATGGATTCCAAACAACATGAAGTCATCAGTCTGTGATATCCCACCTAAAGGACTTAAGATGGCAGTCACTTTCATTGGAAACTCAACTGCAATCCAAGAAATGTTCAAGAGAGTCGCTGAACAATTCACTGCTATGTTCAGAAGAAAAGCTTTCTTGCATTGGTACACTGGTGAAGGTATGGATGAGATGGAATTCACTGAAGCTGAAAGCAACATGAACGACTTAGTCAGCGAATACCAACAGTACCAAGATGCAACTGCTGAGGAAGAAGGAGAATTCGACGAAGAAGAAGAAGAAGCCGCAGCATAAATAAATTTAAACCCTTATTAAATGATGGATCCATATTAAATTATGTCTACCTCTTCAAGAGTAAATGCTTTTTTGGATCGAGTCAAGAACGTTTCTCAAACGCCCGCTCCTCCAGCTCACTCACACAAACAAGACTTAGGGCGACACTATGCAAGAGCAATCACTCAGCCTGTATCAAAATCTCCAAAAGTAGACGAATCTATTGTGAGCGAACCAAATGATTTTAGGGCAAGCACGCCAACTTCAGAAACACAAAGTTACTCAACAGAAAGAGACAGCAAACCCAGAAAAGCTTCAGATTATTCATCACTTATTAAGACTCCGCCGAAGTTCCGTCCCAATGACGGGATGAAGACATCGAGAGTTACTTCGAAAAATCATGATCCTCCTAAAGAGGTAGAAAGATTAACAAATGAGTTTCTGAAGTCAAAAAAATTATTAGAAAAGCAAATAGAAAATAAAAAACAAAATGAGCTTCATACATTAACTTTATTGAAAAACTTCATTGAGCGTGAAAGGAATAAAGCCAAGCTAGACCCAGAAGCTGCACTAATTAAAGAAATGTATGAAAAGAAAACTGAAAAATTTTTGCAGGCGATTGAAGAAGAAGTAAAAGTTATGGACAAAAAATTACTTGATGCCCAGGAAGAAAATCGACAATTGAGAAGAATGAATGGAGGATCTCCTATGAGAATTGATAGCAAAACTGCAACTGGAAAAATTGAAAAAGAAGCGAAATCGGAAACAAAACAAAGGTATGGAGAGCTAGTGCAGGATATTTCATCATCTACAAAGATATCGAACAGTGGGAAATATTCAATAAGAGTTGATGAAGCTGTCAATAAATGGTATAAAAATATCGACCTGCAGGATGAAGAGTGAAGCTTAATGAAGACAGCTCTATGTAAGGAACTCAGTTTTGAGCAAAAGAAGAGATTAAAAACTGAAGAAAATACAACCAAACTAATAGCTCATGAAGAAAAAGTGATTGCAGATTTAGAGATGAGAATAAAAGAGGAACAAAACAAACCTATTGGCAAAGGCAAGTATATGGAGCAAAGAGAAGAAACTCTCCAATCCTCATCAAGCCAAGAACAATCGGCAAGGAAGCTTGCCAAATCTGTATTGCAAAATGTTTATGATTGTGTGATAGAAATTTATGTAAGTCCCAAATAAATTAAATAATAAAGAATAAAGAAGCTAAAATTCAAGAAATGAAAATGCATATTCTTAATTTTATAGGATAAAAAACTGCATTTATGTATTTAAAGCTTCTTCAAAGTATTATAATAATAAATAAATATTTCCTATCAAATCTAAATGTTAAAATTATTAGATTGAATAAATATACATATACGAGATAATCATAAACTTGACAGAGTAAATTATTTTCACTTATCCCGTAATGAACAATCATCACCTGTAATTCTAGAGCTACTTCATATGCAAAATATCCAGTCGATGCAACAGTCTAGTTTATTTACAAAATGCTTATTTAAATTACAAATTTAGAATTGTTTGAATATTTAGACAATAATGCAAATATGTATTTAGTTGAGGGTCAACGCTTTATTTTAACGCCAAAGCACTCTAACTTCCTTGGTTTATGTCTTTGTCTCTAATTAACTTGCTTGTCAACATTGAGCACTAGTGGTTATGATTTGAATAACTCCTTGAGCTTCAAGCATTTGGATTTCGATAACTTTTGCAAATATATCATATTCAAATTTCTAAGCTTAAAATATAATTTAAATAATCTTTCAACCAATATAAATCTTTAATGATGCATGAAGCAAAAAAAGTTCAGAATGAAAAGAATTTCCATTTCTCGTCCAAGGCTACACAAAGGTGCTTTCACTGCCAAAAACTTGCAATCCTATGATGCAGCGCTATTTTCATAGTAACTAGATAAAAAATAAAATTTTATCTGATAGGCTTAGAAAGAAATCAAAGCTTGAAGATTCAATATCCAGATGAAAATAAATAGTCTCTTACAATCCTTTGATACTATTGCATATATATACATCAAAAAGATGATTTATGTTTTAGAGGTTTCATTTCTTGAAAAACCATTCAAACTTATTCATTTTTGACAATTAGAAAGAATAAGAGATTATTCTGCTTTATTCCAAATAAATTATAAATTTATACTTAATTTATTATTAAATCTCTTATACCTTGGCAATAGGTCACATTCAGTCAAAAAATTTCTCCATTTTTGATCTATTGAATAAAATAGTCAGTGAATAGTCCAGCATAGAGAAGATTTGAATTGATATTTTTGAAAAGGAGTATTACACAATATCAATAGACTTTGGTAAACTTTTTTTGAGGAATGTGAAGATTACAAAGATTTTATAAAGCTATTACAAGCTCTATAAGTTTATTTTTGAAGTTTTAAAACTTTACCGGCTTTCCTTTAGTGTGCGATTTCTTCAATCTGTTATTACTCCTGGATTAGCTAGTGAAGATATAAGAAAATCAAACTATTTAGAAAGTCTTAAAAATTTAGTTATATCATCTAGATCTTAATCTTTACTTGAATAAGACTTAAAAAGAGGCTTAAAAAAATATGTTTCTCATATATAATACTAACTCTTATTGTTGCTGCTTAGGTTTTTTAAAAACATCTGTACAAGTTTTTTCTTTTTATAATAAAATCTTCTTTTTGTTTTCAACATCAGTAAGGGAAGGGATACTCGTTTTCTTCTTAAAATAGTTTTCTTTTCTAGATATGTAACGGAATTTGGATTTTTACGCTAGTTTGTGTCTATTTCCAGTGTCATATCCAGTATTCAAATATGATAATTAAGCTAGAAAATTGAATGAATATAATATAATTCAATGTGGAAGATGATAGCATTACTTCATGTTCTCTTGAGTCCAAGCATAGGGTTCATATACAAGACCTTTGACAGCCATATGAAAATGGGTTACCAAATCAATGGAGATCTCATTACCTTCAATTTTCTTGTAAGAACTATTTAGTGTAAAGCGCAATGGTGTGGAATTGGACTGGCCAATACCATGTTCGGTTGTGATATGTATGCTGCAATTGGAGGAGGAGATGTAGTAACACCAATTTTTGTAATTGATTTATGGTCGGAAAATCATGATGAGCCAAGTGAAGACACTGACTATTGGAGTGGGTCAGAAGATATAACAGACGTTACAGGATACTATGATCCAAATTATCTAGACCCCGAAACAGGCGAAACAACAACCTTTATCAATGCGACTTTTTCTAGACTTTTAAACACTGGAGACATATGAGACACAATTATAGAAGCAGACAAACACATTGACATTAACTGAGGGTATAAAAAGGGGAAAACATTTGGCTTCGATGAACATGATTCATATTCCCAAGGAAGGATTAAGTTTGCCAGAAGCGCAGATAATGAATCATTTTCAAAAGAAGACAGTAAATACTTTGGACTAGCAATTCACTTGGTTCTTATGACAATTTTCTGGACTATTATGGCTCCAATCGCAATTATGGTCGCAAGATATGGCAAACACCTTAAATGCTGGTACTGGTGCCACCTTATTTCTTTTACCATAATTATTATTGGTACAATCATAAGCGTCTCATATGCTTATCAAATCCATCACACACCAACAGTTCAGGCTACGAAAAAGCCTAGATACCATTCAAGACTCGGGCTTATAATAACTTGCCTAATATTAGGCCAAGGCTTTATAGGTCTAATATGCAAAATCCTCCAAACTAAATCTTCAATCTTTAGCCTTATTTCACAAGTAAGGAGAACCCACAAAGCAATTGGTTATGGCCTACTTATTTTAGCCTTAATGAACAATACTTATGGGTTTGCTATAATGTCAATGGAGATAGTGCACGATATAATGCTTGCGATTTGCTTGGGAATTATGTTCCTATTTGAGCTGAGGCATCAATTGGCATTCTGGAAACCAGGGTTTTTGTGTTTAAAAAAATTACCGGAAATGAGCCACCAGGAAGCAATGGAAATGATAGAAAATGAAGGCTCGAAATTGATGTTTTGCGATGAGCTTGTGATGAATGTCGGCCCCTTTATCACTTCTCATCCAGGTGGTGGATATATGCTACAAGACAATATCGGAGAAGATACAGGAAAATATATGGTAGGCTGCAGTAGTATTAATGGAGAGCTAATGCCATATGAACACTCTCGATCTGCATTTGATTACACTAAAAAACTTGCAATTGCTAAAGTTCCATATCCTGAAGGATACCTGGAAAAACTTGATGAAAGCGAAACTAACAATTCTATGCACTGGGCAGTCAGTTTTCAGCATGCATTAAATGAAACCACAAGGCTTATTTCGTTGAGTTCGCCTCATTTTCGACTTAGTCAAGGACCATTGCAATCATCTTATATGGGAAAGCACTTTAAAATTACTGCAAAAATCGGGCGAATGACGGTTTCAAGATATTACAGTGCATTTTTTACAAATCTCCATAACTGGGCACAAGATATAGATAAAACTGGAAAATTATCCAAAAATTACCCAGCCTGCAATGAAGGAAATTTGCAATTGATATACAAAGTTTATGCCCTGGGAAAAATGACTCAACATCTTAGTAATTTATCAACTGAAAATACTGTAGAATTAAAAGGACCTCTTGGGCCTGGATTATTATTAAACAATTACTCAGGGAATTACTTGGGATTTGCAGGAGGTACTGGAATAATTCCATTTTTTGATGTTGTCCACCATTTATGGTCTTCAAGAGATAATCCTCCTTCCTTCAAACTTACACTATTTGCATCATTTAGGTCCATTGAAGATGCATTTTGTATCGACCTACTTGAGGAGACTTCTAGAATCTTGGGTGAAGATAAGTTCAAATTTATTTTGATGATAGACAAGCAAGCCAAAGATATAAATTTCCCAGAAATGGTTAAGAAATATGCTGGATCTAATCCTGACTTAACTTGGGTTTGTGGTCCTTCAGGCTATAACAATTTTATAAAGACTCTTTTGATCGAAGGCGGCCTTAAAAGAAATAAAATTATTATAATGTAAGCCATTCTTATTTTATAAAAAGCATTAAAATAACACATTGCTTAATATAAATTAAAGAATAGATTAAATTGCTTGCTTTTTTAAATAAAGCATTATTTAAATTTGATTCTATTCTAAATATCACAAGATGCTATTTGTTAAACTACAATTTAGCTTATCCCGCCCTTGGATAGCAACAAATAAATATTGTAACTAAAAGAGAATGCTTTTTCAAAAATTTAACAAAAAATATAATTTAATTTATAAATTTTCATGTTTTAAAAAGCTATTTTTGTAAATTAATATAATTTGCTTAGTTCATTTATTAATGAATATGCTTTTAATATTAAATTAACACATAATTTACTACTAACATAAATAAAAAAATTGATATTAGGAGTATATTTCTACAATTTTTATTTGCAAATTCTCTCCATTCACTCTTAAATATGCATATAATCTGCCGATATTTATGCCAGATTAAATTTATTATTATGCTCTAATAAAATTGGAAATTATTTTCTTTATGATTATTGGGAATAATCGAATCTAAATCCAAACTTGAAGTCATGCAAGTCGCAGGCAGTGATTGCTTTAGAATCTAATCCTGTAGAAAGGGTGAGCTTTAAGTTGTCACTGAGTTGTCTTGCCAATCCAAGAGCAAAGCTTCCGCAAGTTCCAGCTTTTGCCTTCACTAAGGTTTTGTCATCAAGTTTGTAGTCGCCTCCAATCTCGAAGTTGGTTGCTTTTCCTTTGAGGTCATTGGTAACCTTGGTAGCCACATGCACTTTAGGGCTCAATTTATGATAATAAGATAACTCCAAGTTCCCTAAAGCGATTTCTTCAGCATTAGTTCCTACATGCTTTACTACCAACCTTGAGTGCTTTCTGAACCACCAAGCAGCAAGGTTATAAGCAGTCAGCTTCTGTGAGTGGGTTGAGAATTTTCCATCAAGTCCCAGTCCATAAGCAGGGGTTCCCAACGTCAAGCTTCCTTTAACCACCAATGGAGCGCCCAAAAAGACAAGTTTTCCAATAACTTTTGGATGAGTATATTCAACAGCTAAGCTTGGCTCAGTTTGAGGAGTTGATCCTACCTTCTGAGTCTTGCACTCAGTCTTCAATTTGAGATTCGCAACGTAGTCCTTAGGGGTCCAGTCGAAAACGAAGTGAGAAAGTCCGTCTGTGCGTTTCTTGGCTTTCCAAGATGCAAGACCTTGCTTGAACTGAATCCATGAAGAAATTATTGGCTCCTTTGTCCCATTTTTGCTGTATGAAGCACGGGTATGCCAGGTGAAGTCAGTTTGGGCAAGATTGAAATTCAGGAGTGCGAGACTGCCGTGGCAGTAGCCTTTCTTCAATAGGTCCTCTTGCTTCTTAGTGAGACCAGTGTAATTTTCAAGCTTCACCATTACTTTTTATATCCATTTCATATTAAAGCAAATCTATTTTAATCAGACATAAACTCGATCATGTCTTTATCTTTAGCCTTTAGGACTCCCCTTCATCTTCGAGCACTGAGCCATTCATAGAAAATGGACGATAAGTCTGGTTCAGCTTTTGTTGACATCTGGGGCAGAGGACCATCTTGATTTGGTCAAGAGGCAAGCTTCCTTTCAATTTGTTTGTCAAGTGCTCAACCTGGTTGATCAATTCTTCTTTCCTTTCTCTTAAGGTCTCTGACTCAGATTTTAGGTTTGCAAGTCTTGCTTCGTACGCTGTGCACTTGTCGCCGATTTCTCTTTCACATGTGTGGGACTGCTCTAAAGCTCTTCTCAGCTCGTCGACATCTGTTCTCGCTTTTTCTCCTCTTTCTAGCTCTTGATTTAGCTTGTCTTGCAAAGTCTGTTCTTTTTGTTTTTGTGCTTTTTCTGCATTAGTTAGCTCTGCTTCTAGGCTATTTACCTTTGAGAACTTTTCGCTGTGTTCTTTAGCTAGTCTTTCATTCAGTTCTCTAACTAATAGAATTTCATTTTGTAGCCTGTTGATTTCGTTTTCGATTTCGTCCTTGATCTCTCCAGAAATGATTTCTCTGTCACAATTGTCACACATCCTTATTTTTTTACCTTCTTCCTTAACACTGCGCTTGATGCTGTGATCTTCACATATGGAATTTCCACAGTAACGGCAATGGTGACGCCTGTTGGTGAGAGAGAACTTTTTGTCACAAATGTGACACTTGTTGTCGTTTTTGAAATCTGGGCTCCCATCAGGCTTTAATGATAAGGATTTGCTCATAAAGCTTGACGAGGAAGTTTGAGATGATGAGAAGCTACTTAGGCTGCTAAAGCTGTCAATTGAGTTCAGCTTACGAAGATAAGCTTTGTCTGATTCGTCCATTATTAGCTGGTTTATTAATAGTTCACCAAAAATAGGTTTTGATATTTCTAGAGATTTATTTTTGAGATATATTAAATTGAATTTTAAACTAAAAGTACTAAAAACTATTTTTGGGAGTATATTGTTGAAGAGAGAAGCCGAAATTAATTAATAATTGCATCTGGAAAATTGGAATTTCAACTTTTAGCTTCCATTTCTAATCTTTATGGTTTATATAATTAAAATTTATTACAGATAATAAATATATTACTAAATTTTTTGGGTGATTTTCTGAGAAAATTAATATTTTCTTAGCTCTTGAGAAATCTAGTACTTTAAGTTACATACAATTTTCTCATTTATAAAATTATTTATGTATGGAGAAATTGCATTACTTGATACAACTGCATTTATAAAGACCAAGCTACTAAAGCATGGCTTTATAAGTCTATCTGACCTACTGAAATCAAATCCTGCTTACATATCAAAAGAAACCAAAATTTCTGAAGTTCAAATTGAAGATCTAATTAAACAGGCTCACATATATGAAAATAAAATAAATTCCTACTTAAGAGACCAAAGAGTCATCAATGATAGGATAGTTACGCTTTGTAAAAATATTGATAAAGTGTTAGGAAACGGAATTAGATTAGGAGGGGTTCATGAAATTGTTGGATGCCCAGGAATGGGGAAAACACAAATTCTTATGCAAATTTGTCATACAGTTCAAATCCCTGAAGAACTTGGAGGATTAAATGGGAGCAGCATATATATTGACACAGATGGAAATTTTTCACAATCCAGGCTGAGGCAAATTACAGAAGGATATGCTAATTATTTTCTTAAAAATTGAGGAATTGAAATAAATAAGAGAAAAATATGAGAAAATATTGACTATATAAGAGTTACTTCGGAACAGCAGCTATTGCTGCTTTTAGATAACATTACGAAATATTTAAAATTAAATTGCAAATTGATTGTCATTGATTCAATTGGATTTTTACTCAAAGAAATGCAAACTGCAAGTAATGTTCAGAAAGCAAAAATTATGACAAGAATTGGACTTAAGTTGCAGGAGCTTGCATGCAGCAGAAAACTTGCTGTTGTTATAGCAAATAAAATTACTTTTCATGAAGGCAGAGGGCAAAAACCGCAATTTGGTGAATCTTGGAGCTCTGTCTTGAGCAGCAGCCTTTATTTAGGAATAGCAGAAAATAGTAGCCAGAGATGTGCAACAATGATAAAAGGGGGTCTAACAGAAGATCTTCTTACTTTTGATATACATTCTTATGGATTATATGATATAGATTAACTCCATCTTTGCCATAAATTTAATAATCAGTAGTTTTTAAATTAATTGAGATATTTGCTAATCTTCTTTAATTTTATAATAAACTTTGCATTAATTTATATTTTTCTTTTTGCATCTAAAAATTAAAAACAATGATGTCTGGGAAAAGAAATCTGACTCGTGAAAATTTAGAGCAAGTTTTAAACTTACCTGAAGAGGAATCTATCATGGCGAAATTCCTAAGAGACAACCAAATTCATAATATTGAGGAGCTACAAGAAATCCAAGAAAACATGCCTTTAGCCATGATGTATTATAATCAAGAAGAGCAAAGTGAGCCTTATCTCTTTCGTAAAATATCATCTACCTCCACAGTAAAATCAGTCTATTTTGATTCTAGCAACACAAATTCCTCACCCTCAAGTCTTTCAAGTGATACTTTAGATCATGATATGAACATTTTACTTAGCCTCGGATTAGAAGGCAGAGTTGATTTTAATATAATGCTGGCTGGAGATTCTGGCTTAGGGAAATCCACTTTTATTCAAGCCTACCTTGCACTCAAATTTTTTGACATCTCCAGCTCTATTTTTCATGAAGACAAGGGAATTTATCCAACCACAAGAGATATTACCCATAATAAAGCAGTGAAAACATTAGAAAACCTGACTTTGCTAGTTGATATGGTTGACACCCCTGGCTATGGTGCTGAATTCAAAGATATAAAAGCATGGACCAATTATATAGAGAGATTCCTGATCACACAAATCAAGCTATTTTACAAGCGAAATTCTTCAAACTCAGAAACAATTAAAGATGACACAAGGATTCATCTTTGCATGTACTTTGTTGAGGGTCCAAAATTGAAAGAAAATGATATTTATGCATTAAAAATCTTACAAAAATACGTGAATGTTATCCCTATTTTAGCAAAAGCAGACATTTGCACAATTGAAGAAATAAAAAGTTTTAAGAAAAATATTATTAAGCAAGCACAAGACGAAGATATAATTTTTTTTGATTGCGTGAGCTGTTTGGGATCTTTGAAAGATGAGCTGTTTTCTGGGCCGCTAGGATTATCTCCGCCATTTGCAATTATTTCTGGGATAACCTGTGTGGAGTCGAATGAAAGATATATTTACGGACGACAATATCCTTGAGGAATCGCTGATATGAATAACCCTAGGCATTGTGATTATTTATTGTTCAATAGGTTTTTAATTGGATATTTTCTCCAATCAGCATTAAAAAGTACAAAGATTTTGTCTGACCGTG
Source organism: Blepharisma japonicum (assembly GCA_949751835.1). NCBI lineage: Eukaryota > Ciliophora > Heterotrichea > Heterotrichida > Blepharismidae > Blepharisma > Blepharisma japonicum. The sequence goes on along the minus strand of CATKHK010000033.1, from coordinate 179,835 downwards.
TATTTTTGGAGCAAAGCCAACTTAAAAAACAAAAGAAAGAGAGAGCGAAAAAAGAAAAATTGAAAGGCAGACTATCAAAAATAGCTATCGTCCCATTGGCAGCAGCAGCATTAATCGGCTATTTCAGTCTCAAAAAGCGCATGTAAATTATGTTATACAAATAACCTTAATTAGCAGCAGTCTTTCTTCTTCTCAGTCTGATTTTCTTTCTGAATAATTATTTTCTTCCCCTTTCTACTTTTATGTCCTCCTACCCCAGGAATTTGTGTTTTTTGGCTCTGCGCCTGATAAACAAGTTTTGCGAGTTCTTGGAATATTTCTTCAACCCCTAAGCCAGTTTTTGCACTCGTATCAAAATGCAAAACGCCGACTCTCCTGGCATATTCCATGGCTTCTGCTTTGGATATTTGCCGTTCTTTTTCTTTATCACATTTATTGCCAGCTATGACTATACAGATATCTTTATCAGCCTGCATGGAGAGTTCTTTCACCCATGAAACTACACGGTCAAAAGAAGATTTGTCAGTGATGTCGTAAACAACTATTGCTCCTTTGGCACCTCTATAATAATTCGGCGCTAAGGCGCGAAAACGTTCTTGGCCTGCTGTGTCCCATAAATGAAGTCTGACCGAGGTGCCTTGCAAATTGATGTCTTTTTGAAGAAAGTTTGCATTGACTGTAGATCTTTCATCTTCGTGAAACTGTCCACGGGCAGCCTTGAGAGTGAGAGAGGTTTTACCAACCCTTCCTTCCCCAAGAGTGACTATTTTAAATTCCTGCGAAGGCTCCATTTATTTGTGATCAAACCTGAGATACTTTAAAAAAGGTGATGAGTCTTTTTATTCAATGAGAATTTAGATTTTTGTAAATTCCAAAAATAATTTATTTATTTGCTAATGCATGACCTATTTTTCTGGTCTTTCTTTTGTTTTAATCATTTGTGGGTAAAAGCCTTTAATGCTTGTTGATTATATTTTTTATCAAATTTTTAAGCATGGAGGTTTGCTGCTTATGCAGGATTTATTTTTGTACCATTAGTTTTTAAAAGATTCTGAATTCAATATAAAAGATGTCTTATTATTTATAAATGCAAATAAAAAATTATATATAATCTAATGAATCAACTGACTTAATTAAATGATAAATGCTATTTTGACAATATTGATTCGGTAGAAAAGATTGCTGAAATAATTGTTAAAAAATGAAGCTACATCGCTGGGTTTTTCTTCCGATTAGCAACAGCATAGCTCTCTTTTTTTACAAATTTAAAACTAGTTGCTGATTTTCAATGTGGCTTTAGCTCTAAGAAGTTTAACACCCCTATATTACTGCTATTTGTTTAAGAATAAATTAAATGGCTGACCATTAAATATTTAAAGATGTCTGGTATGTATCATCGCTTTGAGCAGATGCTTGAACAAAGACATGTTCCAAAAGAAAAAATCACTAAATCTGCACGAAATATGCTTGGCATAAGTGCAACCTCGATGCTAGGCCTGTGGTATCTTATCTATGCATTTTCCCCAACAAAAAGGCTGGTTGCCGCACTCCCAATAGCATTCCTAAAAAATGGATACAGCGCTTTGGAAAAAAGAGCAAGCAACATGAGATATCCTAAAAGTTTAAATCCACAAGAAAGAGGAAGATTAGCAATTTCCATCTTAGAGCTTATTCCATTCAATTTTGCGCTTGCACCAATATTACTCCCTTTAAAGGTTTGGCTTTCTGTTAAACTCTCATAAATTATTTATCATAATTAATTAGTAAGTCTTTGAAGAAAGATAGAAATAGTGCAATTTTATTTATCAGACAATTAATAAGGTATAATAAATTAGCCTAATTAAAAGCAAATTTTTACATTTTTTTAAGGCCATTAAGTTAAATGCTCATTTACCAATAATTTTAAAACTTTAATTAATTACCAAGTGTTTGTTAGGTATGCTTTGCAATATATCAATTTTTGACTTTTAAGTACTCTATATCACAGCTGTTGGCTAAAAACTGCCATTAGCTCATCAATTATTCCATTAGTAGTCGTTTTCCATAAATATGGGCTGCGCTGACAGTCGATCAGAACTTACACCAGAAGAGCAATGCCTTGTTAATGCAGAAAGCATCCTTCAATATAATAGATGCAGTAGTCGCATGGTAGATTATTGCCATAGGAAATACTCTTCAAACAATGAAATTAATGCTGAGCAATGGCGAGATATCATCTTAACATTAAATCTCAAAGCTGACTACACTACTCAAAATAAAAAGGTCGTTGAATTCTTCAATCTTTTCAAAGGCCCTGAAGGTAAATTTCATATGCGTCACTTATTAGTTCTTGGAATTATGCTAAGCCAATCTAATTCTAAAGAAAAGGCGCAGCTTTTATTTGAAACCCGTGATAATATAAACGCCAAAGCCATCGCAAAATTGGAAATATTTGGACTAGTTGAAGAAATGATCGAAATTTCTGTGAATCGACTTCCCCGTTTGTTCAATGAAAGTCCGCAATTTCAGATGACTGAAGATGATATAAAGAAATATGCTTTATCTTTGATTCAATTAAAAGATAAAGCAAAAGTACCTTTAGCGAATAGATTCATTGGACTTACAAAGACTTCTGATGAAAATGTTTCATTAGCAAATTTTTTAAAGACTTTTGAAGATCCAGAAACAGCTAAACTTTTGACACCGACAGGAATTAGAAGCTTTGTTTTAAAGCAAAAGCCATCAGCATCTACAAGTTCAAAATTCGCGGGACTTTTAAGCCAGAAAAAGGCTGAACCAATCAAAGATAAAGTGGAAGTTGAGGAGAAAAAAGAAGAAGAGGAGCATCATGAAAAGAAACATAAGAAATCTTCATCTTCCTCAAGCTCTGATGAAGAAAGGAAAAAGAAAAAGCATGAAAGTCATAACTAATAAAATTAAATCATTTCAATTATTATCGAATTAAATTATATCGCAACATTTTTAGTATTCCATTATTTATTTAAAAGATATTGAGGTCTTCTTTTTATTATTGTAATAATAACATGCAAATCATTATCAAAACGTTAACAGGAAAGAAGCAACCCATGAACTTTGAGCTCGATAACACTGTAATTCAAGTGAAGCAAGCCTTGCAAGAGAAGGAAGGAATCAGCGTGGAACAAATCCGCTTAATTTTTGGAGGACGACAATTGAATGATGAAAGTAGGCTAAGTGACTACAATTTGACTGCTGGAGCAGTAATTCATATGGTTTTACAATTAAGATAAAATAAATAATTATTATCCTAATAGAGCCCAATTTTATTGATTTAAGAAGAAATTAACTTTTGCTTCAGTTCTAATCTCTTTATAATTAAAATAAAATATCATTATCTTTATCGAAATAATGAAGTTTTAAAGGTTCCAGAGCCTTCTCTTTCACAAGCACCTAAAAATTTTTCTTTTATAAAATTTTTATGAAGTCTTAAGTTTAAGTTCAAATAAATTTGCCTGCTTCCTCACGCTTTTCCTTCTTTCTTCTGCGACTTAGAAATTTTTTCTATGCAACTTTGGTCAGAAGAAATAGGGATAGCATTTTATACAAAAGATGTTGATAAATTTAATTTAAGTTAAAACTCTATTATAATAATGGCACTTAAAAGAATCCAAAAAGAGCTCGCAGATCTGCAGCGTGACCCTCCTACAAACTGTAGTGCAGGCCCAACTGATGATAATGATCTTTATAACTGGACCGCCACTTTAATAGGCCCAGATGACTGCCCATACCAGGGAGGAGTATTTTTCCTAAATATCCAATTCCCTACTGACTACCCATTCAAGCCACCAAAAGTGACGTTCACAACTCGTATTTATCACCCCAACATTAATGCGAACGGAGGCATATGTTTGGACATATTAAAAGACCAATGGAGTCCTGCCTTGACAATCAGCAAAGTCTTGCTCTCAATCAGCTCTTTGCTAACAGATGCAAATCCAAACGACCCATTAGTTCCTGAAATAGCACATCTTTATAAAAATGATAGAGCGAGATATGATGCAACTGCAAGAGAATGGACAAGAAGGTATGCAGCATAAGTAATTTATTGTTTATGAATCGTTTTAAAATATTAAGCATTAAGGCAATAAGGATTCTACAAGATGGAATATAATCATTTTTAAGTTATTTTAAGCGTTTAAATTATTGAAATAGTGTCAGTTGAACTTCATAAATGCACTTTTAGTTCTTTTTAATGAACATATTATTTAACTATTAATTTCATAAATTTTGGTAATATCTGATATTAAAAAATTATCGAAATGGCATGTGCGCTTCTTGAGAAAATGGTAAATAATTAGAGAAAGCCGTATAATTAATTTACTTTGCTTTTCACTTTAGAAAATCTTGACTAGGTCTTAGGCGAGCTGAGATTGGTTTCTAGCCAATATAAAAGAAGGCTAAAATATAAATATGGAGTAAGTAAGTAATTAAAATATTTGAATAGGCTTCAAATGCGTTATAATTATCTAGAATATAGATAGGGAATAAAGGAGATTCACTTAAAAGCTACCTAAAAAATGTCTGAATAAGTAAAGAGTTCTAAGACATTTTATTGTGAAAAATAATATTTAAAAAAATTGTAGATACATTAACAAAAGTTTCATTGTCTTTGTTAATAAAATGAGGTGTAGAGACCACAAAAAGACTAGGATCACAAAAGAATTGCAAACCATACAAAATAGCTCAGCAGCATGCCATTCGGCATGGCCTTCAAACTCTCAAGATATTTACCACTGAACTGGAGCAATAGTTGGCCCTGATAATTCTCCTTATCAGGGAGGGATATTTTATATAAAAATTTCACTTCCTTCGAATTATCCTTTTCAGTCGCCAGATATTAAATTTCTGACAAAAATTTATCATCCAAACATAAGAGCAGCAGGAGGGATGATGTGCTTTATGAGTTTAATGACAAATTATAACCCAATAAATTCTTTAAATAGCATATTGGATTCAATTCACAAGCTACTAGAGACTCCTGATATTAAGAATTGCTCAGAACCTGATGCTGGAAAATTATATAAAAATGACATAACCCAATTCAATAAAATTGCTTCAGAATGGACAAATTTGTATGCATCATAATCTTGAAAGGTCAAATCAACTAGGGATGTTAATAGAGAGATAAAAAAATCATTATTATAAAAACTATTCTTTTAAATAGTATTTATGCCTAATCTTCTTCAAAATGTATTATTTTTATTAAAGGCTTTACAATATTTTAAAGGCAAATATTAATGCTAAAATGTTCGAATATATATTGTGCATTTGATCAGTAATGATCCAATTAACATTGATAGTTTACTGAGGAAATATAATAAATAAATAAATTGCAAAGCTAAAGCCAATAAAAATATCGATATAATAGTTAGCCCTCATTATTTGTGCCTTTCATTGCAAATTGTAAATGAGTTGGATTAAATAAAAATGAGGTTGGTGAACTCAGTTTGTGTCATTACAGGTGGAGCTTCTGGGCTTGGTGCTGCTACAGCACGACTCCTCTCACAAAGTGGCGCAAAAGTTGCTATCTGGGACACGAACGAGCAAGAAGGCAAATCTCTAGAATCAGAGCTATCACCTAATTCACTTTTTTGCAAAGTAAATATCGGAGACACTCAAAGCATTGAAGACGCTATCAAAGAAACTCTTTCTAAATTCAGCCAAATCAACGTTCTTGTTAACTGTGCTGGGGTTCCTTTAGCTGCTTGAACTCTATATAGAGGAGAAGCCCATCCTTTAGATTCTTTTGAGGAAGTATTCAGGATCAACGTTATTGGGACTTTCAATGTAACTCGTTTAATCGCAAAACAAATGATTTCACAACCTATGTTTGGAAAAGACAGAGGAGTCATAGTGAACGTTGCAAGTGTTGCTGGATTTGAAGGTCAGCAAGGCACTGTAGCTTATGCTAGCAGTAAAGGAGCAGTTATTGGAATGACCCTTCCTCTTGCAAGAGATCTTGCTTATTATAAAATAAGGGTTGCTGCTCTTGCACCAGGTCCTTTTGAAACCAAAATGGGAAGCTTGATAGCTCCACAAGTATCAGAAAAACTATTAAAGGCAATTTCTTTAAGGCGCTTTGGAGAAGCCTCAGAATTTGCACTTGCAGCGAAATTCATTATTGAAAACCAATATATCACAGGGCAAACTTTAAGAATTGATGGGGGAGTTGTTTTACCTAACTTATAATAATTGATTTAAAGTATAGATATTAAATTATCAGTGAACTCTCCTAAGACACCTAAAATTGAAACTATCAAACATTCTTCGTCCCTTCTTGCAGATGTGGGGCTTCTATCTTTAATATCAAAATACTCTTTTATCATCACTTCCAATGCTTTTGATATATCTTCATATTTCTCTTTTATTTTCCTGGAAATTTCTGATTTATCCATATATGTGTCATTATTTTGACAAAAGGAGCATTTTTTATTTGTTGGTTTTAGGGTTTTTCTTAAAGAGCTAGGAGTTTGGCTCAGTGAAATAGTTTTGCTTTTCATTTTTTTGATGAATTTTGTTGCTTTTTCTTTTTCTCTTTCTACTTTTATCGTTTCCCTTTTTTGCCAGATTAAATTAAGCTTTACCAAAAGCTGATTCAGAGCCGCATTCAGTACTGGGTCATCATAGGCTGAATTAAAATCTCGAACCGCATTATAAACTGGAAGGGGAATCCAATCTTCTCCTACAAAAACCCCTGAATTAGCACCACAGCTCTTTTTCCTGCATTTGACTTTTTCATTGTTATATGTCACATTTCCTGAATCAATTTGAAGCTCAGCAAAATATTCAAGCCCTGGGGACTTTTGGATTATTTTTGCTAATTTATTGTTATCATTCGCTAAGCGAGTTATTTCCTTTTTAAGCTTTGGTACCTTTGAACAAAACTCTATTGAAGAGTTGCAATTTCTTTCTGTGTCTTCTATTTCAGCAACTGGCATAATTGTTCAATCACCAGTTACTTTTTCCATTAACGTAATTAATTTGGTTTTATTTAAAAACTTTGTCCTTCTGTACATATCGATTTCTTCTCTAGCCATAGTCAGGCTTTCTTGGAGGCTTCTGATTTTTTCATTTAATGCTTGTTTTTCGACTTCTCATTTATTTGAATTTGAACTTAGATTTTGTTTCTCAAGGATTATTTGAGTTTTTAGTTTTTCTATTTCAGAATGGAGCGAGCTGTTTTCTCTGTTTAAATTTGTGTTTAAGAGGATTTGGGACTTAAGTTTCTCTTTGAGTTCTTTGGAAAATGCTTCTGAGGACTGAAGAGAGACTGTGAGATTTCTTGAATCAGATTTAGATTTGGCTAAATAGTATTCAACAAAGGTAACAGTCTCTTTTAACTCTTCACATTCTTTTAAAGCGATTTGAAGCTTGAGATAAGTAGGATCAATGTCGAAAGATCTTCGACAACTTGTACTTTTAGCTCTAGAGTGATTCATATGTATTTTGTATTTTAGTAAAATAAATGATAAGAATGAAATATAAATAATCAACTGTTTTCAATAAAAATTTAAAAAATGATAACTTTAATAATAATGTCTTAAAATTAAATTTAAGAATATCGAAATAATTATTCTTTATTTTTGAGACATTTATAATTTATTGAACTATTTTCTTAAATTAAGAATTCTTTTTCAAGAAATTTAATCCAAAATACATATTTGGCCTCTCTTCGTGCCCAAAAATATTTGGTACGTGTCTTCATTTATTCCAATAGTGCTTAAATTTAATTCTGTTGGAATATTGACTGCGCTTATCAACATACAGTCACTCTTATTAATTATATAAATGATGCTTGCTGTTTTATCAAAAATAATAGCAAGATGCTCATTATCACAGACCAATAAATGAAAGCTATTAAGCTCAATTAGTTTTTCAAAACTTGACAAAAGCAAAACTTTTCCATTTCAAAAATTGGCCATCATATTGTCGTTTTCTAGTTCGTAGCACTTATTTATTGCTCCTTCGTTGAGAATTTTCATCTGTGAGGTGTAGTAATTCACTGCAAAAATTAAACCACCTACAAAACAAATAATTGACTCATTTATAACTTCAACATCAAATGGCGCTTTCAAGCCCATAATTTGTAATTTTCTTTGGAAATTTTCATTAATTTTGTGCAATTCCATTAGAACTCCTCCGGTAATATTTTTGTGTCTTAAAATGTAGCCATTCGAATATTTCTGTTGTCATCCATCAACCTTTGAAAAAGCTCTCAGTAAAGTCCCTTCGACTATATCTCACACTTGAAGCTCTTCACGGGTATTATAAGTAAAGGTTCCTCTTTTATAGTCTATTTTGTCTAATTGACTAAATAGTATTTTCTGATTGAATAAAATTTCCTTTCGGGAAATTGCATTTTCTTCCAGGCTGCTTAAAGTAATAGAGTAGAATTTCATTAATTCTGAGTTTTTTTGCTTTAAAAGAATGATAAGATTATTATTCCAAAATTGAGCTTTAACGCATACTTCTAAAGATTTAGTTATTTGTAACGGATTAGAAAATGGAAAAAGAGATCGATATATGCATCGGCCATACTTATCGATGGTAACAAGGTGATTGGCTTTGCTAATGAGAAGAACTATAGATGAGTTCGGCTTGGATGCGTTTTGGTCATGATTAGATATTGCATTCTAAATTAATATTACAGTCATGATTCAGGATCGTTTTCCAATGCTGGAAAAGGATGGAATATGAGAGTAGCCTTCAATTTCCCTTTGCATCAAGAATTCTGGGATGCATGAGCTTTGCATAAATTTTCACATTTTATTAATTACAGGAGGAAAAATATTTTTTACCAATAAAATGGAAATATTTTATTTCACTTACAAATTCAAGCAAGATAAATTTATAAATGGCTTATTTATATGCTATTATAAGCCTAATTCAGATCTACCTTACAAAATAAACTACTAAAAATCTAATTGGATCTTGAAAAGTTTTCAAGTATGCTTTTTATTTTTATTATTTTGATGATTTTTTTATTTTTTAAGTTCTTCAATTAAATGTATTTTATACTTCTTTATTAAATAGAAAATTTTAAGCTATGGAACTCGTTTCTTATTTCTCCTTTATCCTCAATTTATTTAATTGGCATAACTTTGTGTGACTTTTCATTCATTTTATTTTGCTTACAAAATATAATATTAAAAGCAGAAATATATGCAATATTTCTTCATGGCTATGATTAGCAAAAATTTCTTTATCTTGTTGCTTCTCCTATAGCCTATAGAGATATATAAGGAAAATCACCTTAGAAATTATATAAGTGCTAAATAAGATGCTGCGTTATTTAGAGATAGAATAATACTCTGCTATCACTTTTTTTTGGTTTGCATTTAGTAAGCTTTGAAATTATACTTATTAGTATATAATTATTAAGAGAAATGCAATCCAGATCAATTTTTGAATTCTTGAAATTGGCATCATACTTTATAACAACATAAATGAAATAAGCTTAGCTAAAGAAATTCATAAATATCATACTTATCAGGCATGAAAGCGTGATTTTATATTGAGGAATAAAAATCCAAAATATAATTAATTTTTAAATTATTAAAATAAACTGAAAAAATAAAATTTTTCAACTTTATATCAGATTTTTCAAGAGTAATATTATAACAGATGAAATTTTATAATGATTTAATTAAATAATAATCTACAGAGAGCATATTAAATGGAGAGAAAGCATTTGTATTGCATCCGCCACGCACAAAGCACATATAACCAAGCTGCACTTGAATATGAAAACCAAAATAAAAAATCGCAAATGCATGAACTTAAGTGAGATATCCAGTATATGGATGCAGAGCTTTCCTCGTACGGTGAACTTCAAGCTCTTAATGCAATTCCAGAAGTTCATGCCCTTCGAGTGCAAATTGTATTTGTTTCTCCATTCCGTCGAGCTCTCCGCACTGCACAAATTTTATTTGAGAACCATCCGGATCATCCTACTATTATCGTTCACCCTCTTTTAGCGGAAAAATTAAAAAACGTACCCGATGTTTCGGTTTGGCAAGGATCTCCTTATCCTCAATTTCCAAATTTTGATTGAAGCTTAATGCCAATTCACTATTTTTTATTTGATCTTGTAATAAATGCACACACAGATAAACTTAAAACACTCCCAATTGATCAAATCCCTAGAAAGCTTTTAGAAGAAATGGTTTCCATGATTCCAGAAAAAATTGAGTCTGCGGAACACATGTATAAGAGAGCACAAGAATCCAAAGAAGTTTGAAAAAAGAGTACTTTAAACGGTAACGTAGCCTTAGTTTCACATTCTAATTTTTTCAAATTTTTCACAATGAAACATAATGAGAATGGGTCTACTTTCAGATGGCTGAACAATTGCGAAATTTATGAATACGAAGAAATTGAATGGAATAATGACTTGTAACCTCTAATGATTTCTAGGTTTACATACAGAAAGTTTTTAATTAAAGAAAGTCATTTATAAATAAACTCTTAATTTTATAAAACAGTCAATTCATCTTCTGAGTCTAAAAACTCTTTGGCCACTGCCTGCAGAGTTTCTGATGGCGCTTTTCCAGTTAGTGTTGTTGGGAATACATTCCCACTGGTTTGGAATTTCAGCACCCACTTTCTCAGCTGTTTTCTATTAATCCCATACTTATTAGCAGTCGCTGCAAATTTTCCACCTCCTTCTTTCAAAGCTTCCCCCACGATCATCAATTTTGTAGCAGCATCAATATGATCTTTTTCAGGCGGAGCAACTTGTGCGATTCCTCCAATAAAATCAAATGCTCCTACAACTTCATTTTCTGGGACTGAGCTTTTTCCCGTTTTTTCTTCTTCCTCTTCTTCTAAAACTTTTATTTTTTCTATGTACACCTCATAATCATCTTCTTCATATCATTCTTCAAAAATATCATTTATTTCTGGTAAGCTATTATGGGTATTTACCTCTGTTTTGATAAATCCATGACTATTGCTGTTTACAAAACTAATAGTGTTGTTTTGAGAGGTTGAGGATTCTGGAAGATCATCAAGCTCCATGTCTTCTTTGTCAAATCAGAAATTTTTATTTTCTTCTGAATTTTTTTCGATTAAGTTGGGCTTATAAGAAATTTGGGTTTCAGGGATTTCGATTGGTACGCTACCATCAGTGTTAAAATGATAAGGCTTGGTACAATCTGGAGTGATAATTGGTTTATGGTTAGGGTGAGACTCAAAGTAGCTTTTAAGCTTTTCAAGGGAAAGGACTGAGACTTTTCATTGTTTTGCTGTTTCTTCAAGTCCATGTTGCTTGATATTTTCCCAGACCAGGCTTCTTAAAGAGTCAAAAAACGGGTCATCATATTTGAGCTCTTTCATTCATTCTTGGATTTGCCTTTCATCTAATCCTAAAACTTTAGCTGTATGTGGAACTCCTCTCATTAAAGCTAAAAGAGCTACTTCTCTCATTCTGATTATAAGCCCCCTCTATATTTAATTTTTGCAATGAAGTATCTATAGTTTTCTGACTTTTAAGGCCTCCATTAACAGTTATAACAAATTTTAAAGAATTTAATTACTAAACTGATGCTTCCTGAAACAAATTTCTATTAATACCGTATTAAATCTACTAACTTTTATCCTGATTATTTCTATTATCTGCTTCCAAAACCCACGGGTGTTCCGCTTTCAAAGCTTCCTCAACATCTAAAGTAAATTCCTCTTGAATATTATATTCTTCTCTGAGCTCTTCCACACTTCTTTCTTTAAACCTTGTAGCAATATATGCACAACAAATATCCAATAAGGATTTCAAATCAAGATAATTTACAGCGAGAATTAGTTCTGTCAATTTATCATCGTTGAATGATTTAATAAAAGAAACGTCTCATTGATCTTCGATTGCTTTAGAAATATCACGGCTTGGGATCGGTTTTTTCGGAGGAGTTGGAGCAACGAATTGATGATGCTCAGCGAATTCTATAATTCTTCTTAGAGTATCTTCAGAGACATATTCAATTGGAATTTCTTCATTTGGGCCTGAGTCTTCTAAGACATTCTGTATAAGGTTGCTGAGGTTTTTGAAATTTTGACTAGTTGTGATTTTAGTTCCTTCTTTAGTAACTAATGTTATCAGTTGGTCTGACATTATTTAAAATAGTAAGATCTAATATAGGGTATTCTTAATTGCTAATTATTATTACTTTTAATAGTAAGGATTTTGGTAGTGAATCCTTAAATTACAAAGAATTAATATATTTCTTAAATGTTTCTTTTCTTTTGATATAGGATTTCACGAAGTATAAGCTATGAAATATTTTAAATAGCTCATTATTCTAATCAGTAGATAAATAAATTTACTTTTCTTAACTAATTCTAAACACTCATTTTATCGATATCCCACATTTTCATCAAGAATTTGGCATCTTGTATTACTCGCAATTACATTTTGGAGCAGAACTGACTTTTCTTTTTTGAGACCTGTAATTTGCTTCTGCACATAATCATTAAGGTCTTTCTGGTTCTGAATTTCATGCTTTAAATCTGTAAATAATTCATCAATTTGTGGGAAAATAGATTTTGGAGTATCATCAGTTAAAAGGGTGATATTTGTTTCCATTGACACTAGCTCAGCTCTTGTAATCTCCACGAAATGCTTGTAATCTCTTAAATTTGCTTGAAGCTCTTTGATGTTTTCTTCAACCTCAGCAGCATTTTGTTTGATGCTGTTCATGTCTTTCTGCTCTTCCATTTTATAATTATTATAGTCATGCTACTAAAAAAACTGTCAGCTGAGAACTTAAAAAAGAGCATTTCGCAGGCAATATTTTAAGTTATCAAGCTTTCTATAAAAATTAAGCCTTGTTGTTTGTTCTTAAATTGAAAAATAAAAGTATGCTTGATAATTTCTCAATAAGTTCCGTAAGAAAGCGAATTTTAGAACTAAAATGTAGCATCAATAATGCTAATATAATATACCATCAATGCTATATCATAGGAATTAATTAAAATAAGTGTATTAATCTAATTCAGCTATAATTTAGTTTATCGAAACTGTGAATAATTTTATTGAGCGGAAATCAAACATAGGAAGGACTTGCCCTCTAATATAAATAATTCCCCATAATAATGATGAAAGCCATGCTAAAATCTGTTTGGTTGCATGAAATTTCCTAAAAAACAACGCATGAGGGACTGGAAAAATTCCGACCATCGTGCTTCCATTTAAAAACTCAATGATTTCTGCATCTGTAATTTGGGTATTTTGAGCACAAATTTTTTCTATCCTCGGCGACATATCTTGAAGCAAAGGAAAAATCAGGCCAACAGGTAAATCATTTTTTCATTTTCTAAACCAATCTTCACTAGCTTCCCATGTGCACTCAATATGACGATCATATTTCATATTGATGAGTCTGTCAAAAACATTTCTTTTGCTAATAATTAAATAGATCAAATGTAAACTCCCATCCCATTGATATTGAAGCCTATGATTAAAAACTTCCAATATTTGATATAAATATCCATAGTTTCCTGGCTCTTTATATAAGAATTTCTTTGACGAAAAATATTCAAAAATTCCGAAAAGTTTTATAGCTGATGAGCTACTTATTTTTTTTACATATGCTGAATGATTGAGGATAATTATCATTATGGTAGAAACTGCTTCAATTAAATAGCTGTGATTTAGAATGATATTGTGGAAAACTCCAATAAGTAAGTCATAATAGAATTCGGCCCCTTGAATGTTTAAACTGAGATGCCCATCATATGGCTCAGCTAGCTTAATTGAATATTCTCTATGGCTTGAAAAGTGCAGTAAAATAAATATGCAAAGCTGCACAACTCCTACTTTACCTGGATTTTCTTTCAAATTTCAAATAGAAAAAATCAGCATGTCGATAATCTTGAAAATGCATTTCTTTTTAATTAAATATTCTTCAAAATTTGGATTATTATCAATAAATTGCCAGAGCAGCACTAATAATTCTTGGTAAAAAGGAACTTCATTAATCGAGCTAAATAAATAAGCAGAATTATAAGCAACAACTGTATTAAGTTGTGCACTGAAGTTTTTTGCAATAAATTTAAAATGTGATGGATCGTTGATTTCTTTTAGATAAGTCATAAAAGTGTTTTCAATCTTCAAAGGAGAAAGCTCAGCTGAAAATCCTTGAACCTCAGAATGTAATTTCTGAAGAATTTCATAGGCTGCTTTTAATTCAGGATTTTCTTGTATTTGTTGTTGATTAGGCGTCTTTGAGTCCAAAAGTGCTATAAGAACTTGACAAGACAGTGAGGCTTCTTTTTCAATCATTCCAAATGGATCAGAGATGGTAGAATTGAATTTTTCTGCCGGATATGCAAATATTGTGTTAATTAAGCTAAAAAACAAGTCTTTCCCAAATCTCATCTCATTTGAAGTAATCATTCATGACCAAGGATTTGCATAAGTCCCAGCCTCATTGATATCATTATATAAAGTTTGAGAGCAGCAAGCCAAAATTCCTCTTAAAATTTCTATGCGATTTTCATTTATTTGGACTGTAGAATAAGAAGTTTCTTGAGTGTATAAACCAGGATTTCATAATCTATTTATGTCAAACTCATAGGGGCTTAGAAAACTAGAGCAACTTGTCCCAAATTTGTAAGTAAAAAGCAAACCTATCAATCCATCAGCAATTCCAAAGCTCATGTCATTTTTCCATAAGATTTTTCTGCCTTCTTCAATTTCCAAAAGAATGGGGAGGATTCTTGAAATGATTCTTAATGAATTTAGCGTGACAATTCTTTCGAATTCTGCTTCTTGTTTTGAGACACTCTGAATTATATTGGTAGCGATTCTAAGCATTCTTTCTAAGTTTAATGGCTGCTTATTAAGCAGCTCTTTTATAAGAGTTGGGGTAAACACGAAAAATACATCTTCAACATTTTCAGCAACTTTGAAAATTTCAATTCAATAGCTACCGTCTAATTCGCTGATGTTATTCTTTAGTAAACCATCAATTGTTTCTCTAAAAGTAGATCTACTGTCACTATTCCCCATTTTGGAATATTAATAGCATCATCTATTATTTTTGATTTTATTCATATAACAATAATTGAAAAATATTTATTATTTAAAGTTTATTTTAAAAATGACAAAGCTATAATTGAGAAAACGATTAGATTGCATATGAATCTTGAGATTTTATCAGATTTATAATTTTTAATTTGTTGAGAAATTAAATTAAATTGATAATATACAGTTTAAATCGTAGCTCACATAGCAATAGTGATATTTATGAGTCAAAATCCAAATAACAATTAAAAAATACAACAAAATTTTAACTTTAAGACCTCACTTATTTGTATAATTTAACTACCTAAATGATGGAATTCGAATTAGACCCAACACTTTCAAAAGAAATTGTGATTATTTCTCGACCTTATTCGCCTCTTCGATCCTCATCAAAATGGCGAACTTCAAGAGTTCCTTCATCTTCAACAGAATGAAAAATTGAGCATGAATTTCTTTATGGTGAAAACTTCTTAACAATTCACAGGCCCAATGTAGAAGCTGCAGACTCCTACTCTTTCTCTCAGCTAGGTAAGCGATTTGCCATAAAGCAAAATGAGCAGCTTCTATGAAGTACTTTCACATTATGGCAGCTTCTCAACCCACTCAATTTGCGAGCTTTATCTCGGATAGTTTATTCATCATTATTTGAAAATCTTTATCAAGCATTTTTAGGGTCACCAAAAAGTGAATTCGCAAGAGATTATGCTTTAAATGATACAAATATTGATTTTCAAGATAGGCTTGGAATAACTTTTTGTGAGTTTTATGATGGCTTATTTGAGTGTTTAGATACAGTTACGAAAAGTGGGCTTATTAATGAATATTTAAGGCTTGTAAAATCAATTTATACAGACATGTCTCAGGCTTCATGGTTTACAGCTTTAAACCTTCATAGCAAACTTCATTTAGGTGAGCCACCAAGAACTGCATATAGTGGGTGGATGATTAGGATTTTTAAGGAGCACCAGATTTTGAATCAAAATCTTAAGCTGCCTGATTTAATTCGCCCAATGACACCTGCTAAGTTTGTGGTGCCAAAACTCCTTAATAGGACTTTGCCCAAAAAGGACAAACTTGAAAGAGAAAACGACAAGTTAATTAAAAAAATTGAAAAGATAACTCAAATTGCTAGCACATCAAAGCTAAAATCAAGGTCAAAGTCACCTTTAAGAGGTCATCTGCAAGTTTTGAGAACTCAACTTACAGATAGATCAAGAAGAGATGAGAAAAAAGATTTGCATCTTAATAGAGTAAGTCCTTTGTCTGTTTTTCCAAAAAGAGGAGCTAAAGAAACTACAGTTGTTGAAGATGTCATCCAGCATAGAAAAGATATGCTGATGGATTTTTTAAATAAATCTAGGGAAAGATCTGATACAGCTCAGCATATTTCATTTAATTAATGATGTAATATGTAACTATCTTATAGATATTCCGAAATTCTTTGTAAAAAATTATTTTTATTAATTAATTAAAATTTAAGAGGGCTGAGTCATCAAACTGCAATTGATAAAACCTAAAGACAATTGAAAGGTTTTTTTAATTAGAGCTATAGCAGTATGCGCGCTATAATAACTTAATAGATTGAATCAACTTGACTGATATATCAGAAAGCACTGGCGTTGGAATTTTTCCATTATAAATATATAAAGAAAAATTACAATTTAATAGAATATAATTTAAATTTGTAGAAGGCCAAAGTTCTATGGAAACTCAAAAGTATTTTTATTATTTCTCATTTTAATTATAATTATTTTCTTTCTATATTTTCTGCAGCCTATTTTAATATCTCCATTATATCAAGTTTCTTAACTTACTGGCATATTCTAAAGATGTGAGATTATTCATTTCTTTACTTAAAAAATCGGCCCTTTAATTAATCAACTCTTATATTATAAAATTTATATAGTGTTTAAGGTTTCTATTTTCAATTAAATATTTCAAAATATCAATATTCCAATATTTAGCGACATGTAAAAGAGCTGTATTACCCATCAAATCTTTAGTATCTGTGCTGAACCCTTTACGAATAAGTGCTGCAGTTATATTTAAATTCAAGAATTGCTGTAACAGATATTATAGCTTACGAGGTAGTATTAATTACATATAGGTAGCCTACAAAAGGCATATATAATAGAATCCTTTGGCCAATATCCTAATAACAGAAACGTTTAAAATTTTTCGTTTAATTTAATATCGCAAAATTATTAAATAAAAAACTTAATTTATATTTATAAGCAATTTTATTAATCGTAAATGTATTTTTAATATCGAAATAACTAAGATTTTATTTTCAAAAAATGTTATATAGAAAAATTAACACTAAAACTTGTTTATCTAATTAAATTTAATAAATTAAATTATTTTCCCATGAGCAGACTGGCCTAGTTGAGAAATATATTCTAATTAAGCGTATAAAAAGGCCTAGATCATCTCAATAATATTAGTTAAACGCATGAGCTATAATCTCTCAGTATCTGAAACATTGAAAAGCCTAAAAATTTCTTGATAGTAGTTGGGTATCCCGAATAAGGAGTCATGAGATCAACTAGAGGCATTAAATATTCTTTATTGTGCTTTATCATATTAAACTGTACAGCTCTATAAATTTTTTCACCTGAAAGCTTTATTTTAATTTTTTGATTAAGTATTATTAATTCATTGATAATTTCTGGGCGAGAAGTCAGAATATTAAAGTATTTGCAATCGAAAAAATGAAAATTCATGTCAAAAAGATACCAAAATAACTTTAGTTTTCCTTTTAATATAGCATGAGCAATATAATTACAATTGCTAATTAGGAAAGAATTACTGCATTCATGAAATCATTTATCTATTCCGTTCTCTATAAATATTTGAAAAGCTTGAATTAGGAAATCATCATCATATTTTTCAATCAGATTGTTAATATATTTGTAGCATGAATTTATATCTCCTCCAAGTTTTAATCATTT
This sequence comes from Blepharisma japonicum, assembly GCA_949751835.1. NCBI lineage: Eukaryota > Ciliophora > Heterotrichea > Heterotrichida > Blepharismidae > Blepharisma > Blepharisma japonicum. The sequence continues at coordinate 161,847 of CATKHK010000033.1, read as the reverse complement.
ATTTATTTCTTCTAAATCGATCTTTTCACTTAATCAAATATCATAATTGTATACGCATATTTTAATATCTTTGAACAAAAATATTCATTCACTAGGAGCATTTACAAGTCAAAATTTTAAATTTGAATTTTGGAGAGCATTTTTTAGGGCTTTTAGTTTATATTCATTTATACTGTAACAGACCGAAACTTCTAAGAACTCTATATTTTTAAAATTTTGTAATAGAAATAAAAATAAAGCTATTGATAAAACACAATTTCCGATATTTAATTTTTTCAATTTTGGAAACATATTAAGCAAATTAATCACATATTTACCAAAAGACGTCAGATTAGTACATATTAGCTCTTCAAGTTGAAGTAAAATTTCAATTTTATTCTTTTTTAAGTAATCAGATTTTTTAAGTTTGAGTAAATGAGAAAGCTTTTCAAAATCTGTCCTAGAGCTAGATAAATTCAGTTTTCTAAGATTTGGCTGCGCGATAATTAAATTTGCTAGAATCCTTACATTCTAAATTCTTAATTATAGCCAGAACCAAAACGAGGCTTGGCTATGTGATTAACAAATAACCTCCTATCAACTATAAAGGCTTTACGTCGCAAGGCTACTGCCTCCTTAGATAGCTTGTTCTGCATTGATCTCGTGCACACCATTAAGCTTGAGTGAAATTGAGCAACTGCCCATCTAATATATCAATATTATATATACTGGGCTTCTTGACTACATTTGTCGTTCGGAAAATGTGGATTTCTTGATATTGAAAAAAGCACTGATCGAAAAATCGACACAGCCGAATCACATAAAATCACAAAACTTATTTGATTGTAAACATCAAAGATCAATAAATCCCTTTTTCTGTCATTGAATTTAAGACTTCAAACTCAGTCATAATGTGAGCAGCTAGTTTTGTGATAGAACATTTTATTTATGTAGAATCCTGCATTCACATTCACACATTTAAGGTCAAGTGATACTAATTTTCATTTCGCTTTCAAGAATTTATTTGTTAGCACTTTTGTTATATATGAGCGAATTATCCAAGGCTTGGCTTTGTCATAGGGGATATTTTGAAAAGATATCTCATGATTCCAGTTAGAAATTATTTCATTTCATTTTTTGCAAACCAAAGAGAGTATAATAACTTGATCAAATGATCCAACCTGACTCAAAATTTCTGAGAGAACTGGTCTTGGTATTCTTTCCATTAATAATATAAAATAATATTCAAATTTTAGCTGCTCATATAATTTAATAATGCCAATATTTGTAATTATCTTATCTATTGTGATATCTGAAGGCTCTTCAATTAGCCGAAATCTTCAAGTTACTTGCCCAATATCTGCAGTTTGTACAACTTGCATGAGCTCTTCTTCGAATACTTGGTTTGGATGCAGCGGTTGCCCGTCAGGTTTATATTTATATGAAGACTTATGTTGAAACGCTTGCCCGGTTGGAACATATCCAGATTCAACAAATGGTGTTTGCAGTGTTTCTAACTTTTACCCTCTATGATTTGAGCTAAGTCATTCAAATGAGCCGGACAATCTAGGAATAGTTCTTGACTGAAGCTCTCCTTGTGTTAATGGGCCATTTTATGATAGCGAATATGCTAGTTTTTATTTTCAAAAATGTTCACGCATGTATTATGATGTTCTTATACCTTATTACTATGTTATTTCTGCTTGGATTTACTTGAATCGTATAAATTCATCTTGACTTCAGATTTTTTCTTGAAATTCTGAGTCCATTTATATAAAAGACAACTATCTTGAGTTCAATCAACTAGTTACAGAAACTACTCATTTTCCTACTATGGCATGAACCTATTTTTATGTTTCAAAAAAATTTGATGGGACTTATCTTACTTTTACAGTATCGATGAATGCAAATAATCCGATTTCAGCAACAAAGGCATGGGACAGTGACTCTTATATGATTGATTCAGCAAGTAGGCTTTATCTTGGTGCCCCGCCTTTATCAGTAAATAAAGAAGGGTTTACTGGGTTTTTGTATGATTTTGTCGCAACATCTGGATATGATGATTCATATTTAAATTTTGATTGATCAACATCATGTGACTCAGGCTGTTCAACTTGTCCTGCTGAAGGGAAATGCCTTACTGGTTTTGGGTGTGGTAATCAAAATTGTTTATACTGTGAAAACCAAAATAATAATAAATGATTTGGGTGTACTAGCTGCACTACTGGCACTTTCTTATACCAAGGAATGTGTTATTCAATGTGTCCACAAGGAACATCAGAAGACTCTACTCTGCAAGTTTGCACGAAAACAAGCTCCTATGCACTATATTTGCCAATGTCCGAAACAATGAGCAATTCCCCTTATGGGTGAAATCTAGCAACTGACGATTCAAGCTCAAAGCCTCCAACTCCTGCTCTAAATAAAGGGTACTATTTCGACCTTTACTCTTACATGGAAATAAATTTACAGCTTCCAGTTTGAACTGTTGTTTCTGGGTGATTTTATTTTGATATTTTGAGCGCCCCATGGTATATTTTTAGCGCTCAGAATGGGGGTAATTATTTTATTTTAAGCCTAGATTTTCAGTATCCTTTGTATAAATCAGCTGAAAATAATAACGTTTTAGTCCCTTGGGATGAATGAGTTTATATATATGCCTCGCAGTCTACCGATGGATTTCTAGCTTACTATACGGTTACTATTAATAATGAAGCTGACTTTACATCTGCTGTATCAGTTTATAATGTGGATGGCTATTATGTGAACGATAGTTTTGATTTATTCATAGGCCGCTTTCCAAGCTCTCTTGGAGGCATAAATGAAGGCTTTAAAGGGTTTTTGTATAATTTTATTATCTGAAGTGACTATTCGGCTAGCCATTTATTAGCTGACTATAAGACAATAAGCTGCAAAGGGGAGTGCTCAGCATGCCCCAGTAGCAATATATGCCCAAGCATTGATTGTGGAATAAACTATAATCAATATAGAGCCATAACAGAAACATGCCACTCTTGCCTTTTTGCATCGTGCACTGAATCATGCGTTCGAGGTACAGATTGCATTCTTTGCTTAGATAATTGCTTAAGCTGCAGTTCATTCTCAACCTGCAGTGCCTGCAAAACTGGGTATTTATTAGGGCCTACCTCAACCTCATGCTTGAAACAATGCCCCGCTGGCTCTTCAGATAATGGATCCTCTCAATGTGTTTTTGATAGCAGCTCTGGCTATATTTTTTCATTCACATTTGACCAAATCAAAGGACTAGTTTCTGATGGAATTCATGGAACAAATGTTATGGCTGGAACTTCTAATTCTTTTTATCCAAATTATAGTATTGATTCTCCTCGAGCAGTCAAAAATCGTGGCTATTATTTCAATGGCCAGTCTCTAATGCAATTTCCTTTAGGTGTTTCAATCATGTATAACTCTGATTTTTCCTTATCAAGCTGATTGTATGCACCTAATACTCAAACAGGAGTCATTATGTCTAAACAAGTATTAGATCCTGACGTAATTATGAAATTTGAAATCAATAGCGATAAAAAGCCACAGCTCGTTTTATATCTCACTCTTGGGTCAGAAACTACAACGACTTCTCCTATAATTTTTGATTCTCCAATTGATGGGACTCAATGATATAACTTGGCATTTTCTGTATCATATAGTACCCCATATTCTTATATAATATTCTATAAAAATGGCATGGCTTCTTCTACTAAGTTAGCTCGCGGGGCATTCATAGACCTGATTTCTGACTATTCAATAACAGTTGGTGCTCAAAGAAGTATGTCAAGCTTTTTTAATTTTTTTAACGGCTATCTTTATAGCTTAAAATCTTGGAATATCGCAAATAATCCTACCTCGATTGATATATCATACTGTAGCTGTGGAATATGTCCATCTATAACTATTGGCTGCTTGTCGACTCAAGGTATTAGCAAGTATTGAAACGGTAGTGCATGGGTAAGCTGCGCATCGGAGTGTTCAAATATTGGATGTGTCAGAGATGATACAGTTTGCAATTTATGCGAATCCCAATCATGCTTTTTATGTGATGACTGGACTGGGTGCCTTATATGATGTGACCCAAGCTGTTTAACTTGTGTTGGGCCTTCATCTTCAGAATGTGTGCTTTGTGCAGATGGCTCAAGAATTTTGGATTCTTCCTATGGATCTTGTATATGTGCTGCAACCAATCAGTATGTTAAATCTGCAGATCCATTTACTTGTGATAATTGTCATCCTAGCTGTGCTAGCTGCACCGGTCCAAATTATGATGACTGTTTACTTTGTGCAAATGAAGAAATTACTATAAATGATAATCCTGGATACTGTGAGTGCCAATCTAATCAATATATAGCACAAATGAGTCCTATAGAGTGTGAAGATTGTGATCCCTCATGCTTGACTTGCTCAGGTTCTGGAATGTATTCTTGCACATCTTGCGATTCAGAGCTAACATTAAATGAGGATGGACACTGTAGCTGTGGATTTGCTGCTTTAGAGAATTCTCAATGCATTGACTGCAGCGATCCAGGCTGTCAGGCATGCCTAAGCACTCCTGATAACTGTATTTCTTGCTTTGCCCCAAAAATCCTAGAAGGAAGCATTTGCATATGTCCTTTGGGAATGAAAGAATCCTACAGCACTTGCATTTCAAGCGATATATCAGTAGATGAAAAATATTCAAACAAAGTTATATATCTCACTTTCAGCGAAAACCTATCAGAATCTCTAACTGAAGCTGATTTAAATCTTACAATAATTGACAACTACCAAGCAGCAACATTTTTCGAATTAGAGTTTATTTCTCTTTCTTCATATCAGATTTCTGTCAGCTTTAATCCTTCAAATTTAGAAAACGGAATACTTCAAGTGTATATTACGTCTCCAAAATATGGAATTTCTGGATCAGTTATACAACAGCGTCTTTTTACTCATAATATATCAAGCTCAAATGATGACAGCAAAACTGCAATGGATTTTGTTGCAAATATATTCCCGAAAACTCTTCAAACTATATTAACTTCTTTATTGCTACTTTATGGTGGAGTATCTTATATTATGCTTCGGAAGTCAACTACATTATGAACATATGTCAACACTGTTCAGATTATTGCTTTTATGCCTCTACAAAATATACAAATTCCAACCGACTTATATAATATGTTTAAAGGCTTTATTTCATATACTTGAATTCCAAATTTAGGAGCAATAATTTATGGGAGCTCTGAAGTGGGAAATATACCACTTCCAAGGTTTAGCACTTATGGCTACAAGTCTGGATTATTTTTTATATCTGCAGGAGGTATGATATTTTTAACTCTTGTGTTTCTAACAATATGGAATGTAATTTGGCTTGTACATGAATTTATACCTCACCAAAAAATCAAAATATTGCTTAGCGATAAAGTTCTGGTGAATTTTAAGTATAATTGACTAATTAGACTATTGGCTGAAATCTATATTCTAGCTTTCTGCGGGATTGTTATTGGAGTGAATAATTACAACGGAAATGACCCAAATTTTGTGCTAGATTTTATTCTTGCATGGACTCTGTTTATTTTGGGCTTAGTCATAAATGTATTGATATTTTGGATTCTGTGAAGCAATAAAGAAAATATCGTGCTGAAAAATGAAAAATTCTACAAAAAATTCTCAACACTGGTAGAAGTTTTTCATTGTGAGAAGGGAATTTTGAGCATGTGCTATTTTCCTATATTCTTTATTCGAAGAACAGTTTATGTTATATCACTCTACAACTTGTATGATTGGCCTTTGTTACAATCAATTTTAAATGCTTGCTGTTCGTTGCTGACATTAATCTTTTTGATCAAATGCAATCCTTATAAAGATAAATTTGATAATGAGGTTGAAATCTCATCAGAAATTTTAGTTACTATACTTTTTATAATTGTAATACCTTTTGTAGATACAAAGTTATCAGTTTCTGGGAGAGAAACTTGCCAGCTCATTGCAATTTTAGCCACTTTAATATTTCTACTATATAGCTACTATCTGTTAATATTAAAATTAATTCGAAAAATCAAAAATCGTAAAACTATTGAAATCAATACTAGAGAAGGGATATCAGCTCCTAATAACTCAAAGGGCGAGCTATCTTCTGAAGGTTGCGAGCTAGAGGAAATTAGTTTAAAATAATTTCATACTTAAAAACTAAATTAATAACATTTTTTCTTATCCAAAACTTTAATATTCTCTATTGCTTTCATCAATATCTCCTCTATATCAGGCTTCTTATACTTCCTTGCATATTCTAAAATTGCGAAACCATTTTCATCAATATTTGTCAACTCAGCACCTGAATTGATTAATTCAATAATAGAATCTGTTCTCCCTCCTTCTATAGCCATTTTTAGGGGAGAATCGCCTATTCTTTTGTATAAAATCATTCTTACATTATTTATATCTGCTCCTTTTTCAATTAAATATTTCAAAATATCAATATTCCCATACTTAGCAATATAGCAAAGGGCTGTATTCCCTAATAAATCTCTAGCATTTATATTGAATCTACTATGAATAAGAGCTGCTATTGCATTTTTCATTCCAAAAATGGCTGCGATTGATATCAACGGTTCTTTCTGTCTTACTTTGAAAAGCTCAAAAATCTCATTATAGTAGTAGGTTAATCCGAATAATTTTTTTTGATATCGGCATCAACCTTTATGAATAAGATTTTCCTCAATAAAGCCAATTTTTGTATTGATCATATAATTAATTAGAGGTATTAAGTATTTTTCGTTTTTCTTTACTGTAAAAAATTGTGCAGCTTCATAAATTCTTCTATCTGAAAGCTTTATTTTTCTTTTTTCATTGAAAAGGAGCTCTGTAATAATTTCTGGGCAAGAAATTAAAATATTAAAATATTCGCAATCAAAAATATGAAAACCCATATCAAAAAGATACCAAAATAGCTTTAGCTTTCCTTTTAATGCAGCATGAGCAATATAATTGCAATATTTATTCGGGCAGAACCTACTGCATACATGAAATCATTTATCGATTCCATTCTCTATAAATATTTGAAAAGCTTGAATTAGGAAGTCATCATCATATTTTTCTATCAGATTACTAATAGATTTGTCGCATGTATTTATATTTCCTCCAAGTTTTAATCATTTCTTTATTTCTTCCAAATCAAACGCTTCTCAGTATCAAATATCATAATTGCATACACATGTTTTAGTATTTTTAAACGAATGATTTCATTCATTAGGAGTATTAACAAACCAAAACTTTAAACTCGAATTTTGGAGAGAATTTTTTACGGCTTCTAAATTTTTACCCATAATTCGATCATAATGTGATGTTTCTAAGAACTCTAAATCTGTGAAATGCTCAAATATATATATATATAAATCGTACGATATATTACAATTTCCAATATTTAATTTTTTCAATTTTGGAAACATTTTTAATACTTCTAACAAGTGGTACCCAAAATAAACTGTATTAGTGCATATTAGTTCCTCAAGCTGAAAAATAATGTCAATTTTATTCTTTTTCATGCAATCTTTTTTTTTGAGATTAAGCAAACGAGAAAGCTTGTCAAAATCTATTTTAGAGTTCGATAAATCGAGTTTTCTAAGATTTGGCTGTGCAATAATTAAATTTGCTAAAATCCTTTCATTCACATTCACACTTTTAAGGTCAAGAAAAACTAATTTTCATTTCGATTTCAAAAAGTAGCTTGTGAGTACTTTTGTTATATATGAGCGAATTATTCCAGGCCTAGCCTTTTCATAGGGAATATTTTGGAAAGATACCTCATGATTTCGATTAGAAATTATTTCTTTTCATCTTTTGCAAACTAATGAGAGAATAATAGCTTGATCAAACATACCAACTTGACTAAGGATGTCAGAAAGAACAGGCCTAGGTATTTTTTCCATCAATAAAATACAATTATATTAGAAATATACTTATTTATATAATTAAATAATTCTTTAATAGCAAATATCTAGTACATTATGATCTCTGAATAAAATATCTTTCTTTAAATAGAGCGCAAAAATAGGAGATCATTGTATGTATATATATTATTTTTTCTTAATTATTTAAATAAAAGCAATCAATATTTGCATGAGTTGATTTAATACTCAAGAATTTAGCCATCCTATAAGCATAGCGCAGCAAAATGCATTTTATTATTTACAATTTGATGAAAATCCTTGTAATTTTTTTTCTCTTTAATCTTATAATAAATAGCATAAGTTAATTAAGACAATAGATTTTATTCATAAAAAGCAATACAATTTAGTCTTTTATATCATAATTCACTTAAAAGGTTTTCTATTAGATCTGTTATTTGATAAATTTATAGATCATTTATTTTTTAGTTTAAGATTTTGCTTGCAATATAGGCAATTATTTTTCACAAAAAATAATATTTAGAAATGTTTTGCTTAATTATTTTATTAAATCCTAAATTTTCTCTCAATATCAATTTTTCTTGTTTTAGTCATAAAATTTTTTGTTATTGTACTTGAGCTAAACTAAGTAAATAGCTTTATGAAAGAATAGTAAGCCTATAATTGTTTTTAATTAGGTGAGTTAAATATTTTATATGCGATTGACTTTAAGCTCAGTGATTTTTAGCCTTGGATTACCTTTTTGAATACTCATAACGTGCAATCATTCTTGTGTCGCAGCACAACAGGGAACTAAGCAATGTATAAAATCCCAAATTGGTTTATCTTCAATCTTCATTGAATTCCTAAGCATATGACGATTTACAGAACCTCCCAAACACCCTAAAAATAAAACTAATGAAAAAGCTCTTAGAGCTGCATGTCTGTTATTTGGCTCTGCATATTTGGCTGAAAACATTTGCATGCAGGGATATCCACAAGGAATACAGAGTGACCAGAAAAACATAAAGTAGTTCTCTTGGCAGTCAAACAGTTCAAATTTCCAACTTACCATTAATATAAAATCAATATCTGCTTGATCATTTTCTTAATCATCTATACTACTTGTAATGGAATTTTTGAAAATTAACATTAAAAGCAGATAATTTAAATTATTTATTGATGAAAGTAGCCAAAATTATTGCTTCTCTTTAGCAGAAAAAGTTGAATTTTATCATTTTATAAACTTTCCCTTATTTTAAGCTCAATAATTTATTATATCTCTTTAAGTTAATTTCAGAAAGAATAGTAAAGGTGCATACTTATTCTTTGAATCAAAAAATAAAGAATTTTTTGGTGCATATCCATGATATTAGAAAATTTTCCATAAGCCAACAATTATATGAGTGACCTTTATAATAAATATGCTATCTGAAGACCAATTCTTTGAAGCTAAAAGTTTCCTCCAGGTCTATAAAGATGCCCATCAGTGCTTAGAGCAAGCTGCAAGAAAGCAAGCAGTCTTTGATAAATATAAAGAGTTTTATGGAAAGGTAAAAGAAGGCCAAGATGGAAGAGAACTCGCATTTGATAATAATGGCAATCTTCAAATGGGAGCTAACTTCAGATCTAACTATTTCTTAAGACTAGGCAAATTTATACAGTAATTTTCATATAGATCAAACGTTAACTACAAGTTAGACAGCATTCCAAAGAACTACGAAGCTTTGTCAGATCATTTGACAGGCATTATTGAAGATTTGAAGAAGAAAATCATAGCGACTAAGTCTAAGCCTTAAAATAGTTAGAAAATAATTGTTTGCTTATTTTATCTTAGGCAATTAAATTAAATTATTCAATAGCCACTAAAATATAGATCTGAGCGACTTTTGGAGAGTCGATATAGAGTTTATAAATGACACTAAAAATTTCAATAAATATTGGCTTAATTAATGTCCCTAACAACAAGATTTCTTCTTTTTCTCTGCAGCTCCAAGTTTTATTGTATTGATTTTAGAAATATCCACTTTTTCTACACCTTTAGTATCAAATCCTGAATCAGTTCGCCTTGCAATAGCCACAAGTAATTCTCTAAAAACTAGCTCGACATTTGTACAATCTAAAGCACTAGTTTCAAAAAAAGGGATTTTTTGCTGTTGAGCATATCTGATAGCCTCATCCTGAGTGACTTCTCTGGCATATGCCATATCACATTTATTTCCTACCAATATGATTGATAAATCTGGCTGAGTAAATGATCTTACTTCATTGACCCATCTATCTAAGTTTTCAAACGTGGCGTGCTTAGAAATATCATATACTAGGAGCGCGCCCATTGCACCTTTATAGTATGAAGAAGTAATTGCTCTGAACCGCTCTTGGCCAGCTGTGTCTCATATTTGCGCTTTTATTGCTTTGCCTTCATGCTGGATGCATTTTGCTGCGAATTCCACTCCAATTGTGGCTTTGCTTTCAAGGTTAAATTCATTTTTAGTGAAACGTGACAGGATATTGGATTTACCAACACCGCTTTCGCCTACTAGTACAATTTTGAACAAATAATCGTATTCTTCTTCCTCTAGATTTCCTGCCATTTTGAAAATTTCTATTATAAACTAATGAAATCGTTGAAATTTGAGATGCAAGTTATCTTCTATAAATATAAAAAATTCTGAAACATAAAAGAAAGTATGAATGAAAAGAGCTTGCATTTGATAATAGAAACAATCTTTGAATGAGAAATAATTTAATTTCAATTATTTCTCAATATTTGGCTTATTTGGCAAGCAATGCTGAAGATTTGAAGAAGAATCATAGAAATGAAGTAGTGTGTTAAAATAGCTAGAATATAACTACCTCCACATTATTTAGGTAGCTTAATCGGATATAAGTTTTTATCTATAAAAAATATTTTAATGTGTACTAAATTTATAGACATGAACATATTTTGATGAATGACTCTGAGTGTAAATAAACTTTAAAATTTTATTTAATATTGATCTAAATAATATTCCTCAATATATTCTTCTTCATCATCAAATTTCTAGCGATTTTGAAAAACTTAATTATCCTCTAATATCACAGGTCTGTAAAAAAGGTTGGCTTTATTTTTGTTGAGATAACATAGCTGATGTTTTTGAAATTGGTGATCATAATAAAATATTTATAAATTAAAAAATTATATAATATTAATTTAATTAATGTCCCTTCAGACACATTTTTTCTTTTTCTCAATACTTCCAATATTGGCAGTTTTGATTCTAGCTAAATCCACTTGCTTGAACCTTTTGTTTCCAAAATTTGCATAAATTCACCTTATAATTGCATCAAGCAATTCTCTGAAAACTAACTCGACATTTGTATAATCTAAAGTACTAGTTTCAAAAAAAGGGATTTTTTGTTGCTTAGCATATCTTATTGCTTCGTCTTGTCTCTGGCATATGCCATGTTATATTTATTTCCTACCAACACCACTGCTAAATCTGGATGATTAGATGATCGAATTTTATTGATCCAACTATCTAAGTTTTCAAACGTTGTGTGCTTAGAAATGTCATATACGAGGAGTGCGCCTATTAGATGTCCATAATATGTAGAAACTATATTTCTGAATTGCTTTGAGTCATTTGCATCTAATATTTCTAATTTTATTGTTTTACCTCATACAGAATATATCTATAACCGAAAAATACGCTAATTGTTGATTGGCAATTAAGTACAAAGTCATTTTCAGTTAATATTGATAGAATGCTTTTTTTCCAACACCATTTTCTCCTAATATTTCTATCTTGAAAAGATAGTCATAATCTTCATCCTCTAAACTTTCGGCCATTTTAAAAATTTTGATCATATTTTATATTCTATTAAAATCTTATGCAAAAATGCATTACTATATTTTTGTCAATAAATGCCATCGAATTTAAGTTTTTTTATTTGGAGAAATTTGAATTATAGCATAATAGAAAAATTCTATGATTTAATTTCAGTTAAGATTTGAAAAGGGGCGGGCTGCTCCTTGCTGAAAGTGTAACACAAGGGCAATCCTTAGCAAGAATCGGCAGTTTACTGCAGATATCTCGCTCCCAATAAAAAATTGATGTGAAAATAGCCACTCGATGAGTGGATACCAGTTTTCACACTGATAAGAACAGATACTACACTTGATCTTAGCCTTTTGGGCCGAGAAGGTATGATATTGGATTCCATCTTTATTTTTAAATAGACATATTTAATTTTTTATTATGGGACTTTTTTCACAAAGCTTTCATTTTATTCTGAACTTTTATAAATCAACATTACTTAAACTTAAAAATGTTTTGCTCGTCAACTCGTTTCATGGCTTCTTCTATTTTACCAATTGAGCTTTGTGCTTCCAAAGCAAGTTTTGAAAACAAGCTCTTTAGATTTTGTGCAGCCTCCGCTATTTCATCAGCAGGGTTTTGCTTATTTAAACCCCTATTCTCGATCTGGCTACTTTTAAAAATTTCTCCAGGGAATGCCAGTCCCCCAAAATTTCCTTCAAATAATGATTTAGTTTGAGTCCCCAAAGAAGCCTCCACATTTTGAATTTTCGGACCGCATCTATCATTTTGTGGTATAACAAGAACAATTTTTTGTTCAATTTCAGGCAAGCAAACTTGAACAACTTGGTAATCATTGGTCCCCATAAGCATCACGTTAAAAGATTTCCAACCTTTTAGATTTTCATTATTTTCTATTGCACCCATAGATTGAAATGTTGATAGCCCTTGGCTTCTTGCAAATAAGCCAGCTGCTGAACGGGCCCTTTGTTTTAATCGCTGAATTGTACCTTGCTGAGCTATAACTTCACCTGCAGGAAGTCCATCAAATCCTGTTTTATCGATTATTCCTCCGTTCTCTTTTATAACTGAGTTATCTTCCAATAAGAATTGCGAGATTAAATCAATTCCAACTGATTGTGTGTCTGAGTAAGCTGAAATACCGCAAAATAGTAAATAAATTGTTACAATTACTAACTTCATTTTTTAATATTAACTTAACGGCAAACTCGATCTATTTATTGCTATTATGATGCATAATGAAATATCTAATTATAATACCATCAGCTCTATAGGTAGGAATATTAGGAGGAATTTAAGATTTTTCAGGTTGATTTGCACTTCTCGTATGTGGGAGAATTAATTTGCCATTTGATGGGAAATTTGAAATTGTTTCCCTATAGCTCTCGAATGTGTCTTCTTTTACTCTGAAATCTGAACTGTAAAATGCGATTTCTTGGATCAGGTCTAAATATAAAAGATCTTGAATATTTTTGTTTGGTGATTCATTTAATGGGTCTTCAGTTTCTGGCAGCATAGCGTATTTGCTTAAAGTGTAGAGTTCTTGGTCCTTTTGTGATAATTTAAGTGAATTTAACCTTTGTTTTCTTTTTGATTTAAATCTGTTGATAATAGCTGAGAAAAAATTTGGTAATTTCTTTCTATTTGTAGTGAACTGTCCATCCATTATTAATGGCGGGTCAAAAGCTCGGCTGATGATTGCCTTATAAGGATAAAAGCTTAATTTAAATGAAACTTCAAATTTCAAATGGGTCGCAATAAGTTACAATACTCATATCGCCGAAATGCTAATATACGATTTTTTTATAATAGATTTAAGATTTTCATCAATATAGGGGCAAAAAGTTATTTTGTATGCATTAGCACACACAAAAATTTCAATTTGTTTATTGTAAAGTAATAAAAATAAATAGACAAAATCAAAGAAATGGATTATTATTATTAATTAGCATCGTTATTATAAAGATTCTCTATATATAAGAATACTTAACTAGTGCTCTAAGCATTAATCATATCATATCTTGAGCTATTTTAAATTTTCCAATTAATTTTGCTTATTTTTGATTGATATTAATAGTCTTAAATATTAAAACTTTTTTAATAAATGCATAGTCAAAATGATTAAAGTGCTTGCATTCAAGTTTGCATAAATTATTATTTTGCATTTAATTTATTTTACAATAAATGGTATTAGTAATTGAGTCAATAAAATAAAGAACTTATTTTAAAAATTTAAAGAAGATTGTAAAACTGCTTTAGTGTTAAGCGCTTCGAGAAGCAGCAAATAGCTTCATATTCCTTAATTCATTTCTTAATATTGATAAAAACAAGTCAAAACTCATAAAAATCATTACCAAAATCTTCAATAATTAAGTGACACACAAGTTGCACTCCAAACCAAATTCTGCCAGATTTCCATAGTCATAAATGGCGACCAATTTCATATCCAAAGAATCGCTTTTAAGTCACTCAGCAGAAGTTGAATATCCCATAAAAGAGTCTCGCGAAATAGAAAACTCTGATATTTACGATTATATTCTTGCCATTAATAATCCTTTCGATGTCCCAGAAAAGAACTACACTTGCCATGCCTTTCTTAATGATCTTCGTGTTGAAGATGCGAAACTCAGATTTCGTTTTTACTTCAAATCAGATGAAGAAGACCCCTTTTACAAAGAAGGCCAGCGTTTGCTTGATCGTAAACTAGAAGGCCTAACCAAGGTAAAATTTAAGGTGGTTGCCCAAGTTGTAGTGAGAACAATCCTACACCTTCTCCAAGATAAATTGCAGCTTGAAGTAAACCTTCATTACTCTCAATTAGGTGACCAGATTTTTATCAAGCTTCGTAGCAGTGAAAATAACTTAAAAGTCCAAGCTGACTTAATTGATTATAAGTTGCAGTTTAAAGCTGACAAGGACTTCTTTAAAGACCAAGAACATCCTTTAGATTTTCAAGCTGTATTGCCATATGGAGCTTTTGAAAAGCAGATGCCACATAAAAGTGTATTTGCAATGATGAAAGCGAACCCTGAAGATTTATATCAAAGATATGATTCATACGAAAGAGAATCTGAAAATGGGAAGTTATTTAAATATGTAGATAGAGTCAGGCTCGTCCATAGTATGATTGTCAGCGTAATCGAGCTTGGAGAGCTTGCAAATCATTCTATTTTATATGGGCAATTTCCACAACATAACTATAAAGTTCTTGATGAATTTGATAAGACTTGGATTACATTAAAAGATTTCTGGAAACCTCAAGATATTGAAAAAATAAGAAATTACTTTGGGGAAAAAATCGCTATGTATTTTGCGTGGCTTGAATTGTATACACAATGGCTTGTAATCCCTGCATTTTTTGGGATTATTTTTGGAATTATTATATATGCAGATGACCCTAATGATACATCTTCAAGCACAATGACAGCTGGGGAAGTCAGCTATTTTCTATTTGCTATCATTTTAAGCTTAGGCAGTACATTTTTAGATCAAATCTGGGTAAGAAAGCAGAATATTTTTGCATGGAAATGGGGACTAAGTGAGTTTGAAACCAAAGAAGAACAAAGGCCTGAATACAAAGGGAAATACAAAAAAGACATTGTTTCGGGGAAAATGAAAAAAGTGGTTGACAAATCCAAAAATGGGATATTTAAAAATATGCTTGGGTTTGTGACAATGCTCTTTTTCGTCGGAATTGTGATAGCTACTTTGGTTGCAATTTTCATTTACAGGGCTTCTCAAAAGAAAGGATCTTGGGGACCTAGGCTTGCTGGCGCATTCAACGCATTTCAGATCAAAATTTTGAATTTTGTATACAGATATGTTGCAAGATCTTTAACAGAGTGGGAAAATTATGAAACTGCTTCAGAGTTCCAAAATGCTTTAACGATAAAGCTATTTTCGTTCCAATTTGTGAACTCGTACGCGTCATTGTTTTATATGGGCTTTGTAAAAGGAAGAGTAGAAGGATGTGATGATAACGATTGCATGAATGAGCTTGAGCTTCAGCTGGGGATGATTTATGTGATTAACTTGCTGTTGAACCTTATGGAGCTTGGCATTCCATTTTTGAAAAATAAATATAAAACTTATAGAACGCAAAAAGCAGCTGAAGAAAGAGGAGATTTATTGAATTTGACTATTTTCGAAAAAGAAGCGAATTTGTCTACATATGAAACTCCTTTAGAAGACTATATGGAAATGATTATTGGGTATGGATATGTTGCACTTTTCGCTGTAGCTTTTCCATTCAGTCCATTGCTAGCCATTATACTTTGTGTGCTGGAATTTAGAGTTGATGCATGAAAATTGTGCAAAGTCACCCAAAGAGTGTTCCCAGCTCAAGATAATTCTATTGGTGTTTGGATGCCAATTATTCAAATTTTATCTTATATCGGATGTGCGACTAATATTGCGCTTATTATTTTCACAACCGATGTATTTGATTTCCATAGTGCAGCAGACCAATGGATTGCTTTTATTGTGGTTGAGCATTCGCTATTTGCTTTAAAGTTCTTGATTTCTGCCTACATTCCAGATGTACCTGAAGTAGTTAAAAAAGGAGTTATATGGAGCAATAGAGTTATGAATGAAAAATTATATGGGAAATATTCTGATGTTGATAAAGAACGTGAAATCAGGCAGCTCAACTTTGAACCATCTGCAAACAGAGAAAAAGTTGAAGTTGACAATTTTTTGAAGTTGGAATAGATTAGAAATTCTTAAGTTATAATTCTTTCTTAAATTAATCTTAAGTTGAATAATGATCTTTTGTAATCTAATACAAAATGGTTGATTTAAATTTATATAAAACTCTCTTCCTAAATTTCTTTCTACTAAATCAATGCCTATTTTTACAGCTTTAAAAAGGCTCTAAAACACTCAGTTTTTTCAAATAAAATAAAGATTAGTTTTAAAACGTAAATTTTGCATCCCTGTAAACTCATTATCCTTTTATATTATAATTTCATGTCCAAATTTCTCTTGATGTGCCTTTTCGGTTTAGTTGTGGGGGAAATGTATGTTTACTCTCCTGATGCCCTCACACAAGAAATGCAAAGTCGATACCAACATGGAGAGATCAGAAACTCATTAGCAAACTTTGGAAATCCTCCATATGGATCCGTAATTGTTGGTAGAGTTTTTTACCGTGAATCTCAATCTGATGCATGCAAAGCTTTGCAGACATTTGACTGGACAGATGATCCTGATCAAATAATACCCCAATTCTTCTTGTGAAGCGTGGATCTTGTCCTTTTGTAATTAAAGCAAGGCATGCTCAAGATATTGGAGCAAGAGCTCTTATTGCCATAGACAACAAAGATGAGAATCCTGAAAGTATTATTATGATCGACAATGGATCTGCTGGCAATATTTTTATACCAACTTTTTTGATTTCAAAATCTGATGGAGAGCTTCTCATAAAGTATATCAATAACAGCGTATATACTCGATATGTAGCTATATCACTCACATTTGCAATGCCACACAATGGAAACAAAATAAGCTATGGACTTTATATGTTTTCAGAAAATTCTATTTTCTATGACTTCTTAAAAGATTTTGCTCCTCTTGGCAGTGAAATTGCAAAAACAGAAGCTGCTTTTCAGCCACATTATGTGACAAAGACTTGCATTCCTTGCAGTATCAATAATTTTCAGCAGAAAGAAGATAACTGTTTAAGTGGAGGCCGGTACTGCATAGATCCTCCTACAGAAACTAGCAAAGGAGAGGACTATGTATATGAAAATCTTAGAGAAATTTGCATATAGAGGCAAACAGATGCAAAAGATAACTATGCTTTATGGTTCAATTATATAAAAAATTCTGAAAATCTTTCTATAGCATAATCTCTTTAAGCAAAGCAAAATAATTAACAATTTATGAAGAAAGAGGAAATCAGAATAGTTAAAATTTAAGACAATAAAGATAGATTAAAGATATAATAATATTACTAGATTGATATATATCCATTTACTTAAATCAGCTTTAAATTAATTAATAAGTATAAAACACATTGAACTTATGGATTTTCGCATGAGTTCAACTCTTGGAAAAGGTCATCACTCGCAATTGGATTGCATGTATGACGAGAGAAAGGTCTTTGTGAAGTCTTCAATACATGAACAGGTGTTTTTTCGAGAACACGAGTTCCAGAATTTTCTGAATTTGTGAGTATAAAATTCAGCTCGTTTACAATGTTTTCATTTTGAACTGGCTTTTCGTGCATCCTATATGAGAGAAGAATATGGCTCTTTATAGGTCCTATTGATGCTCTTTTCGGTTTAGGAGAGAAAATCAGTGATGTATTCATCCTGAATAAGCATTACATTTGATTGATTATATTATTATAAAATCATTATGATTGCTATTTATTTATGCTATTTTTAAATTATTTTTTACTGATTCAGTTATATGGACCATAGTAAAGAGGAGCTGATATAGGTTTATATTTATTTGGACTCAGAAAATGATTGGAAATAATTTAACTTTATAATAGAATTTATAAATTCACATCAGATTATTAATAAAATTATAACTAATATGTCTATAGGAAATGCCATTTTTATTATTCCAAATTATGGTTTTATAATAGCAAATATTAGACCATTCTTAAAGATGACAATTTTTTTTGATTATCACAGAGAAGAATTTAAAAGCATATTAAAATTTTAATTGCTGGTACCATGCTGTTTATATATACAAATGACTGCATTTATGCCATAATATAAGCTAGCTTTCAATCAATAGAATATCATTTTTGATTCAAATTATTCTCTTTATTTTTGTTTTATTTTTAAATTCATTAAATTTTATCTTACCTTTAATTTAAGCCTCTCGTATATTAACTTTATTAAAATGTGGCTGTCAAGACTGAAGCTTTCATCCTTACCAATTCGAAGATTCTCCACTTATTTCACAAAAGACCACGAATGGGTTGCCTACAACAAAACAGACAGAATAGGCACAGTGGGAATCACCGATCACGCTCAGTCTCAGCTTGGCGACGTTGTCCATTTAGATCTCCCTACAATTGGTTCCCATTTCAAGCAAGGTGATATTATTGGTGTCGTTGAAAGTGTCAAAACAGTCGCTGACGTATATTCTCCTATATCTGGAAAGGTTGTTGAAGTGAATTCTGGATTAGCTAAAACGCCTGAGCTCGTTAACCAGCAGGCAGAATCTGATGGTTGGATTGCTAAAATTAGACTCGACCAGCCTGGAGAATTAGACAAATTACTAGACAGAGTCCAATACGACAAACTTCTGGAGGAAGAGCAGCATTAATCTATAGATAAATTATTATTTAAAATGTCTCCAGTTCTCCTATATTATTAAATTAAAGTTGAGGATTCCTAAAGTTATCGCCAGCATACTTACTTCTGTCCCCTAGCTCTTCTTCAATTCTTAGCAATTCGTTGTATTTAGCAAGTCTTTCTGATCTACAAGGAGCGCCAGTCTTGATTTGTCCAGTACCAAGCCCTACACATAAATCAGCAATAAAGTAATCATCAGTCTCTCCACTTCTGTGGCTTACCATAACGCCCCATCCTGCCTGTTGAGCTAGCGTGCAAGCTTCAATTGATTCCGTTAAAGTTCCTATTTGATTTAACTTTAATAGTAAAGCATTGCATGTTTTTTCCTGAATTGCTTTTCTTACTCTGACTGGATTAGTTGTCAATAGATCGTCCCCTACAATTTGGACTTTTTCTCCAATTTTGTCAGTCAGAAGTTTAGTATTGGTCCAATCGTCTTCATGGAATGGATCTTCAATTGAGACAAGTGGGAATCTCTCTGCAAATTTAAGATACATATCAGCAAGATCAAAGCCTTTTATGACATATCTTCCGTCATTTTTAGGGTTTTTAAAGTCTAAATCATATTTAAGTTGGTCAGCTACAAAAAATTCAGAAGCGGCGACATCCATTCCGAGGTTAACTTTTCCGGCGTGGCCCGAATTTTCAATGGCTTCTAATAGAAGAACAAAAGCTTCAACGTTTTCTTGGATGTTTGGGGCAAACCCTCCTTCATCTCCTACGTTAGTAGCATCAAGGCCATATTTCTTTTTAATGACTTTTTTGAGGGAATGATAAACTTCTGCGCCAATTCTGAGAGCTTCTCGAAAACTAGGGGCTCCAGTTGGAAGAATCATGAATTCTTGCATTGATAGATTATTTCCAGCGTGAGAACCACCGTTGATGACATTAAGAGATGGGACTGGGAGAATAAATTTATCAATTGGCTTTCCTGCAAGTCGGGCTATATACGCATACAAAGGCAATCCTGCATCTGCAGCACCTGCTCTTGCTAAACATAGAGAAACACCTAAAATAGCATTTGCCCCAAGCTTATTTTTGATCCAGCCCCATTCATTGGAGGTCCCATCTAAGGTTTCGACCATGAATTTATCAATATTTTGCTGATCTGTGACATTTCTTCCTAAAATTGCAGGCTTTATAATAGATTTCACGTTATCAACAGCTTTTAATACTCCTTTGCCAAGATATCTTGTAAAATCTTTGTCACGGAGCTCTACTGCTTCATATATTCCTGTGGATGCTCCACTTGGGACTGAAGATCTGAACATACTTGTTTCTGTAAATAATTCGACTTCTATGGTAGGATTTCCACGAGAGTCAAGGATTTCACGGGCTCTGAGATCACGGATTGTGCTAAAAAGGCGCCTCGATGTGAGAGCTCTAAACATATTTATAAAATACACCTTTTCAAGGATACTCCATTTCTGAAGAAGACATAGATTAATGGTGGAGGCAAATTTTTTGGTAGATTTTTGGAATAATTAATCTTAAATTATGAGTATATCTTATTTTAAACATATGCACGTTATGCAATAGGAAAATTAAATACTTTCAGATAAGAAGTAAAATTTGAATCTAAATTGATCATTATTTACAAATCATCTTAGTTTGTCAAATTTTTTAAATAGAAATATAAACCCTGGGCGAAAGGTAGAAAATATAGTTTTAAGGTGCATTTTAAATTTTTAATCATTTATTGGAAACCAGCATGTGAAGCGCCAACTCTTTAAAAGAAAAACCAAACCTTAAAAGAGCCATTTAAAATTCCTTAATGCTTAAACTTCAATGATTTGACGATTAAAGGAAATAATTGATATTGCATCCAAGTATTTTAAATTTGGAATATATGAATTCATTAACTACAAAAGGAATGTGATAGAAATCTAAAATAAAGAACTTGATAAACTAAAAATGCTGTTTTCCAAGTTGAAATCTAAAAAAACATTTATAAATAAACCTGTCAATCCTATAAAATTTTATTATTTTTCTTTGATCATAAATTAAAAGATGAACCCTTTTATTGATCTCGAAGAATATAAATACAAATTCCCAGAAACATATACACTTATTTATTGCGTTCCTGGCTTGAAACTTCCAAGTGAGCACATCCCAAACTCAGTTTTATATAGCCTTGAAGAAGATGGCGAGCAATTCATAAAGCAAGCGAGATCAATAGAAATAGATGATGACAAAACTTTAATTTGTTATGATCTTGGTGATCATCAATATGCTTCTAAAGCATATTGGGGCTTTCGAGCTTCTGGCTTTGAAGATGTTAGAGTTTTATTAGGCGGAATTAAAAATTGGAAAGAAAATCACTTAGAAATGGCTGAAGGGTGCCCATCTTTTATTACAAGATCTATATATCCTTATTTGCCTTTTAACAGCTCTGTGGTTCTAACTCGGTTTGATTTTTCAAGACGAGATAGTTGGTATCAACAAATTATCAGCATGGATGAAGCTCTTATTGAAATCAGCAATGAAAATGGCCAATTGATAAGTCAATCTCAGGCATCAAAATTACTTATTGATAAAGGAGTTTTATTTGTTATCCATAAGCCAACGATTACCCATGGAAAATTTGGCAGTTTATTAGCTCTTTTACTAGTCTATTTAGGTGCAAAAACTGTTTCAGTAGCTGTAGATGATATTAATGCACTTATACCAACACTTCAAACTAAGAAAACTAGGTCTGTCAATAGCGCAAGCCTTAATTCCTCAATAAGAGCAGCGCCAAGATCTTTTGCAAGTGAGCAAAATACACATTACTCAATGAATCTTCCTAATTCCAATAAAAAGATTGAGCCAGGGAGATCAGCGAATATTTGTGCAAGCTGCTTAATAATGTAATTAAGAAAGTAAACTATTAATAAATTTCTCAATTTAGCATCTATAAACAATAAATATGCTCACAGTAAATAATTAAAAATGTCTGGAAAATACGATGACATGCTTTTCATGATCGCTCAAGATATGGGCTCAATCCAAGCTATTCTTAACGAATTCTTTGGATTTCTCAAACGAAGGACTGACTTTTTTGTGCTAGCCAACCCAGGTGACCCTGTTGGATTTTTACCAGGTCACGCAGAACAATTGATATGGAACATTTACAAACACCACAGAGAAGAATATAATAAAGAGCATCCATTTGTTCCTAAGCCACCAACTCCAAAGCCAGAGCCAAAAACTGAAGAAAAAGTAGAAGAAATCAAAGAAGAACCCAAACAAGCTGAAGAAAAGAAAATCGAAGAAAAATCTCCTCCCAAACCTGTTGTAGTAGACTCTAGTATTAGCACATATAATGGCGCAGCTACAGAAAAATACAAATGAAGCCAAGATTTAAACGATATCACTTTACAAGTAGACTTGCCTAAAGGAACCAAATCTAGAGATATTAATGTAAAATTCGATGCCAAAAAAATACTCGTTCAAATAAAAGGACAAGATCCAGTTTTAAATGGCGAGCTATATGAGCATGTTCATAAAGAAAGATGCTATTGGACCATTGATGATGGAGCTCTAGTAATTACTCTAGAAAAAGCAAAAGATTCTGTATGGAAATGTGTAATTCTGGGGGATAGTGAAATCGACCCAAAAACAGTGGATACGAGTAGAAGAGTTGATGAATATGATGAAGAAACACAAATGGGAATTAGAAAGGTTATGTATGAGCATGACAGAAAATTAAAAGGATTGCCTACAAGCGATGAAGAAAAAGCACAAGAAGCTCTAAAGAAAATGTGGGATAGCTCGCCTTATGCTGGACAACCTTTTGATATTAGTAAATTAGGAATGATAGCGAAGCCAGCTGCAAAAGAAAGCCAAGAAGGAAAAATAGAAGAGGTAGACGATTAAGATAAATAGCTAATAAACCATAATAAAATTTCAAATAAAAATAAGCATATAATATTTATAATAAAAATTCTGATTTTAATATTAATAAAATTTTTACTCAAAATTAAAATGGATTTTCTCTGCTTGAGAGCCCATAGGAGAATTGAAATACGCTCTGTTGCGGTCTTGCGGAGAATTGTGCTCACTTCGTTTTGGTTCGTCATTAACCTGTTGCTGTAGATTTTTCCCACCACACAACTCCATCAGGTTATTCAAAGTGATTTCAAGTTTTCTCTGTTTCAATTCTCTCAAAGTGTTTGGAATACTACTTTCTTTTGCTAAGGCCTTTAAAATTGGAATTAAATCAAATAATTCTCTATCATTTGGATCCTCAAACCATGAAGATATCGGAATTGCATTATCTGGGTTGAAGCTATAGGCTATTGGAGAGTTATCAACAATTAAAACGCTTTCCAAATCTCTTCCTAGTAAAGATAAATCTTTTACATATGTTCCATTAAAAAATGTACAATGCTGTCTATATAGTCTTCCACTGATAACTTTCTTTTTATCAATTAAATCTAGCAAAGGACTTGCATATTTTGATAAACTAGCTGTGTAAATTATTATTTCATAATCATCAGCAAGGGCTTCCAAAAACTGATTTACCCCAGGTCTTTTCAGAATATACACAAAATGATTCATACCGTTTATATCTACCTGTATTATAATATCACTGGTAGGATTGGGATTAAAGCTGCTATGCACCAAAGTTTCATCTAAATCCAAAACCAGAGTTTTCTTGCCAAACTGTTGCTGAGTCTGTGGAGCGAGCCAGCATTCCTTGGCTCTTTCAGGGTTTGGCTTGTAAACTGGAACAAAGCAAGAGCACAAATTTGAGATGAATTTTCAAACTTGCAGTTTTGGGGTTACAGGATCTGGGAGAACTTGAGTTATTATTTGCTCGAGCTCTTGCTGGTCTGCGCTGCTTGATGCAGAATTTACCCTATCTATGGCTTCAAGTTGTTCGTCTTCTGATAAAGCTTTCATGATTTCAAATAAGGAAAATGCTGTGGAATTATAAAAAAAAGAAAAGGAATTTAAATGGAGGTTGTTTTGAAGAGAAGAAAAAATAACCTAAAAATTAGTTATTTAGCCTAGAAGACACTAAAAGTGAATTTGCAGAAATATTAAGAAAAATAGGATGAGTTCGGATTTATTTGCATATTTTTTTAGCCTAATTAATTTTATTTATTATTCATAAAGTCTTACCCAGTTGTCAAGCTCTCCTGAATAAGGATTCATCACAGTAGAATGAATAGTAGAATTATCAATTTCCAACACTGGAGGTGTTCCTAACACTTTAAATAAGACTCCTTTATCCACATTTCCTTCCCCAGCTTTTTCAATAATATCAACAGCTGGATGGTATCTATCATCACTTTTTGGATGGATAAGCCAATGATCATAATTAGTTTGCACTAAATACCATCTTTTCTCATTCATCTCCCACACATCAGCAGCATAATTTCTGCTTCTGGTGATAACAGCCCCTTCATTTTCATTAACTCCTCCAATAGTAAAATAGCTCCCTGCAATTAATGGCACATTTTTTAAATAATTTTTGGCTTCTTGATAAGTACTTTTAGCTTCAAAAGCTGTTCTTATAGCAAAAGCTGAAGCTGTATGCCCAGAGACAATAGAAAGTGACTCCCAAAATTTAGCACTGTCATGCATAGTCCTTTGGTTAAGTGAAATAGCAAACCCATTTGGCTTCACCCCAGTAAGGATTCCAATAAATCCAGCCATAGTGACAGCCTTGAAAGCGAGTTTCCCATTTTTAATAAAATCAACTTCCACAACTAGCTTGTTTATGTATTTTGCATAGTCATAATCTAGATTTCTGCCAAATAATACATGGTGATCTGGTGTATTTACCACTATTGATGTGCATGATGAGTAAAACTCATACATGAAATTAAGCACCAAGATTGTATTGTAGCTGAAACCTGAAAGCTTAGAGATTCCTTCTAATTCTCTTTTCTGGCTCTCTTCCAGATGGGCAAGTTTAAGGAGGGCTGCAGCTGTCATAATTTCGCCTGAGCCAACTTCATCTTCGATATACTTGACAAAACTCTTCATTTGGAGAAGTTTACCTTCAATTACATTTCTCCAGCGTGATTCTGGAGCATCGTCTAGGTTCACTAGATATGTATCAGCTCTGATATCTTTAGCTGAAATGGAGAGGAGAAAGGAAAGAAACAACCAAACCATATTAGTTTGAATTATTATGGGAGAACTGCAAAAGAAGTGGAATTTGAAAGAAATTTATGCAAATAATTGGAAAACAAATAAGCCAATTTTAAAGCTCCATTTTTAGGATAATTATATTTTCTAATCTGAAGCTGTTATAGATAAACCTTCTAACTCTTTAATTGCTCGATTTTCTGATAGAGTTTTACAGCTAAAAATCTGATTTATAGAATACCTCTTTATTCTTTGAATTTATCAGGTTTCTGATGGATTATAATGGATATCACCAATGAAAAGAATTCCAGTTTAAACTCCCCACTTATTAATCATTATCCACAACGAGTTATATGCAAAATCCACAGAGATGCTGATGAAGATTCAATAATCCAGTATATAGAACCTTACCAATACAGTAAACTTCGTGGCTTATTATTCTGGATTCTAGTCATTCTAACATGTGGGATATTTTTTTTAATTGATCGCTGATTTCTAAATTTTCATATCGCATTCCGGTTTACTAGATCTGGTCCGGCAGAGGCCACACATCTCCTAGTGAAATCTCAGTATTTTTTAGAGTTTATCCCGACAACAATAAAACATTCTAAAATATTAGGGACCATTCGAACTTTTCAGCATCATTATTTGCAGTATTATTTTGATGGAAAAGAATTCCAGCCACTTTTTTTTGATATGAGCTTGGGATATAAGAAAATAATTGATAAATATAGCCATGGGTATATGGAAAATGAAGAAATTGTTGAATTAAAGTCACTTTTTGGGGCATGCCAAATTATTGTCCCGCTGAAGACAATTCCAACACTTATATGGGAAGAAGTGCTACATCCGTTTTATATTTTTCAGGTTTTCAGCGTAGGAGTGTGATATTTTGAACAATACTTTTTGTTTTCGGGGGCTATTATTTGTATTACTCTGATTTCATTAGGAACAAGTGTATATCAAACAAGAAAATCAATGAGTGCAATTCATGGTCTTGCCAAACGCAGTATTAATATAAATGTTCTTAGAGAAGGAAGCTGAATAAATGTTGAAAGCCCAGAATTAGTGCCTGGCGATTTAATTCAAATCCCTCAAGGCTGTGAAATTCCTTGCGATGTGGTGCTTATATCTGGCGGCTGCATTATTGACGAAGGCACTCTGACTGGCGAATCAGTTCCAGTCATCAAAGATCCATTACCTTATCTGGACGAGCCAATTTATAGTATAGAGCACGATAAGCGGAATAGCTTATATGAAGGTACCAAAGTAATTCAAACACGCAACTATGGCGGAACCAATGTCATTGGTATTGTTACTCGTATCGGTTTTTCCACTATGAAAGGAAAAATGGTAAGATCAATCCTATTCCCAAAGCCAAATAAATTCAAATTCTATAGAGACTCAATGCTCTTTGTTGGAGTCCTTTCCATTATTGCTATCACTGGGTTTTTAATCTGCATGCCTATTATGATTTATATAGGAATTCCATTAGACCAAGTATGGGTTCGATGCCTCGATTTAATAACCATTACAGTTCCTCCATCTCTACCAGCATGCATGAATGTAGGGACAGCTTTTGCTATTAGTCGCTTACGGAAGAGCCATATTTTCTGTATTGCTCCTCCTCGTGTAAACGTAGCTGGAAAAATTGATATTTATTGCTTTGATAAGACAGGAACTTTGACTGAAGATGGTATGATCTTAGTAGGCGTTCAGCCTTGCAATGGTAATAAAATGGATGCTTTATGTGATAATCCACAATCTATCGAAAAAGATTCGAAAAATTTAATAGAATGTATGGCTTCTTGTCACTCTTTAACAACAGTGGACCAAAAACTTGTAGGTGACACCCAAGATTTACAAATATTTAACTGCACAAGATGGATATTTGAAGAGCCAGATGAAGAAATATATGAGCCTGCTGTCAAGGCTGTAGTGAAACCTAAAGAAGACTCTGAAAATTCTCCTGTGTTTGATGAAGAAGGAAATGTGATAAGTATGATTGAAGCTCCTTATGAACTTGGAATTTTGCATACTTTTCATTTTACATCAAAACTAAAACGAATGGGAGTGATAACAAAAAATTTGAAAGAAAGTTCTTTTCAGTTTTATATGAAAGGTGCTCCCGAAGTTGTCATAGAAAAATGCTTGCCAAGCTCAATTCCAAGTGATATAAAAGTTATATTAGGAAATTATACATGTACAGGATACAGAGTACTTGCTTGTGCTTATAAGGAACTTCCTCCTATCAAATATTCTGAGTTAAGGTCACAGAAACTAGAAGAATTAGAAACCAGTTTAACTTTTCTTGGGCTAATTATTTTGCAAAACAAGCTAAAGCCACAAACAATGCCAGTAATAAGAAATTTACATAAAGTTGGAATAAAAACAATAATGTCTACAGGAGATGCTGTATTGACCGGAATTTCTGTAGCAAGAGAATGTGCGATGATTAACCCTGAAGTTACTGTATATTTAGGAGAAATGCATGGAGATAAGTTATTGTGGCAGGTTTTTAGATCAACTTATCATGAAGGAGACCAAGAGGAGCACGAACTAAAGGTTGACCCACCCTGAAGTAATCAGGATTTTGAGGCAAACTATGCACTAGCTCTAACTGGAGCATCTTTGGCTCATATGGCAAAACTATCAGATCAAGGAGACCCTGATTCTGTGATTGGATTTAAAATTGTGCTGGAAAAATGCAGAGTGTTTGCAAGAATGTCGCCTGAGCATAAAACTCTTCTAGTAGAAAGGATCCAAAAGCTAGGCTATCTTATAGGCATGTGTGGGGATGGTGCTAACGATTGTGGTGCTTTAAAATCAGCTGATATAGGAATATCATTAAGCGAAAAAGAAGCTTCTATTGCTGCACCATTTACTTCGCAGATTTCTGATATTTCTTGTGTAATTACAGTTCTAAAAGAAGGCAGATGTGCCTTAACTACGTCTACCCAATGTTTTAAATTTATGTTTCTCTATTCTACAATCCAATTTATCACAGTAAGCATGCTTTATTCTATGGGAAGTTGCCTTACTAACAATCAATTCGTTACTTTTGACATGGTTACCATGCTTCCTTTAGCTATCACTATGAGTAAAACAGGGCCATATCATAAACTATCAAAAAGACACCCGACAGCGTCACTTATCTCAGTGGCAGTGTTAACGTCAGTTATAGGGCAAACTGCATTGGAAACTATTACTCAGGTACTTACATATTTCGTAGCAAATGAAATGGCATTTTTTAAGCAAAATGACTATAAGCCTGGAGAACCAATTACTGATTTTTTCCATTGTGATCCGAATACAGTTCTATTTCTGGTCAGTTGGTTTGAATATGAAGTAGTGTGTTTCAATTTTAATATTGGCAAGCCTTGAAAAAAGCCGATGTACACGAATTTTTGATTTACTCTTGTGATGCTTACCCTTATTTCGTTTACTTTTTATTCAATTTTATATCCTGCAGAAATTATAAAAGATATATATGATGTAAGGGATATTTAGCTGACTTACTTGCCGTGAAACTTTAAATACATTTTAACAGCAATTTGCATAGGCTATGGAATATGCGCATTCATGTTTGAAAAATATTTGGTTAGTTGGGCAGATATGCATTATAGAAAAAGTGTGCAAAATAAAAAGCATGCAGCGAAAGTAAGAGATCTATTTATAAAGAAATAATAAGAGTTAAGTGAATATATTAGGCGGATTTTATCGCTTCAAACATATATTGTCCTTGAAGCCTCTTGATGTTTTCTATTGTAAATCCTGCATATTCAATAACCATTTTAAATTCTTCAGGATTTCTTGTCCTCGACTCTATTTCTGATATTCCCATCAAATCTAAGTACCTAACTTCTCGATAGTTTTCATCAGTTTTTACCACTGCGTGCTCGATAATTATTAGCCGTTTCCCATTATCCAATGCTTTATAACAATTTTCCAAAATTTTAATAACGACTTCATCGCTTCAGCTATTAAGCGCCTGTTTGAATAAAATACAGTCAAATCCGCTTGGTATTTCTTGTCTGAAATCTCCTGGTAAAAACTTAACTCTATCTTGAAGTCCATAGCTTTCTATATTCTTCGTTGCAAGGTCACATAAAGAAGGAATATCAAGAACAGTGAACTCTATATCTGGATTTCTCTTGGCCAATTCACATAGCAAAGTCCCATCTCCTCCTCCAGCATCTAAAACTTTACTTAAACCAGTCAATGTAATAGTATCAAATAAAGCATCTCCTGACATTTTGGTATAAGCTCCTAGTCCTGTATGAAAATAATTTTTGTCTAAACTTCGTTGGCTAAGTTCGTCATAAATATTTCTACCGAATTGGAGGTAGCAAGAAGATTGATCACATCTTAGGGCATCTCCGAACTTAAGTAAAAGTTCGTATTGAAAAGGCACACAACAAAAATAAATCGCATCTCGAAAATTTTTGTCTAAAAATAGTGAGGTTTTGGGTGAGTTCGACCATGTTTTGGAATCCCCGTCATATGAGAAGTAGCCAAAAGCTTCAAGAGCGAGTAAAGTTCGCTCTAATTTGTGCTTAACTGAGAGAGTGGTTTGAGCCAACTCATCAATTGTTTTAGGAGTTTCCAAAAGCTTCGGGATATCAAAGCTAAGCATGGAATTAAGAGCGGTTGCGATTAAAGGGGACATAGCTAAGGTATAAACGTCTTCTTTCAAACGATTGGTCTCATCGATCTGCTTAGTGTCCATTTATTTTTATGCTTCGGTTATATATGCGCCACTTATGATATCTTTTAATATTCCTGATTCAAGCCATTATCCGCAAAATTATTTTCAAATAAAGATTTTATAGCAATACCATTAAAAATTAATTATTTTCTATCGCATTAAAGATATTGAATATTATATAAATGTGAAAAATGAATCACATGGAGTTATAATAAAAATAAATTTTAAAAAAACCCTCATAATTCAGTATGGATTTTTAAAAATATATTTTAATGAAATCAAATTATATTGCTAGCTTCTGAATTAAACATAATTTTTTGATGAAATTAATCCTTATATAACAAATTTTAAAAAATAAAAATTCCAGAATTATAAAAATATGTTTGGGATTATAATTCCAGGTCAGCCTGCAATTTATAATTTCTCTCAAATCAACGAAACACAATGAACTGTAGATTTACCGTCTCCAGGGCTTATCAACAATTTAACATTTTTCTTGACTTCTCCCCTTCCTGAAGGCTATGCAGCTGCATTATCCTATAGCATCCCTCCATTTGCGACAATAGAGTTTTTAGGAGCAATCGCAAATGAGAGGCCAAGTGATATAATTCATACAGCGTGAAGTTTTAATCCTTCAATAAACTCCTCTTCTGTGATTAAATTGCTGATATCTGTAGAACTGATTCCAAATATTGCAGCACTTGTAGAAAACAAAGCAAATTCTGATATCAGACAACAGTACGCCAAAAAAGTGGCTTTAAATCTATACAGATTTATGGAAAGTTTTAACAAAAATACTGATATGAACCAAGGAATGCTAATTTTGCCTGCAGATGTGCTTGATAAATGGCTGACTAGGTTTGATCAAAAATTCAGGCTCGATCCTTACTTCGTACTTAATACAGAGTAAATCATAAGATTTTAACCTTTATTGTGAAAATGCCTTAAAAATAATTAATTTAAATTTTAAAAAATTCTGCATTTTTTAGTTTCTTCTTCGTCCTCGTCTTCTTCGTCTTTATTCTTTTCATCCCTTCCTCCACATCCAAGCCAATTTCAAAATCCCCCTCCAAAAAACATGTCTTCATCCTCATCTTCATTCATTCCAGATGACATGCTGTCCATTACAATTCTGGCGACGTCTAAAAATACGTCTTTTACATCACTATTTTCTAAAGCACTGACTTTTCTATACATTAAATTGTACTTCTTTTTAACTTGCTCTATTTTCTGTGAGGGCACAGCATTTCTCTGCAAATCTTTTTTGGTCCCTACAAGAATTTTGACTGCGATACCAGATTTCTTTTTACCGGCTTCTTTTTCTTCTCGAGTGTGGACATATTCGATAACTCTTTCGACTTCGTCAAAAGAAGTTTTTTCGGTAAGGTCAAAAACGTATACATAAGCGTGTATAGGGTGCTCTTTATATAAGGCTTTTTCGCTGCTTTTTTTCTTGCTTTCTCTGCGGTTTTCTAAGATAAGATCATATTGATTACTCATATTCTTGGCTTCTTCACTTTGTTCAGGGTTTTGCAAATAGGGATGATTAATTGGAAATAAATCTTCAATTAGCATCATGCAATATTGTTTATTTTCTTCGTCCTCTGTAATATTCACAAGTTTTCTATAAGGTCTCACTTCAGTAGTTGGCTCATAAACTCATTCAAAATTATTACAAACAAATCGATTACACAAACATGATTTTCCAGTAAATGACGAACCTAAAACACAAACTCTAACTAAATGTTCTTTTTCTCTTTTTGCCATTTATAAAGACTTATAAACTTTATTATTAACTCAGAAAATTTAAAATTTTATTAACTCACAGTAATATGGTAGATCCCGAATTTTTTACTCCGTATATGACAGAAGGTAGCCAAATGTACTCAAGTAGTGACAATTTCCCACATAAAACCAAAAGCAAAGAAACAATACGACCAAAAAGTGAGCCTAACCCAAAGTTAGATGAAATCACTATTTCAATGTTTCAACAGAACACAGATCCACCCTTTATGACAAATACTCCTGATTATTATTTTCCTGCTGAATTATTGAAATCTAATTGATTTTCTAAGGCGAGTGCAAACGCAAGGTATAATATGCATCATATTGTCTCCCATAAGGTGACATTGGATTTTGAAGATTCTCCAGCAATTTTGATGGGAAAAACATATTACCCAAAAGCCTTTGAGACTAATAAGCCGACTAATAAGACAGATGGAGAATTAGGGTATAAAGAGTTTATTAGGGACTTCAGTCAAATAATTTGAGTAACGTATAGGAGTGGCTTCAGACCAATAAATAGACTTAAGGGTAATGAAAAGCAGCATTTAAAAGTTCTCACTACTGATGCTGGGTGAGGATGCACAATCCGTGCTGGGCAAATGATGTTGCTAAACACTTTAAAGAGACACTTTAATTATGAAGATAATTTTTCCTTATTAGAAACAATCCAAGAAAACCTCATGACAGCACCTTTTTCTGTACATAAAATAACTGAGCTTGGCGTTGAGTTTGATAAAATTCCTGGAGATTGGTATTCTCCTTCTACAATTTGCCACACAATAGAAAGACTAATTAAAAACAATCCAATTCCAAAATTTAAGGCCAAAGTATTCATGGACTCAGTCATCTACAGAGATCAGCTTATGTCAGTCCTTACAGATATTCCTTTCGAAGCTTTTGATTGCGAAGAAGAAAACTGTGAAGAATGCAACAATTGCCTTGAAAAATTCTTGACCTATGCCTGAGACGCAAGCATTTTAATTATGCTTCCTATTATGCTTGGTTTAAAAACAATTCAGCCTGAATTCCATTCTGCTGTCAAATATTTTTTATCCATGCCTCAGACTGTTGGAATTGTAGGTGGGAAGCCTCGTTCTGCCTTGTATTTTGTTGGATATCAGGAAGAAAATTTCATTTTTCTTGATCCTCATTTGGTGCAAAAGGTGTGCAAATCCAGTGAGAGTTTGAGAGAAAGTCAGGCTAGTTATAGTTGCTCTTCACCGAAGATATTGCCTATAGGTGAAGCAGAAAGTTCGATGTCTCTAGGATTTTATATAAGGAATAAAGAGGACTACATTTTGTTTGAAAATTTGATGGAGGCTGGAAAAGATCAGATAAATGGGCTAATTACACTGAAAACGCACACTCCTGACTATTGTAGAGAGAATTATCAACACCCAGCTCTAAATGAAGGTGATGATTATATAATTTTATAATTTTACTAAAGAATTAGTATTAATTTTGTATTTCAGATATCATAATTTTATCAATTTCCTGATTTTGTTATTTTATATGCTTGATTTTGAAGTAACTCAATGAATAATTTTCTCTTAAGTTATAAAAATATTTTGATATAACAATTTATTTAATTAGCATTTTAGATTAATATGAGTACTTGCTCTCTTCCTTTTAATTTGCTTCTCAGTTAGAAGCTTAGAGTGCAGCTTTTTGTTGCTCTTTGAATTTTCTAAGGAAAATCGTTGCTTCACTGGAGAAATCGAATTTGACTTTCTCATAATACTTGTCGTAGTTCGGTTGTTGGAATCATCAAAAGTTGAAAATAAGATATTTTTAGCAAGAGGGTGCAAGCGCTTTGGCTTAGTTTGAATGGTTTCTTGAGGTTTTTGTGAGTATTTTGGAATTTGAGATAGCGATGGAAAACGAATTGGCTTTCTTTTAATTTTTGGCTGAAGATCTTGACTAAGCTGATTAGCTTGAACTTCGAGCAATCGATTACATAAATCGTTGAATTCAAAGTGAACTCCGTATCGGTTATCTACAGTTGGCTCGTGCTTGCAAGGAACTATGAGATTTTTGTGAAAGTTATTATCGCCAAGCATTAAATCTGATAAAGAACAATATATTTATAAAGAAATTAGTTTTTTCATTATTATTCTCATAAAGGTATTTAAATTAAGAAAGGAGCACAATTATAAAGTCATAAAATTAGCAGCATTTTTGAGATAATTTAATCCCTATATATTATGGAGGATTGCTGTGATTTATAATAAAAGCACTTTTTAATGCTGATTTAAATTTTAATTAATTAATAGTAGTAATTTTTTTCTGCT
This sequence comes from Blepharisma japonicum, assembly GCA_949751835.1. Lineage (NCBI taxonomy): Eukaryota > Ciliophora > Heterotrichea > Heterotrichida > Blepharismidae > Blepharisma > Blepharisma japonicum. Next base: position 127,986 of record CATKHK010000033.1, on the reverse strand, counting down.
CTAAAATTTACTACTCAATCTTCAAGTATCTTTATATTTCATCTCCAAAATTTTGCGAGCTCTCATATTTTCTAATTTTACCCTCTTTCGGAAAATTTGATAAAAATTCAGATTGAGAATTAATTTTTTTGAGGTACTTATGAGAGTTTTCAAAATTATCTATGCGGCTTGAGTCGTTTACCCAAATTCTGTCTAATTTGGAGAAGTCATTAAATGCTGATTTTCCTAAAAATTCAGTTTCTTTGAGTTTTAGACTATCAACTCCAAAAGGAGAAGAAGATTTTCGATTTTCTTTAAAAAAAATCGATAAATCATTTTTATTTTTGACAGAATTTTGATATCCTAGCAAATTTTTGGAGTTTTCTTTGAAAATTTCCTTTGCATTTTCGTCCCCAGAAGGTTTTGACAGAAAAAATTTAGTACAATGTTGATCTTTTTCGCTCTTTACGCAGTTATAGCTGTGATTCATTTGAATTTTTCTTTACATTAAAATGGACAGCTATCACGATATAAAAATGGCGTATATATTATAACTTTATAATTATATAAATTATGTAAAAAATAATTAAATTTTTGGGATAATTTATATTTATATAAAATATCAACAGTTTTTCAAAATTTTAAAATTTTCTTTATATATGAAATTACTGTCCCTAACCAATATTGCATATATCTTAATAAATTATAATAAACTAATTATATCATAAAATCATTTTCATAGTAAATACTCTCTATATTTTTAGCTTCAAATGAATACCTTAATTAATCTTATTCTTTCTAATTATGCAAATCCTTCTCAAACCAATTATTTTATATCAAATCCTCCCCATTCATATTGAGAACTATTTAAATCAATTTCTTTTAAATCCCAACAAAATGATGCTTTTTTTGCTGTTTTAAAAGTAATTCAAAAACTAAGAGTTGACAAATTTATTAAAATGGAGTCTGACCCATCAAGCGAAGCAGAGGAAAACTATAATAATTTGATCGAATCTGATTTCTCATATGTCAATATAGATAAGGTGAATTCTTCTAAAAATTCACGAGAAAACGTTACAATTTCACTAGGAACTCCAACTGTGAATAATGGTTCACTAAGAAACTTCGTGACATATCCTATTAGTGGATCTGACTCCGCAGGAAACATTCAAACGAGTCGCCGATATAAAGATTTTAAAGCGCTCAGAGATATTCTATCAAGACAATGGCCAGGTTGCTACATGCCTCAAATACCTCCAAAACAAATGACTGTAAAACTCATATAGGGAAACCTCGGAAAAGATTTTATTGACAAGCGAAAAGTGCTTCTTGAAGCTTTTCTTATAAAAATAGGGAAAATCCCTTACATATACCACTCAGAAATAGTCCAGCAATTTTTGAGAGGTCCTCAAGAATTTCACAAATGTGTAGGGCATTATGGCCGTCTACCATTCCAAAAACTCGCCCCTCTTTACAAAGAAATTTTTTCGGATTTTACAAGCTTTATTTCAAATTCCGAAAGCCACAAAGAAATGGAAGATGCCCAAAAGCATTTTTTTGGCTGTTTAGCCCAACTACAAGTGTTTGAAGGCCGATGCAAATACACAACAGATTATTTTGAATATTATCAAAAAGAAGTCCAGAACTTATTAACTGATTTAAAAAACGTCAATAAGGTATATACCGAAGAAAAAAAGATTAATTTGGAAACCAAAATTTTGTCATCAAATCCGTATTCAGTTTTGCTAGACTGGGTGAGGACTGAAGTTCTGGATTTAGAAGGTCTGAATGAAGCAATCCAAGGCAGATTCATGTTGGAAGCTATAAAATTGAAAATTGTAGACAGAATTGATGAAGAAAGGGAAAATTTGATAAAAATACAGTCAGGGAAAAAGAATTTTGTACAGATTTTGTTGCAAAAGAACAAAGAACAGTATATCGAGAAGACTTCAAGAGAAATAAATAATCTTGAAGAAGAGCTAAAATGTGTTGAGAAAATAGTAAATATTGTGACTGGAACTTTATTGAACAGTGTTATTCCTAAATTTAAAGAAGGAAAGCAGCATATGTATGAAATTGTTTTGAAAACATTTACGAGCTCAAGCATAAAAGAATTAGAGTTTCTTATCGCTCAAAATAAGCAGATTGAGCGAGATATTCTTAATTAATTCTTTAATAGTAATAAGAAATTCAGATATTCTATTAAGTTCAACCACTCATTATTAATTAATTAGACAATCGAGTTTCTATTAAACGTATTAAATCTTTAATTATTACATTGACCTTTCGTAAACAATTCAATACAGAGTTCTCTATAATCTTTTTCCTTCACATTTTCTTTGTCCTGACTGTTTATTGTATCGATTAGTTCTTTTGGGAAATTCTCTGCTAGCTCCTCGTTATTAATATGATGAAACTTCATATTTGCCATCAGGTGAGCATCATTGTATATTGCCATTGGGTTTTCTGACACTATTATGACATTATTTTCTTGGATATCAATTTTTATTTCTCTTCCCTTAACGACAACACAAGGGAGCAGAACATTTGGCTTAATTTCTTGGGTCATATTTCTATTCAAAAGCTTTCTCAAAGCTGTATAGTGCATTAAATTTTCGTTCAAAGCTTTTCTTTTTTCTTCAATGACAGCTTTTTTGGCATCTAAAGTTCCACGAATGATCTTTTCTTCTTTGTCGTTTGAGAAGCCTTGGTAGCAGATTTCATTTCGGAATTTTGATATAATGTTTAGGGCATGAAGCACGTTAAGTGCATCGTAGACCCGCCGCTGGATATTTTTGAACTCGGCCCCGTAAGAATTCTCAGATAAATCGTTGAGGATTTCTTTTGCTATTTGGTTGCCTGAGGTAGCTCCGCTGGTTTTTACTTTTTCTAGCACTTGACGTGATAGATTCATAAGCTTTTTGCATCTTTCAGGGGTTGCTAGCTTATAGGCGGTTTGATTGTCCATAGTTTATGCACCGCCTAGTATTTTAAGATGGAAATTATTTAAAAATTACTTTTAGCTATTTTTTGAGGCTTTTTTCACAGCTTCCTCCTAATAAACCTGGAGTTATTTTCTAAAACAAAACTGCATTAGAATAACTTTTTTTAACTTTTGTTTATTTTCTTTCATTTAACGGTTCAATCCAGATAATCACAAAAATCTTTATCATCTGAAAAATTTATATTAAAAAACCAATTATTTAAGCGTTACTTTAAGCAGCTCATAATTTTCATGCATTTTCTTTACTTTAAAGCTAAACTATAAAAAATTGAATTATCACTGAAGTTTCCTTCTCTCAACGTTACAAATTATGCCCTTTACGTCTCTCTCCATGACCCTCTTCTGCATATTTAATCTTATTCTTACATCTAACTTCTCCCAATTATCTTCTCTTAAAATAAATAGCATAATTTTATAATTCTATTCAAACCTGTTGAACATATTCTGATGACAAAAATGGGATGTGATAATAATAAAATGTCAAAAATTTTATTCCTTTTCGTAGCTTTCGTGGCTCTCTCCAGCGCTGAATCCTCCGTCCCACCATCACTCTTCCAAGGAAACTACGATGACTTTAAGACCTTCATGGGAGCTTTCATGAGCAGTTATACCGGCACAACTTACACTCTTCCAGCAACCTGCTTAGATCAAGGCTCACAAGGAAAGCTTGACTCCGATATGGTCAGCATCATTGCCAGCGTCCTTAAATTCCACCCATTCGACGCTTACAGCAACATCAAAACTTTCGGAAAAGACCTCGAAAAAATGGCCTCAGGCTGTGGAATGAACCAAATTATCACAAACTTGAATGCTGATTTAAAGAGCAAAGGAAGTTGGTATGTGGTAGGGAACATCTTAATGCAAAGAAATGTCATTGAATCATATCTTGCTGCCTCCACACTAGACCTCCTTGGCTTCAACTTCCAAAAAGCAGGCAAGAACTTCGGAACTGCTTTGAGGTACATGGTGCCACCATACACTGGAAAAGCTTTACTATCAAGTGAATCAAGCGTCATCAAAGAATTCACTCAATTCGGAAAAGGTTTACTTGATGGTTTTGAAGGTCAAGTCTCAACTCCAGGCGCCTGTTATAATGACATCACCAAATTCGCTCAGATATTCACCAATGGGTATGCTACAATTGAAAAAATTTTGACCTGGGATATTGCAGCCATTGATACCTTAATTGCAGAATACAAAGAAATTGAGCCTCAGCTCCAACTTATTTCAAGCCAATGCCCATTCGAGACTTTGTTTGCCACAATTAAGAAGAGCTTTGTTAGTGAAGCAGGACTTAAAACTTTATATGCTAACTATTACAACTCTCTTGCTACTATTGACGCTGACATTGAGAACGTTCTTAATTGCTCAAGCAACCTTTACCTCTGTGGAAAGAGTTTAGGAAATTCAATTGACTTACTCTTCGGATGGAACCTTGAAAAGGCAAGCAAAACTCCAGTATTTCTTTACGAATAAATAACATAACAGGGTTGCTTAATTTAATTATAATTAATTTTTTATATAATTATGGGACTATTGAAAGAGATCATAATGTTCCTCATAGGAATAGGCATGGGTTCCTATGTCGTAAAATTGCTATTGATGAAGAAGAAAAAGCAGAAAAGTTTCCCATTAAAAGACCAGCTAGTAAGAAATCACCAATTTTTCAAAGAAGGCCAAGAGAAAATCCAGTCAAGTTTTGTGGTAGTCTTAGGATTAGGAGGTATTGGAAGCCACTGTGTGATAACTTTGGCACGCTCTGGAGTTAAAAAAATGAGAATCATTGATAACAGCGTGCTTACAGCTGGAGCCTTAAATGGTCATGGAGTAGCGAAAACAAGGGATATTGGAAAACATAAAACTGATGTGCTGAAAGCCCATATAGGAAAAATCATCCCACAATGTGAAATTGAAATTCAAAAGGCTTATTTCTCATTAGAAAACGCTAGTAGTCTACTTGCTGGAAATCCTGATTATGTAGTTGACTGCATAGGGAATGTCAGCTGTAAAGCAGATTTAATACAATATTGTTTACAAAATCACATAAATATTCTTACTACAGCTTCAGCTGCTGGAAAAATTGATCCTACTCGTCTTGAAGTCGCAGATATCTCTAACACCAAAAACTGTGACACAGTCCGCAAGCTCCGTAAAACTCTCAAAAAGCGTGGTATATCTGAAGGTGTCCAAGTAGTTTATCTAGCAGAAACACCTAGATACTTACTTTTAGATCCACAAAATCCAATAAAACAAATGCCTATTCCTGCAATTGGAACATTAACTTCTATCACTGGAAATTCTGTAGCCTCTTATGTCTTATCAAAGCTTGGAGGAGTTAGTTTTGAGCCATTTATTAGAGACAACTACCGAAAAACCTCATTTTTACGACTTGTCCGCCATCTAGAGCAATTAGAAAAAAATCATTTTAAGGCAGAATTAGAGATGGATATTGAAGAAATAGAGCAAGTTGTAAGAACTTTATGGAATTTGAGGTCAGCCTATAGCAATTCTAAGAAGTCAATTGAAGCAGTAAGGTTTGACTTAACGCAGCCAGCAAGTGTGAATAATTTAATTCTGCTTACAGATGAAGAATTAGTGTTGCATCTAGATGGGAGATTAGAATGGAGCCAAGAGCAAATCAGCCTTATCAAACAAAATTTAATGAAATTGGGTTAATTATGATTAATGCTCTAAATAAACTTCTAAAGGAGATTTTTCTAATAAATCATAGGTGAGGGTGCTGTTGCTCATATCAATAATTGCTTTTTTGACTTCGTACATTAAAGAATCGAGGTTTTCGTCAGAGTTAAAGAAGTTCCATGTGACTGTGATACTTATATCAGCCATTGTATTAGTAGATATATCAGGAACTGATAAATCAAAAGTAAACTCTATGTCTCCAGGTCCTATTCCGGATTCATAAAGTTCAAGCTCAAAGTTTCCTCTTTTAATATCAATCAGATTCTCAAAATCGCTTAGATTTCTAAACCCTCCAAGCTCACTTTCTGTTTCTATACTAATATTCTGATAATACTCTAATCGCTTATATTCATCTTCCAGTACTAATTTTTCATATTCACAGCTGGACTCACACTGCATTTCAGGAACTTCTTTCATTTCACATCTAAAAGCAGTCTCAGCACATTCTCCAGTTGATATGAAATCAATGACTTCACAATTTCCTGTCTGCTCTCCTACACAGTCTAGATGCCATTCGTTACAAGTGTCGACTGTGCTCACACATTCAGTTTTATATTCTTTACATACATTTGGCATATTTTTTTCGTAGCTGACACAATAAGTGGTTTCTTCTAGACAATAAACTGTGTATGAATAGCATAAAACTGAGACTGAGTCACAAGCAGTCGAGTTTTGGATGCAGTCCATACCGTACGAATAATCTACACATGAAGACGTCACTGGAGATGTGCAAATTTCTTCAGTTGGGCATGGCTCTGTACATTGTTTGGACTCTGATTGGGAAACAACTGTTTCTTGGTCGTCTAAGTTGTTTTCACACATTTGAAGGGCAGTTGTTCCTTGCTCAATTCATTCTTCTAGGAGTTTTGTCATATCAGAGTTCAGTTTTTCAATATCGTCTGAAGATAGATCTCCATATACAAAAGCGGTGCTTTTTGTTATATCATCTGAGGGTTCTGTTTCTACTGTTAAATTAATTTGGTAATTTCCTTTAAATGGATATCCAGTGAGTTTGAATGAAATTAAAGTGTCGTCCATTTCAAGATCAGTTTTGCCTGTTATTGATCATAAGCTCGCATTAACCTCCATAGTTCCATACGTGGAATTTTCACTTATGTCTAGATCTATGCTCAAATCCTCCCCAGTGACATTCATCACAAAAATGTTCCCATACCCCATAATAAATGGTACTATATCTACATCAGCAATAAATGAGCTTGAATTAATTTCTGTTTTTATATAAAAATTGCATGGGAGTCCCAAAAATTCAGCCTGCCCTTCAATTATAACCCCTTGCTCTGTGTTCACCGATTCTAGTAGCTGTATATCAATATTTGCCCCACCAGTAAAATCAAAAGACTTTGCCAAATTTGTTGCCTGTATCCCTGCAACACTTCTAAAGAATGTGTCAGCATCAGTAGCTTGCATAACCAAATCCAACTGGTTATAATTATAATTATTATGATCAATTTCTACATAAGCTTCTCCGTTCCAGCAGTATTTATTTTCTCCGCATGAAAATGATGCTTGCCCTGGGTTATATTCAGTTAAAATTTTTTTATTTTCGACTTCATAATTGAGCTCTAATGAAGAAATTAACAGCCCAGGGACGCCAAATACAGTGGCCCATTCTTCTTGAAGGCGGCCAGCTAGATAATAAATGTCTGAGCCATCTTCATCTAAAGTGACATTTGCAGTAAAAGTGCTGAAGGAGTCTGAATCTAAAAGGATGTCAAGGAGTCCTGAAATATAGACTGGAGCCAGTGGCTCAAAATATTTCACCATTAAAGTGTCGTAAAGATATACTTCTTGTCCCACATACACCACATCCATACCTCCAGACATGAAGAAATCGTTAGGGAAATATTCTCCTATCATATTAATTGGGTCTGTTAAGTTATAAACAACGATATTTTCACATTTAGTGTCAGAGGTACAATTACTAAGTTGGTTTATATCATAAGCAAAATGAATTCCTGCTGGAAACACATAAGGAACTGACAAATAAGACTCCTCCAAATTCACATCAGAAGTACTGGAATTAAAGTTCATATTTGTAATACTAGAGTAATCAGGAAAACCCTCACCTAATAAGTACCCAAGAGACTCTTGCAAAATGTTATTAAAACTAAATGAATCTTCAACTGTTGTATTGAATCTTCCAAAGTAGCCATTTATTTTAGAGTCATATTCCTGGACGATTTTTCCATCACAATCTAAAGTTACATAAGTCTCTGGGGAGAAGTCTAGCTCAAGCTTGGTATTGATGCATTTAATTTCATAAAGTCTATTTATCATTTCGGTTTGTGTTTGATAAATAGGAAAAATTGAAGAAAAATCTGCTGATAGCTGACTAAATAAATTTTCAAGCTGAGTAAAAGAAATTTCTGCAATAGGATCAGTTATATGGGCCAAGGCATAATAAGGTTCATTTATACTGCTTATTACATCTATTGTAAACTGCGGAGTATCTGGAGCATTTCATTCACCTTTGATATCAAGCTGACAGTATGAGGTATTGTGATAAATATTCAAATAAGCTATTGGGTTTTCTATTAATATTCCTTGAGCAATGCTAAAATCAGGGGAATCAGCTTCAATTACAGATAAAACTTGTACAAAACTTTCTGTGAAATTTGTCGTAAATACCATTAATGCATAATTTGGCAGCAATAAAGATACATAATCCAAGCCTCTTGGACTTTCAACTTTAGAGCACTTTAAATCATAGTCTAAAGCATCAGCGAAATCACCCAGCAATACAACTTCATTGAATATGGTAACATTAAAATCTTGGTTTTCTACTCTGTCATAATCTGTGAAAATTCTGAATTCATTTTCATACTCCATGCTGGCTCCAAGATAAGAAAGTCCTAAATATTGGGTTTCTTGGCTTCCTGAGTCCAAAATATGCCAAATTTCTTCAAGCTCAAAAGTTACAGAGCTGCTGATAACTGCATTATCATAAGCTGAAAACTGTACTTGCAGATCAGTCCACCCATACCCATTACCTGCACCTCTTTCAGCCCTGCCAATAGCTTTCCCAATTTTTACTTCTGTCTCAAAAATTTCAATAAGAATAATTTCTTTATATTCCACATCTATGAGGTCTGGGTACATGTCATCTAAATTTGCCCCGTCTTCAATATCATTAGCTTCTACACAGAGCCCAGTTTCTCCTACTGAAACTAAGTAGGTTGAGGCGTTTAAATAGATGGAAAGCTCTTCAATCATTTCTTGTAAAAGCTCAGATGTGGAAGCTAAATAGTCTGGGATTTGGAAAGAGCTGAGGTCATCTATTTGATAAGCCGTTGCAGAATTGCATAGAGAGCATAGAGGGTATGTACAATTTACTTCGGTGGCTCCTATCGCAGTAGTTATGACATAATCTGCAGCAAATGCGAAAGGAATTAAGAAAAGAATTAGCTTCATATCCGTTTTGTAATATTTGATAATCTTAAATTTATTTAGAAATTCCTTTTGCCAGTATTACCTGCGCCTTATTGAGAGAGGATTCTTATATTAATCTAGTGAAATTATTAGTTTAAGTAAAATATATATACATTTATTTGAATTTGAACTACTTAGATATTAACAGGAGCATTTCACGCTATGCCTGGCCTCTTTAAAGCCACAACAAAAAGTAATATTCTCTCCTTGATCTAACTTAAAAATAATTAGCTAAATTTGAATTTATTATAGATTAAAAATCTTACAAGCTTTACCACTCCTATTTTCATGTAAAAAACCCAATTGTCCATCTTCAAATATGGAGCTAGATTTTTCCTGCACAGGAGATTGAGAATATGAAAAGTCACTATTAGGCATATTTTTTCTTTGCACTCAGCGCATTGATCTTACTCTGCTGCTGATTAAAGGCTTATAAGCTTCAGTCGGTGTCTTTGATCTTAGAGGGCTGAAATATCCTTTATTTGGAATATTTCTACTCCCAATAAATGGAGGAATTTCGCTTAAGCTCTCATTTTTAATAGATTTTATCGCTGGTGTTTCAGATTTTCTATGTCTTAGAAGTCGCTCTTTTCGTTCCTTGCCGAACTTCATTAAATCAAAGAAAGATGCAAAATTTGGTTTTATACACTTCCTTTCAATAGCAGGAGTATATTCAATTTCATTCGCCTCTACGCTTTTTTCGTCATATTTTACATTTGAAATTTGAACCAAAATCTTGATTTTTCTTCTCTTTGAATGCAAGGATTCAATTTTTCTTTGAAATGCGATCAAGCTTCGCTTTTCTTCCAAAATTTGATTAAAAACTTGTATGTTTTCTGAATATTTTCTTCTTTGCATTTAATTATAAAGATGCAATATTAAAATAAATAAATTTAGTATCTGATTTAATTCATGTTATCATAATTTAAAATAGATAAATTAATTACCGAAACAATTTAATAATACCTCGGTTACATCCTATGAGAGTATACCATTTTATGTGTCTTCATTTCATGTATAAGCTAGGTTAGATCACTTATCACATGAAGAATTATTCAAATCTTTATTAAAATTTTCTAGCTTCAAAATATTTTTTTAGCTTATATAATTATTTTAAACAAATTTGACCGATAAATATCCCAATATAATTCTAGCAGCCTTAGAGAATAAATTTGATAGAAGTATTGATGATCTGTATAAATAAAATATTAAGTAGATTTGCTATCAATAAATTGGGTTTTTAATCATTTTTATCTTAAGTAAAGCTTAGAATTTTTAGTAGTCTTAAAGTCTTTTTCACAGTATCTGACAAATCAACACTTCTAAGTTCATTCATCCTATTTTCAGCTAGCTCTGTGCAATTTCCATTCATCGCAATTTGCAGCATAAAATGCGTTTCATGCCCTTGAGGGATATTCAAATTCATTTCACTAGCATTTTCTCTTGCATTCACAAAGTGGCACTTATTAGCATGCCAAGCCACAGTTCTTCAGTCATGCTCTTCATCTTCTGCAAAGAAACTGTCATATTCCAAGTTTTCCCTTACCCTGACCAGCACCATCTCTTCACTTGCATCTTTATTTCACTTTGAGCTCCTAAAAGCAAAAGTCCTTATATTCATCGATAAATCCATAATGGCCAGCTCTTCTGCATCAAGGCTTTTATTTTTTATTCCTGAAGCTTCACAATCTCTGGGTTCAGGTATTAAATGAACTCCACAAGTAGAAAGCTCAAACAATAAAGCTCCAGGTGGCATTTTTACCCCTTCTAAATACCTAAGCTCAATGATATTTTGAGTGTTTACGAACTCTAAGTTTCCAGGTGTAATAATAAATGAAAATGGCATCCTTTTTCCAGTGACGTCAAGCAAAACTTTGTCATCAGAAACAGCTCTTAAATAGAAATAGGAATAAGGGTAATCAGTAATTCTAGGTATCACAACGGCCAAAGGTGCAAGTTTTTTTATTTTAAATGCAATTGTTTTTGAAACAGCGTCAAAATTTAGATCAGCTATTTCATTGTTGCTCCAGCTTAATGTCGTAGAATCCCACCAGCAGACTTTGTAGCCATTAGGATCTGGTAAATAAACATTGCTAGGAAGCTGATACATCATTTTTAATGGATTAATGTTTGATAGCGACATGCCTGAGATCAAGTCGCTTGGTGGATATGGTCTTTGAACCAGCATATTTTCTAGGGTTTTTACAGGTCTCAGTCTCCACTCTCTTACATTTTTAGGCAATTCTGGGAATCTGTATATATGCACTTCATAAACGCCTCCAACGACAAGCTCTGGCGTCTCAATCATAGTTGAAATTAAGTTAGAATTTGTCCACATCGCTCTCATCACGCATGGGTCATCAGCATACTGTCTAGGCATATCTGCATACATAGTCAGTTCATCAAAGTCTATCGGTTTAAACTTATGCCCAGTATTTTGATAATTCAGCCACAATCCTACCCTAATCTCTTCCCTCTGCGATTTTATATAAGTTTCTTTTACCTGTACAGGATCCAATGCTCCTTTCATATGTTTCGAAGTTGCTGTAAGGGTTGACGAAACTGGCTCTGGAGGCTTCAATAAATGCTCATCAGCATGCATCAGAATTTCTGAAATGGCTTCATCAATTTTTCTTTTAGCTAGCGACCTTAATGTCGTAATATAATTATAACACCACATCTTTTTGACTGAATTGTATTCTTCTAAGGCATCTCCTAATGAGTAGTAAATATTTTTGACGATTTTTTCTGTTTGCTGGAACTTATTGAGTGCTTCTTCTAAGTCTTCGATTTTTTGTTCAGAAAGAAGAGTGATATAAGCAGTCATTTGTTTTTCTATAGTGGGGTCTGGCATTGGATCACATTCGATATACTTTTTTCATTCTTCTTGAGCTTTATTAATTTCTTTAATTTTTATGAGCTCGCGGGTTACTCTTTCAAGCCACGGATGAAGCAGCTCGCGCTCTTGGGAAAGTCTGGCTTCTTCTTCCTGACGAAGTTTTTCATCTTCTTGCCTTTTGATCTCTTCTTCTTCCAGCCGTTTTTTTTCTTCTTCAGCTTTTCGGATTCTTTCGAGCTCTTCTTGAATTCTGAGTTCTTCTTGAAGTTTTGCCTGCTCTTCTAGAAGCTGCTTCTTGGATTTCTTTTTCTTTTGTTTTGGAGGCTGAATTAAAAGTTACCATTTAAGATGATTGAAAATTAATACAATATGAAATGCAATTAGATAAGGCCATTTAAAAATTTAAATCATATAATAGAAATAAATTAAACTTCATTTGAATACTTAATTATCATAAGGTAGTTTATTTTTAACTTTTCAAATAAAAGATATCAAATTTCACTTATTTTTCTAATAGTGTGCTATTAAGTATTTAAATTCAAGCTTTTTGATATACTGGCTTATTGATTTAATTAAAAAAGGCACATATTTTTGCTAGGATAAATTATTAGGTAAAATGTTGAGGGCATCTCAATGTCTCATTCGAAATGCAGGAACCTTTGTACCCAAGCAGGCTTCTTATTTTACTGATGATGGGAAATTACTCATTTATTCAAGTAATTATGGCTCTAGCTTTAAGTATTTCTTTATTGGAGGATTGATGGGATCAGTTGGAAGCATATCTTATTATCAATTAATTTACCCGTCATATGCTTCATTAGCTTTATTTGGTTTTAGCTTGCTATTTTCTCAAAAAGCTTGACAAGGCGCTAATCTTATGGTTGAAGAGCTAAATCTTTTGATCGATGGGAAAACTATTGAAATTAAAACATATGGTTTTAGAAAGCAAAATCAAACACTGACTATACCTATTTCTGAAATTGTAGGAAGTAAAGGAATTTCGCAATTCTATATCAAACATAATAAGTACCAATATGTTGTAGAGAGGAATGGAATAATATTTCAGGATGATTTATTATCAGCTGTGCTTAGAGGATTAGAAATTGACAGTGCACAGTTTATTAAAGAAGTTTAATTAATCTCAGTTATGAGACTAGATTTTTAATTGATCGAAGTAGGATATAACTTCTGAAAAGTAATAATCTATTAATTATTATAAATCATTCAATCATTTATGAGCCTAAATATAATTATAAGGAATTTTCATATTAAAAGAATCTGTTATTTCGATAGTCAATTATCATATATATTATCATTTTGAGCTTTTTCAACTTTTCGAATGAGAGCTTTGCATCCACACAGATTCATACACTCAATTAGAGTCGAACCTGCTGTAAATCTGCTGCAAATTTCTCCACATTTCATACTGCATCCTTCAATAGCTTCCATGAATGGCTTTTCTCGATCAGAAATAGCTTGTATTGAATAAATCTCTCCAGAATCATCACTAAACAGTTTATTAACCTCATACCGACCAAAAGCAGTACAAAAAATAGCAAACAGAATAAGTTTTTTCATATTATACATTTAATTTTATTTAGTATCAATTTTCTTTAAAAATGTCTTAAGCTCCAATGACTTAGAAAAAGTAATTGGGTTCTTTACAAAATCCATTTGCTGAAGATCGTGCAAAAATTTATAGTCATCTAGCCCAGACTCGACCTCAAGTGCTAATTCTAAATTTTTATAAATTTTAACTAAGTAATGATCTTTATAAGTTCAAATTTCGATTTTTATGCTTCTGTCATCCATAAAATACGATGAATGAAACTGAAACATTCTTATCCCTAATACTTCATAAATATAATCTATATTCATATACATGGAGTCCTTTTCTTTATTTTCAAAAATTGAAAATTGCTTAGAGTTTCATTGAATTACCTCATTTTCTTCGTCATACATTAAATGCTTAGAAAGAATGGATTTCAGTTTCAAGTAATTTGTTCGCTCTAAGGATTTTACTTTTAGATTGGAAAATGGAATTTCAATAGCAGAAATCCCATGACATATTGTAATTTCTTTGTTTTCAAAATCTGAGAGTTTTATCATAGAATATGGAAGACTTTCTCCTTTGATTTTTAAAATTAATGTATAAAAAGAAACCCCATAGTTTGGGTCTCAATGAAGATTCATATCATTTTTTGTAATTGTGAAATATAGTTTTGGGATTATTTTGGATTTAAAAGCAGCTTTTAAATTACCGTATGTTGAAACTACTACTTTATTATCTACAAATGTACTCAATATTTGACCACTTGGCAAAAGGGCAACAGCTGTGACACTTGAATAGAGTGAATTGCATAGAACTTGCACAATGCAATGAATTCCTGATATACATGTGCAAGACTGGTATTTTAAATGCATTTTTCTAAAGTTAATATAGTCCCTTACCTCTAATTTTTCCTTTGTGTAATTTCTATCATTTTCTGCATCAAAATTAATAGGCAAATTTTTTATTTTTTCCAAATCGATTTGAAATTTTTTTACATGAATATCGCTATCTTTATAAAAATCTTGCAATTTATAAATGATTTTTGGGAAATTTGATGATTTTTTGTATAATCTTGCTAATTTTGTGCTTGCACTAATTTGTTCAGTCATATTATATTCGTAAGTTGACAAATCTCGCTTAAGTTCAAGAAAATCGCTTCTGGCTTGCAACAAGTTCCGCCTTGCCGCATTAAATCTGTTTTCTTCAATGATTTTTACTTTTTCTGGCTTTTTTTCTTCGATATTTCCTTTGATCAAATCAATAAGAGAATTTCTTCTGGTAAAACACTTTGGAGTTCTTGTTTTGAGGCGATTTGCAGAGTTTTCTCTTGATTTATGTGCCGCTGTGTAAATTTTTAGATATGAATGTGATCTTGTCGTAGTAGTTGGGGTTGCCACAAATGGATATCTCATAGTAGTTTTTTCCAAGGTAACAGTTTCACCTATACTAAGAGAATTTCGAGTACGTTTATGCATCTCCATATTCATGATATTAATTATTTAATCATCTTTATTACTTGACTTAATATTAGGCAAATCCCAAGGTCCTTTAACTTCATTCTTATAATGATAGACTGAAATAAGTCACATTGGCCCTATATACCTAATAAAATAAAAAGAACCTAATACTAAAACACTTAGCAGCCATGAAAATCTCATCATTAAAATTGCATTTAAAAACGTTAAAAAAAATCCTAGCCTTCTATAAGCAGTTTCTGATTTAAGTTTAATTGCGCATCTCAAATAAGGCAAAAATCCAAAAATAATAAAAGCAAGTGAAAGCATAAAAAATACATAATTAAGCGACGATAATCTTGAGCTTAGTAGCAGAGTAGAAATCAAAGCACAATTCATTGAAGTTACGCCTGGTACTGTCGATGCTTCTTCTGTAAAATAAGTTGATATAAACCCATAATCATAAAAAATCAAGTGAAATAATGAAAATATAAAAGTCATTAAAAAGATTGTGTCATCCGCATAATTTTTATTAATAGTTTCTAATACAGGGCACAAAGTAAATAAGGTTCCCAAAAGCAAAAGCCCTGTCTTGGCAGGCTTAAGCGAAAAATTTTGAGTTAAGTAGGTATAAGTAGCATACCCACAAAATAAAAATAAATATTCAAATCCTAACAAAATTTCTTCTGAGAGTGCTTTTGAATATGCCAATCCAAAAAACCCAAAAAATAAAACCATTGAATTTATAGCATGCGTAATCTCTGTTGTATTTTCAACTAAATTCCAAAATTCATACTTTTTTCCTTCTCCTTGTGTAATTAAGCTTGCTAAAAAGCTTTCATCGACGAAGGAATCTTCAAATGGCTGCTTTTCATATAGATTTTTCTTTCATTTGGGTTTCTTAATGAAAGTTCCACAATTTATACATTTTCCATCTTCAGTCAATGGTTTTCCATGATATGGGCAGAACTTAAAATTTTCTTCCATATTATATGTTTATTAATTTTAATGTTTTATTTTGTGCTTCCTGCTTATTATCTTCTTTAATATATAGTAGTTTTAAATGTTCAAGGTATTTTTTAATATTGCATTTAATGCTGTCTTAACACATAAAAATTTTTTGCCTTTGGTCTAAAATAAATTCGAGCATTATTTGATTATAATAGAAAAATGAACACCAAATTTTTGATCTCACAGAAAGAGTTTAATTTCTCAAAATTGATTTTTAATATTTATAATAACACATAGAGAAGATTTAGTGCATTACTAGTTATAAGAGTTGATTTAAAGCAAAATTGAAGTAAAAATGCTATATTATGTAGCTGCAAAAGCGCTATAATACTAGAAGTAAAAGTTATTAGAGTGCTTAAAAATATTCATTGAAACAATATATATATAGCTTAGCTATTAAATAAGTAAGCTGCATCTTAAAGTCTTTTAACAAATTAAAACTGCACTCAAAGTTGCTTCACTAGCGATAATTATTCGAAAATAAAAGCTCAAATAATAAGTATTTGCTCTCATAAATTATAAAAATGATAGAAGTATTATGTGAAAACCCAGAAATTGCAAATTTTTTAGACTTCTATCCAAAACCTTACTGAAAAGAGTGCATTGAAGCTGCATGTGTATATGGAATTAAAAGGATTCATAAAAGATTTAAATCAAATGTTGACTATGATACCTTGACTAAAATATCTGGAATTAAAACAATTAAAAAGCCTTTAAAAAATCCTGTTTTTGAAGGCAGATATGAAATTAACCCCCAAATAGGAACCGACAAAATTCTAGCTAACAGGCATCGTGAATTAAAATATTCCAGTGAATATTTTGAAACATCTGAAGACCTGGAATTTTTTCAAAGCCCTATGCATGAAATGGCGGCTTCTAATTCAGCTAAATGCTTATCCAATCCAATAAATTCAAAGCTATTTCACCATAGGCCTCCTCCAGTAAAATTAAGTGATTCTGAATATAAAAAATCAAATAAAGTCCCACGATATTTGCAACAAGTTAAAAGTAAAATCAAAAATGAAGTAAGAAAAGATGTTGCGCTATATAATTATAAAAGTGAACTTAAAGGATCGCATACTGATAGACAAAAGCCAATAGAAAGTAAAAATAAAATACCATTTCAGGAAGCTTCAAAACACATAAGAAATGACTCAAATCTTTCATTAAGTTTTACACAAGAAGTTAAGGAACCTAACACATGCTCACTTGAGCAGCTTCAAAAATACTCGAAGTATATGACTAGAGGGAAAAGCGAGCAGCGAAAAAACACATTTGAAGAATCAAGTACATTAAAATTCGCAGATGATTTTCTTAGAAATCCTTTGACTGCGTATTTAGTTAATTCTTCATCAACAGTTCCTACTTCCCCCAAAAAAACAAATAGCTTTTCTCATCCTTTTCTATCACCTTAACTAATTTTAATTATTTCAATATTAATTTTGCAATAAAACTTAGCATAATAATTGATTTATTTAAATTAAAGCTTTTTAAGATTTTAACACTACTTATTAATAAATTATAAATTAAAAAAAAGTTTACCGATGTGAATTTAATTTAGACTCAAAAAACTAAATGGCAACAGAAAATTTTAATTTTGAATTAGAATCGATAGAAATATAGCTTTGTGGCAATTTATATTAAAAATAAATCATATCTAATAGGAATTAATGAATTAATAGCTTAATAAATGCTTAAATATTAACATATATAAGAATAAAAAATCTTTATACAATTGTTTAACTGATCTAAATTTAAATACTATATTTCTTCTTTGCTTATAATTTGTAGCCAATACTAATGCTCAATATATTTAAAGCAATATGATTCAAATTAAAATGAATTTTAAAAAAACCCCAAAAAGCTCATCTTATAAAGAGCATATTTAAAATATGAAAAAGCCATCTCCTCCAATCGGTTCACTACGGTTCAGTAGATTACTTCAAAATAAAGCTTATCTGTGCTTTGAGCCCATCAAAAAGAATCCATCTGGCATATTTATAAAAATTTCATTTGTAGGCTTTCTTTCACAGAAAAAGTCAGGCCTATTGAATTCTGTCTTAACTCTTTCTCCAGTTATCACGTATTTCTTTCTTTTCAAATTAACACTTAATTTAATTTTCCTGTTCAATTTCTGTTGAATTTCAATTTTATCTAAAATTGTTCTGACATTATTTTTGAAGCCATTAAAAATATAAACATTTTATAAAGTTAACTCTTTGAGGAACTAAAACTAATGGGCAACAACTTCAATACAAATCTCAATGGAGAAAATACCTCAAGACAAGTGAAAGTGACTGATTTTACTTTCCTTTATATCGTTGGAAAGGGTGGATTTGGAAGAGTTTGGAAAGGAGAGTTAAAAAACACAAAGCAAATCTACGCAATCAAAGAAATGATGAAATCAAGGATCGTCAACAAGAAAAGCGTCCATTCAGTGCTAAATGAAAGAAAACTTCTTTCTATCATAAAGCATCCTTTTATCGTTAATATGGAATACGCTTGGCAAGACACCAATAACTTATACCTAGCAATGGACTATGTATCAGGTGGAGACTTAAGGTATCATTTAATGAGAACTGAAAAATTCACTGAGGCACAGACCAAATTTTTTGTGGCATGCATAGTAACTGGGCTAGAGTATATTCATTTGCATGGAATTATACACAGAGACATTAAGCCAGAAAATTTAGTGCTTGATTCAAAAGGATACATTAGGATAACAGATTTTGGGATAGCAAAAATAATTGGCCCTGGACTGGAAAAGGAATCATCAGGAACACCCGGATATATGGCACCAGAAGTTATGTGTAAAAAAATGCATGGACCTGGTGTAGATTTTTTTGCTTTAGGAGTAATTGCTTATGAGTTTATGATGGGATACAGACCTTATTGGGGAAGAAATAAGAGAGAATTAAAAGATATGATTCTAAGCCACCAAGCTCAAATAAAAAGAAAAGACATACCGGAAGGTTGGTCTTTAGAAGCTGCAGATTTCATAAATAAACTTCTCCAAAGAAAGCAAGAAGAAAGACTTGGCTTTAATGGCCCTCAAGAAGTTAAAAATCATCAATGGCTCCGAGACTACAACTGGAAAGATTTATTTTCAAAAAAATTGCCAGCTCCTTTCAAACCAAGAAAAAAAGAAGACAACTTTGACAGATGGGCTCAAGTTGATTGAAATGATGACGTAGATACTAATACTTTTAACTCATCTTTGCAAGACCTGTTTGAAGGCTTTGCTTTTGATCCTAAAAAAGTCGCAGCTTGTGAAGAAGTCACTCAGCAAATTTCACCTCTCCGATAAATTATGCGTGTTTTAAATGATATATTGATAATAATTAACTTAATTTTTATCAGAACTATAATTTATTATGACTGGATGAAAATATTTAAATTAATAAAGAGCAAAGGTGTGGAAAACTTGAAACTTCAAATTTTAATCAATTTAAGGAAAAAATAGAAATTTAAGTCAATTAGAATATAATAAATGATAGTTTCTTCATTCAGATATGTCAAATTTATTATAAAAACAAACAATGCTTTAAAATTAAAATGATTAGCATAACAGAAATATGAAAATTTGAATTTTAAAAGTATTAATTTATTAAAATTTATTTAATTATTATGAATAGCTAAAACCCTTTAATTTAGTAATAAAATGAGCCCAGCAATTTCAATACCAATCAAAAAGCTTGAGGATGTTGTTCCAGTAGACATCCCATTTGTAGTAAACGGAATAACTTTGACTACGTCCATCAAGTCTGGATATTCCTGCACAGTATTTTGCCCCGATAAATAAATTTTGTAAGTCTTATCTTTCTGGAGCCCACTAAAGCTGACCTGTTCAGGTACATCTTCTACAGTTAAATTTGCAGCAAATTCGCATGGATAATTGGTCGAATTTAATCCATTCACAACTTGCCATGGAATTGGATCAGGTATAGTTTCACTTGAATTATACTCAGTTACACATATAAATACAATTCCTTTTTCATATAAAGAAATATCTAAAACCTTTAATACTCCTGAGACAGCTGACCCGAACTTCGGATTTGTCATAAAAACAGGCTTTATTCCATAAATTTCTTTCCCCGATATAAAAAGACTAGTATCAAATTCTTGAACACTAGCCTGAATTGATGACTTTTTGTCCTGCACCATATTTGCATAATCTAAAGGAGAAGTTGTGCTAGTACTATAAGGATCTGGGTATATCAAAACATCAAGGCTTGTAACAGAATCTGCAAGGAGCCTTGTAGAAATTCCTGATGATGTGGTATAGTTCCCACTTGTATAGTTATTATCTGGGGCTGGAGTTCCAGTGCTCCCTGAATAATCTGTTCTTATTCCAAATCTGCTGGAATCAATTCTTAATTGTTGAGCGATCACAGATAGGCAAAAATCTATTGTGGTTTGGATAACAGTTTGATTGAATTTTATAGGAAAAGTAGCAATTCTATATCTTTCAGTTGTGGTGAAAACGATATTTGGAACTTCTGTAGCAGCAACTCCACCAAGGTTTATGACTACGAAATGCATGGTATAGTTTGTTTGGGCTTTAAGCCCTGATACTGTTATATTATATAGCAGTCTATTCGTAGCAACAGTAGTATATTCATAGACATGCCCAAATACCGGAGTATCTTGCAAATTTCCTGTATTGCTTAGAGCTCCAGCTTTAGCTTCATCTGCAGTTGGGTCTCGGGTGCCATATCTTGACAGCATCCAATATATATTGCTGGCAGTATCCACAGTAATAGTAAACCCAGCAGTAGTTTTACTTACTGATGACATTTGATAATCAGCTATAACAGGTGGCGTTGTCTCTTCTGATCCGACTGCATAAGTAAGCCCACTTGCAGTCAAGCTGTATTGAATTTCATCCACCCCTGATTTTTCCACCAAAATTTGTCCTGTCAGTCCATATGACGTTTTATCAATTCCCACTACAAAAGTTTCTTTATAATCCCCTCCTTCAAAAATAAAATAATTCGGAGAAATGCTTGATCCAGT
Source organism: Blepharisma japonicum (assembly GCA_949751835.1). Classification (NCBI taxonomy): domain Eukaryota; phylum Ciliophora; class Heterotrichea; order Heterotrichida; family Blepharismidae; genus Blepharisma; species Blepharisma japonicum. The sequence continues at coordinate 106,981 of CATKHK010000033.1, read as the reverse complement.
CGGCATAATCCCAATTTTTCCTAACGCGACTACCATTTGTTTATCAACAGGGTGTGATAACGTTATAGGAATTGGAAAGCTTTCCCCTCCTTGGGGGATAACTCCTATGCTACCAATTGTAATGGTTTCATCTCTATTATCAGTTACTTGGAATTTAGTTCTAGGGATTGGTGACCAATAATTTCTCGGCCAAGTTCCATCATAGTTTCATTCTATATAAAAATAGCCTAATACAGAGTTAACGTCACATGATACTTGGAAAGTCTTAATAAAATCGCCTGCTGAAAATGTTATATTTGAAGGTACCACATAGCAGGTGGAAGATGTTAAAGCTGGAGTTATGGAGACACTTTGTGGAGACCCAGTGTCAATATTAGCATTCATCGCCCATGTCCTTGTTCCAGCATTTAATGAAAATCCATTTCCACTATTCATGGTTACCAAAATGCCTTGCTGGTTATAATAAAATGGGTCTACTCTATTTAGATTGTCAAAACTCTTCGCAAATATAAGATCTTGTGAGCTCATATATAAGCTCATTTTTAAAAATCGTGCTTGGCCAATAGAGTTTGGATTTTCTATTCCAATCACAGAAACCCCATACTCTGTAAAATAAAGTGTATTCACACTACTAGAAAAAGCTAAAATTTTGACACGATTAGATTCATAAGTGCATGGAACAGTATTTTGTGAGGACTCAACATCTGATTTACAGACCATAGAATCTCCTACAAAATCTTCATCATATCCAAGAGGAAAATCTACAAAGATCATATCATTGCTTGTGCTTTGAAAATATGATGCTATTGTAGAAACCAAATAAACTTGTTCAGAAGCATATAAAATGCTTGTCCCAGTAGTAGTTGCTGTGCTTAAATACATATTAGCTGGGGTTGGCTGATAAGCTCTAGTATAAGTATAAGTCCCATAATCCTGCATTTCATAGCCACAAGCTGTATAAAATACAAAATTATACTGTCCACTTCCCTGTTTAGGGTTTCTTAAATGGTATAGGCTAATAGTAAAAGTCTCTAGTTTCTTTACATCAAAGCCTTTTGTATTATAAACTTTCATTTGATAGCCGCTAGCTGCGCAAATAATCCCTGTGCCTGTAGTGTTGCTAAGCTCTGGAGATGAACAAACCATTTTTTCACTGAGATCTCTTGCAAAAACACTAGGAAAATCAACAATAATATAGCATGAAGAATTAAAGCTGGTAGCAGGAGAAAACGTTAAATTAAAAATAGCAAGCTCATCAGGGTTATCAGGAGAAGAAGTTATATCTTTCAAGTAAATTTTTCCTGGCGCCTGTCCTGTTGTAACTTTTCTATTTGATTCATTTTCAGGGCTGGTATTTATTAAGACTCCTGATGAATAAATTTCAACATCAACAACGCCACTAGTTAGTCCTGCTGCAAAATTAGTGATATCATGTACAGTTATATTTATAGGTGCTGAAAGGGCATTTTTTACATAGTCGTCGTCTGTTATTACAGTGACAATATTATTCCCATCACTATAGCAGGTTGATAATGTTGTTAAACCCCCTGATAATGTGCAGGTTTGGCTAGTTGCTAAGTTAGAAAACTCTGTTGAAGGAAAAGTTATGATTATATAAGACCCATTAGGAACAGTCACAGATGGAAGAATAGAAACTGTATAATCTCCTAATGCCCCACCATTGTTAGGATTTGCATAAAAATCTATAAAAGTAAGCAGCCCGACTGATGTCTGAGCAGTAATCAAAATTTTAGGGATATAATATTCTGCGTCCATTAAGAGATCAGAAGTAGAATATGTAGCGACTTGGAAATAATCTGTATATCCAGTAGTTGCTGGGTTCAGCACATTAAATACTAGGATTTGTATTTCGTTGCCGGCTGTATAGGTAGCAAAATTTGTTACTTCTATTGTATTCCCATTAACTGTGCAAGTGACTGCAGATGTTGAACTCACATCATCAAGTCCTGAGATTAAGCAAGAAGGGGTGGGATAGGTGTTTAAAACATAATTTGTCTTTGGAAAAGTCAATACAATTTTACCTCCAGCTGGGATATCATCTGCACATGTAAACAGCCATGTATACGTTATATCTGTAGCTAAAGCATTATAAGAGCTTGGAAACACATGAACAGGATCAATAGCTCCTGGGTCAAAATAATTAAAATCATGAAAATACACATACTCTTCTTCCACATATCCTGTAATGACCACCATTGACGGCATAGCTGGGTCTACGACTTCTACTGGATTTGTTAGCCCATTTACTGTTACTGTATATTCCACATGATTATAAATGATAAATTGGGTGTTTAATATAGAAATCCAGCCAGAAACTGGATATGTATAACAAGTATGGGCTGTTTTATAATTTATATAGCAGCTAATTGCAGAATCAGGCAATGGATAAGTGCTTGGGAATTTTATCAATAAAGTCCCACCAGTTTGAATATCTCCTTCAGTCCACAAAATAAACGACATTATTGTGTCCATATTAACTGTATTAGGAGCAAATGAAATCAATGCAGTTCCATCTCCATATGGATCTTGCGACCTCCCATTTACAATTGGCAATGATGGGTTATTATCACTATAGCTCACCAGGGGAAGTGTATAAGTGGCTGAATTTAAAGTTTGGTAAACTCGCTGGGTAATAGAGTAGCTGACAACGGTTAAGTAGGGATAAATATCTGCCGTTGCTGGATTAATTATATTTGATATATGGATTGTAACAGGCACATAAGCATAGATTATTTTAAAATTTGTAATCCTCACTGTAACATATGTAGAAGTACTTACAGAAGCAGCCGTTAATAGCTTGCAAGTGATTCTGCTTCCATAAAACGGCTGAATGTTTGAAATTCCTTTACAAGCTATCAATGTCCCATCACTTCCGCCAGTCCCAAGATCAACTGGCCATAAATTTTGCCAATTAGAATTCATAGTAGGAAACTGGACATCTATAGTTCCTCAACTTAGCTGAGGCAAATCAGGAACAGATCCAGAAGGGATATCTATTAAAGGTGTAAATTTAATTTCATATAAGCTCATAACGTCAGTATCAATACTATAAGTCATTGCGCTGCCGCTCATTGATGCAGGCAATACAATCATTTCATATAAATATCCTTCTATTTGAGTTCCACCATTAAGAGTGATCATTTCAATAAAATAATGTCCAGGCATAGAAGGCAACACAATCCCAGTCCCAGAGCTTAAAATCTGAATTCTGTTATCTTTATTAGTAGGAATACTAGAAGTACCAGCTGTAGCAAAGGTAATAACTAAAGGACTTCCTGAAGCTGTTACAGCTGCTGTTAAGTCAGGAAATACATTGTTTGGAAGCCATAATCCAGTTGGAGTTCCATTGAAGGAAAACCCAGATGGGAAATTGAACTGAAAAGATACAGAAGGAGCTGAAAGTAACGATGTGTTGGGCTGAAAAATAATAGAAGCTGTCACTCCATTGCCAACTGTTAATGCGCCACTTCATGTAATCACCCACTTATTAGGCTGTGGGAAATTTGCTACAACTATAGAGCCCATAGATCCAGTATCTATTAATTGAGTCATCCCAGTATCATAATATGTGGAAACAGAAAAAGATGAATATGTCCCTGAAGTTGTAGGATTTGTAGCAATTACTTTTAAGCTTACAGTCCCTCCTAAAAACATAGCAAATTTTGTTATTGTTAAGGTTCTAGCTGTAGTGTCAACATTGCATAAAATTTGGTCATCTTCAGTGTAGCCTTGGTTAGAAAGCCCATAATAAATATTGCAAGAGGCAGCCCTCAGTGTGAATCCTGATACAAAAGTAAGTAGAACTGCGCCACCGTAGGGAATAGGATTTGTTGTTACAAAATTAATATAGTAATATTGGGTATATCCAAGCCCTACATTTGGGTAACTTCCTGTACAGCTTCCACCAGTTGACGGGCAAGCTGTTATAGAAGTAATAGAATTGCTTGTCAATGTTGGCCCAGTTATTCCATAAACTGCGTCATACATTGTATTTACAATAGGCTGAAAGCTATAAATATCAAAAGTCCCCACAGTTCCACTGACAGCTGGATTTCCTACACTAGTAAAAGTAATAGTGTTTGCCCCTTTATTTAAAACTGAAGTTAAAGCAGAAATAGTCACTAAATTATTTGATGATGTACATGTAATTCCTGTTATTTGCGTTGATGTGCATGATGGGGCCGCTGATAGCGTTAAACTTGTAGGAAACACAATGTATAGTCTTGCCCCTACTTCGTAGTCTGCTGCATTTGTAAAAGAAATAGCATAAGTCCCTGATTGTCCTGCTTTACAATTAGTAGTGCAGGACACTGAAGCTGAAGAGATTGTTTTTACATCAGTTGTGATTCCAAGCTCTCCAAATCAGTCACAATAGTCAATTATATTAATTCCAGTGCTGGTTTGTAGAGAAAACATCCCAGTTCCTCCCATCATGCTTGGGTTTTTCACCCCATAAATTGTAACAGTATAAGTATTATTCGCATTTGCGTTGCTCAGCTCACCGATGTTTAAAATTGCTGATTTCCCACTGACTGAGCAGGAAATAGATGCTTGGTTTCAATTTAGAGCTGAACAGGTAGTAATTCCTAAGCCTGTAGGATAAGGATAAGGAAAAGTAATCGTCAAAATTGAGCTACTTGGAGCATAGCTGGAAATTTGAAAATAAAACGTATAATCAGAAACTGCGTTCATGTTATTGCGAGAAGCTACTATAGGACGAGGAGTTTTAGGATAAATTATGCCTCCAAAGCATAAAGAAAATAATGATAAGAATATCAGAATCATTTTTCAGATTGGTTTATAATTAAAATGGGAGACTTTAATAGAGGCAAACGAAATTGGCAAAAGAGGGTTTGGCAAACTTATTAATCATTTGAATTTAATTTAGACAGAATGAATAAGATTAGGGCTTAATGTTCATGTCCCTTTTTGGAACAAGTACGATGGCCAGTTTCATATTTTCCCAAGTCTCGAATACTTAACTGTTCATTAGTATGGCCGATGCACTTGTCCCCAAAAAGACTATGCACAATAAAGAAATGATTGCGCAACCACACCTAAATTATGCAAATTAGAAGAAAAATCCCAGTTTTCCCAGTATAAGCACTAATAACCATGATGAGTTACCAGAATACCTTATGCTTTGAGAACGATTTCTTTAATCATGCAATACTCAATGCTTTTATTGGATGGCCTTACCGAAGGAAACACTTTCCCAATTTTGCTAGTCTAATATAGTCTCTCACTATCAAAAAATCCACCAGCTTCACCTCTGTCTGCCAATTTTTCGCCGAAGTTATTTAATATTTTTAATTTAGAGATTGGTTTCTTTATAAAATGGAAGAAAAAGTAATTTGGCCAAGGTGAACGTTCGGAATTCCTATTGGGCTCATAATGGTTTGTCTGATTTTATTTATTATTAATATCACAAGCACGAATTGAGTTGGGCTAGCTTATGGAGATAATATTATTGAATTAGGCCTAATTAAATGCAAAGACTGTCCCGAAGCTTATGAATCATGAGGAATGGAATGCTTTGCAAAATTTGCCTGCCAAGCTGAAAACTCAATAGGGTTTTGCAAATCATTTGATGATATTTATAAAGCTTCTTCTGGGTTCATTAGCTTAGAAATTTTGTCAGGGGCAATGGGAATGATTTTACTTGAAAAAATGATAATGCTTTTAGCAGGGAAATATTATGGCTCTGAAGCTTATTTAACAATGATTGGTGCTTTGATGCTATTTTTCCACACATTAGGAGTTTCGCTATGATTTTATTTAAGCGAAGCAACGTATGATATAAGATGCAGCGATATATCAGAAAATCCTCTAGAAACAGGTGTATGTGCTCGAAGTGGCCCAAAGCTTGCAATTTTCGAGAGTTTTTTTATTTTGTTAACTTTACTTTCAATTTATTTTGTTTACTATCACAGAGATAATGACTTATATCAATTTGGAGATTTGTCACAGCATCGAATTATTTTTGGATTGAATGAATTCTATTGGTATTTAATAGGACTTTTTATATTGATAGCGAATGCTGCTTTAATATTATTTTCATTTTTAAGCGATAAATGAACCATTCGAGCAACAGTCAATAAAAGCTGAGTTGGGTCAATTACACATTGCAACAAATGTAATGAAAACTTCAGTGACTTGCCTTGAGGGTGCTTGGCAAGCTATGAATGCTTAATAGACGAAGATCTAGGAACCTGCAAAATGTATAACTCATTGTATACAGCTTCAAACGCTTATATAACTTTTCAATCATTAGCACTGGCTGTATCATTTTTATTTGGATATACACTAATGATGCTTATTTTTGGGAAGAATTATGGATTTCCTTATGCAAATTATGTAAATAATATTTAGGCATATGCAGTAATGATTCCTATACTAAATATTATTGCAGCAATTTCATGATTTGGAAAATCAGGTGCTTGGTTTAGCAATGACTGCGATAAAGTTTCAGCAAACTTTTCTGCACCTCCAGAAATATGCAGTGCAACTGGTCCTATATTGGCGCTTATTTCGATTCCTAGTTCGATTGTTATGATGATAATCTTTCTTTTGGCGTATAAAAAAAGAAGTTCATCATTAGGTTCTTTTAATATGAGAGAATTGGCATAAATATGATTGATTGAGCTATTAATATATAAAACCAATAATAATTAAGTCTTGTAATGAGTAATCTATTTAAATAGAAATCTTTATAAGCTCATATTTAAAAATAGAGCGGATCTGTGAAGACTTTACTTTAATTTAAAATTATTTTAGTTAAGGCTTTGCAGGTAGTCTATAAGTTTCTTATTTTCTGGACTGAGGATGGCACCTGTAAAATCACAATTGGAAATGATTAATTCTCCATTCATTGAAGACCAAACTAAGCCTGACTTCTGAGGTCCTTGGTCTTCTTGGGCTTTAGTTTCTGCTTCATGGCTAATTTCTTTGGATTCTTCAGCTACAGGTTTATTCTCACTTTCCATATATTTTATAAAGGATAATCCATTTCTAAGTCTGCAATAAAGCAGTAAATTGAATTTAAGACTCAAAATTTAGAGTTATTCAGCACACATCTTAATAGACAGCGAAGTGTTTTATCTTTCGGCTCTATTTAAATTCAATTAGCATTGAGATCTAATGATACTTAATTTGTGCGCCCACAGAAAGTGATTATAAAGATTTTTATATTATTTTTAAGTTAAAAAGCTAATTATATTTTCTTACAGGCATTTTCTGGATTTATTTTATAATGATTTAACTGCATTTTGATGAAAATATTAGCCAACACCTTATATTATAAGATTAAGTCATAATAGTGTGAAAATAAGTTATTAAATCTCCTGAATTTGCTGCAATAATAATTTCAGATCCATTTATGTATTATTAGCTGTCGAGTATTCGGGTACTAAAAGTAAAATTCTTTGAGCGCTTTATCAAATTTAAAAGAAACAATTCCCAATGGAACTAAATTGTGAGTCAAGGCTAAAAATTTGCTTAGCTTCTTCATAACTCATCAGAAAAAATTCCATTTTTATTGGCATAAATTCTTTGAAAATTACATATCAGATATTTAATGCAATAAAAAAATAATTGAATTATTATTGAAAATTCTTCTTTCTTATGCTTTATAGTTATTTCTTAGAAAATATAAATGTCTTATGATGAGCCTTACAAACCTGCAGAGCCTTATGCACCTCCATCTAGCATTCCCAAAATAAATTGCCCGTTAAGATGGCTGTCCATCGGAGATGTCCCATTATATCTCGGCTTGGTATCTACTATATAGATCGGCTTAACAATGCTAGAATATGGAATCTGCCGCCAAGGTTTCGGAAAACACATAATACTAAAAAATTGGCTACAGTTTTCTGTAGGTATTGCAGCATGATGACTGGTCGGATATGCATTTGCATTTGGCGACCCCTACCACAATGAATTTATAGGCCGACGATTCTTTGGCGGAGACGAATGGCTAACACAAAGAGAAAAATATCATGGTTCCTGTGCTTCCTTTTTTGGGTTATCTGGGATTTTTGTGGTTTTTATAATAAATGGCGCACTAGTGGAAAAAGTAAGATTTTTTGTATACCCAATTATTTCCTTTTGCATTATGGCTTTTATATGGCCGGTTGTTGTAGCTTGAGATTGGGGAGGAGGATGGCTTATGATTGAATTTCAAGAATTTGAAGCAGCTATGGTAGATTTTGGAGGAACTATACAAATATTTTTAGTTGCTGGGGGGTTTGGGTTTATGGGAGCTGTTATTTCAGGAAGAAGGGCTGGAAGATATGAAAAATTGACTGAGAAATTTTTTAAAATTGGGAATTACATCATTTATGCATTGGGAGCAGCTTTAACGATGCTTGGGATTTTTAGCTTGACTGTATCGCTTGCTCCAACTGACTCTGCTAGAGGACTAGGAGCTGTTAATAGCTGAATTTGTGGATCACTTTCAGCGATAACAAATTATATGATCATTGCTATGTTTAGACATGATTTGAATATGCATTATATTTCAATTTATCAAGGATTTATTGCTGGGCAAGTTACTATAGCATCTTCTGCATTCAATACTACACCTTGGCAAGCAGGAATCGTTGGGATTATTATGGGAATTTGATTTATTTTATGGTATTCGGTAGGAAAATGGTTGAAAATTGATGATCCAATGAATATTGCTGCCACTTTTATGATGCCGGCAGGCTTTGGAGCATTTCTGCCTGGATTTATAACAGATTCTTATGGCTGTTTTTGGCAGGATAGCAAAGGATATTTTCTCGCAGCTCAAACAGCAGCTGCTCTAACAGTTTTTCCGTGAGCATTGGCGTGAGGAGCTATTATTTTTGGATTTTTGAAACTTTTTGGGTTGTTAAAATTAGACAACAAATTACAGATTAAAATCCTTGAAAATGAAGGAAGTAACCTTGAATTTGAAAATTTAGCGATTTAATAATTATTTATTCGTGTTTTAAATTTAAATGATAATCATATCATTTTTTGAATATTTCTTTTATTTTTATTTTAGACTGTTTTTTGCATTTTTCACAATAATTTGTCCTCATCATTTTTTATAATTTTGCTATTTCTTAGCTGTTTACAGAAAAAATCCCATATTTAATGGTACAAATTATTTCAAATTTCCGACACCACATTCTCTTAAAAAATAATTTATTATGGCTTCAACTAATTTCTGATAAAAAATAATAAATAAAATCAATGTCAAGTACTTTTCAAGTTCCATCACATCCAACCATAATGAACTCAATGACTGAAATTGCTAATATAAACTGCCCATTAACGTGGGTATCAATAGGTGATATACCTGTCTATCTTGGACTTGTAACATTTAATTAGATTGGCTTAACTATGATGGAATATGGAATATGCCGAAAAGGATTTGGAAACCATATCATAGTTAAAAATTGGCTACAGTTCTCTATAGGTTTTGCAGCATGGTGGCTTGTAGGATATGCCTTTGCATTTGGCGATCCTTATCACAACGAATTTATAGGAAGACGATTCTTTGGTGGAGACGAATGGCTAAAACAGCGAAATAAATATCATGGATCTTGTGCTTCCTTTTTTGGATTGGCTGGGATTTTTACAATTTTTATAGTGAATTGTGCAATAGCAGAAAAAGTCAAATATTTGGTATATCCTTTTATAGCTTTCGCCATTATGGCATGGATCTGGCCTGTTGTGGTAGCCTGGGATTGGGGTGGAGGGTGGCTTTTTTTAGAAATTAAAGACGTCCCAATGATTGATTTAGGAGGCACAATTACAGTATTTTTATTTGCTGGATCTATTGCATTCATAGCTGCAATACTCACTGGAAAAAGACTAGGAAGATACGATCAGCGCACAGAGCATTATTTTTATATGGAAAGCCATGCTATTTATGTGTTAGGCGCAACTTTAACTATCCTCGGAATTTTTGGCCTGACCATTTCATTAGCACCAACAGATACTCATCGAGGCATAGGAGCTATCAATAGTTGAATTTGTGGGTCATTATCAGCTATAACAGCTTATGCCTTATTGACCATGAGCAAGCATGATTTGCATACCCATTATATAGCTATTTACCAAGGATTTATAGCAGGACAAGTAATGATAGCCTCATCAGCTTTTAATTCAGCAGTATGGCAATCAGGCATCGTAGGACTTATATGTGGAGTTTGGTTTACGATTTTTTATACATTATTTAGATGGATGAGGATTGATGATACTATGAACGTATCTGCAACTTTTGGAGCCCCAGCATTTTTTGGAGGATTTTTGCCAGGCTTTATAACAGATACTTATGGAGTTTTTTGGCAAGAATCATCTGGCCATTATCTTGCTGCACAAGTTGTAGGAGTTTTTACTATAATGTGTTGGGCAATGTTTTGGGCTATTATTGTTTTTTTGTTGTTAAGGCTTATGGGGATGCTGATTTTAGATGACGTAATGCAAAAGGAAACATTGGAAGGCACAGAAATAGGAATGAGTGGATATTTTGCTCCTGGGACCAGTGAAAAAGTTGCAAATGCTGATTAATTAATGGAATATTTTATTATAAAAATGAAAAATTCGAAAGAATAATTTAAAAATAAAAAATTTATATATATAATTAAAAACTTATTGATCTTTTATTAAAAATATTAAAGAAAGAATTAAACTTGTTTAATTATTGTTTCTTGTTCTTAATAGTTTAGATAATTTTTCATAAACCGGGATAGGAAACCAATTATTTGCCCAAACATAAATTGTTATCTGAAAAGCACAGAGAAATGCTCCGAACAGGCATGGAGCTACTATAAAATTGTTTTGAACTAGAATCCCATAACTCATCCAGATGAGTGAATTCATTTGACAAATTCCTATAATGAAAATATCTATATAAATTGGATTTTTTTCTGCTAAGGCCTTACTTGATGTTTCTAAAGGCCCTAAATATAACGCGAAATTTGAAATTAGGCAAAGCCATCCAATAATGTCGATAGGAATAAAAGAAATAAGAATCAATGCTGAAGCAAAAATTGCAGCGGTGTAGCCTAGCATGTAGCTAGCAAAATCACCTTTAATTCGGTGATACCAGCCTATAAAGTAATGGCCAATTATAGTAGATATACCATTGTTAATCATAATTGCAGAATATCCGCCTATATATCCATAAACAGCCCATGATAATGAACAAAGATGATTAAGTAGCAAAAACAAATAAGGAACTTCATCTAATTTTTTGGTTTTTTGGATTTTCATCATTCTACTGGCTGGGGATAAGCTAACACTGACTGAAATAATTGATCCAACAGTCCCTAATAATGATATCATCATTTCCATATTTAATTTTTACTTATAGCTTATTTTTACAACTTTGATAACAGATAGTGCATATTTTATTCAAATAAAAACAATAAACTAAATATAAACATAAGAAGAGAAAATTGAAGTAATAATTTTATTTAAATTTAACATTATTGTGTACTCAATTTTTCGCAAAGGTAATTTATTCATTAATTTTCTTATAAAATCAAGATCTCCTATTCCAAAATGCCCCATGCTATCAAAAATAAAAATTCCTCAAACACCCCCTTCTTATAAATTTAAAATGTCAACGTTCGCAAAAGCAAAAGGCAGCCGAGGAAAGGTTACAACCCCAGGAAAAACTTCAAGATCTCAAAAAGCTGGACTACAATTTCCAGTTGGGCGTATTTCAAGATTTATGCGTCATGGAAAATATGCTGAAAGAGTCGGTGCTGGAGCTCCAGTCTATCTTTCATCAGTTCTTGAATATCTTGCAGCAGAACTGCTTGAACTCGCTGGAAACGCAGCAAAAGACTTCAAAAAGAACAGGATTTTACCAAGACATATCCAGCTTGCAGTAAGAAATGACGAAGAGTTAAACAGACTAATGGCTAATGCGATAATTTCTAGTGGAGGAGCGGTTCCATTTATACATCAAGCATTACTTCCAGCAGGCACAAAAGAAGAGCCACAGCAGGAGCTTTAAGATATAAAATAATTGAGATTAATTTAATACAAAAAATGGAGGGAAGTATTAAAGCGGGAAAATTTCTAATAAAATACAAGCATTTTCAGCAAGAAAACTTTCTAAATCCTCAATAAATAAATTTAATAATAAGAGAGTTCATTAGTTAGGCAACTTTATAAAAGAACTTCAAATAGTCCAGTGCCCAAGGTGGAAATTCTTCAATACCAACATCCAAGTCAACTTTATTAAGTTCAATTCCTTCATCTTCTTTTATTTCTCTAAACAGCTCATCCTCTCCATACTCTTCATTCATAACTTCATCTCTAAAAGAAGGCTGCAATTCTTGCATTAAATCATCTTGTGAGCTTATGTACCTCACCTCTCTTTTTGCTTTTAATTCAGCTGTTTTTTCTTTGCTTTTAGACCCAAAACCCAAAGATATCGGTTTATTTTCCTTCAAAGGAGTATTAACGGCCCTCATTTGTGGCAAAGTATCAGGCGCATCAGACATCAAAGTATCACTGAATAGCGCCACGTTTTCTTTTTTCTCTATAAATTCCTGCTGGCTGGCTTCTGGGAAAATTTCATATCTGAGCAATATTCTTTGATGTCTTAATTTCTGTAATAAATCAAAAACTCTTGGATTATTTTCAACTGGGACTGAGATAGCTTTGGGAGGTGAATAAATAGTGGAGACCACAGAAGCTTTAATTATTGTCAGCATCGGAGCTTGGTTTTCAAAATCAATTGTCCAGTGCATAATGGAAAGCAGACATTTCTGAGGGATTTCGAGAGCTGGGTCTAAGTAGACTTGGATGGAATAATAGCCATCTGTTATGGAGTTTCCTGAGAAAAATCCTGTAAACACAATTGTGCATGGGTCATCTTCAGCTAGAGTTAAGCCTAGCAAAGGATTTGTTTCTGTTTTAAATGGCAGGGGGGAGGGTTTTATATTCAGATGCTTCAGTTGTAGAAACCTCGCTACAAGAAAAGGGAGTCGGCAGTCTGGCGGCAACATTTTATATCAAACTTAAATATGTAATTTAATAAACAAGCAAAAAAATTAAAGTACGCCAAATCCCATTGTATTCTACTAATGGAGATTGCAAAAGAAACCTCTTGATTTCGCTCATAAAATTATGAGATCATAAATTAATATGGCTCAGCCAGCCCATACCCACCTTCCAAGAGTGGAAAGTGTCCAAACCTATGGTAAAAAGAAACACGCACAAGCTGTAGCTCTTATTACTAAAGGAAAAGGAATGATCAGAGTCAATGGCGTCCCTCTTCATTTGGTAGAGCCACAAACACTGAGAGTAAAAGTATTAGAGCCTATTCTTCTCCTTGGGGAATCTCGCTTCAGCAAAGTTGACTTCAAAATTAGAGTCCATGGAGGTGGCTATGTCAGCCAAATTTATGCAGTTAGACAAGCTATTGCTAAAGGAATTATTGCATTCTATCAAAAATATGTGGATGAAGCTTCAAAGAGACAAATAAAAGAAATGATTTTGGCTTATGATAGATCTCTGCTTGTTGCTGATCCTAGAAGAAAAGAACCTAAGAAATACGGTGGCCCTGGCGCAAGAGCAAGAAGACAAAAGAGTTATCGTTAAACATAAGCTTTTCAAAGAATCTATTATTACAATTGAATTAAATTATAAATATGCTGATTTCGCTCTTCTTCTTTGGAGAGATGATGATGCTGGCATTTTAAGTGAAATTTCGTGCGGTATAATAGGTGTATGGTCTTCTAAATTAACTGATTCCATTGACTCTTCCAAAGAATTGAGAAGATTCAAGACGTCTCTATTGAGAGCTTGATATTTCATTTCCTTTTCTTTGTCAATTGGAGTGAAAAGATGAATTAATTCTTTTGGCTTAGGAGAAGTCTGAGGAGTTGACAGGTCAGAGCACTTAATACAGTATACTTCGCCTGCACATTTGTAAGCCTTAAATCCTTCAGAATAATCTGGGGAATTCGAATCAAAGGCGAAGTAAGTTATATTACTGTCTAACATGGGATTTATATCTAAACAATATGGCTTATAAATTTCTAAGCTTTAAAATAATCTGCAAATTTTAAAACATCGAGATGCTCTGAGATTAAAAAATTTTTTTAAACTAGTGGATAATAATTATGGCAACAAATCCAAAAGAGATGGGCATAATTTCAGTGGCAAATGGGCTAAAATAAAATGTAAATAAAATTTGTTGAAAACTATAAAACGAAAGGAGTTTCATATATATTTAATTAGAAAAATTAATTAATTACAGTTTGGGAAGCTTTTGAATTTCCCATTCATTTATTATGCCAATAAGTAATTTTACTCTGTCAGGGTAGATTTGCTTATAACAGTTTCTTATCGTATTTGTGGTAACCCCTGAACTTTTACTTATTTCCGAAAAACTAAACGCATTTTCTCCTTCCAAAATGCTCATCATATAAACTACCACACTTGCCAAGCTTAATGGGTTTTTCCCCTCCATAATTCCGCTATCCTTAATCCTTTGTGCCACAACCGCACATTTATTTACCAAAATTTGTGGCAAATTCAAATCGTTAGCAATTTTTTTGACATATGCGATTTCAGTTTGAGAGCTACCAATATCAGGGATAATTTGCTTGATCATGCAATACGACCTTTGAATATCCTTCTTATTTAGGCTATAAAGGGATGCGATTTCTTTGATAGGAATAGGGTTTCCATATTTTCGGCAAGATAAAAATACACATGAAGCTATAAGGCCCATATGAGACTTGCAAGGGGAGGTTTTTTTGGTCGTCACAGTTTTGAAAGTCTTTTTAGCATCTTCTGCAACAGTGTCACTGAGATTTAAAGTGTGACAAATATCATCAATTTCGTGAAAACCGGTAGATAAGGTACGGTCAATCCCTGTCAATATAGCTCGTTGGTTTCACATAGAAAGCCCTACTCTTGAAGGGTCGCCAGAAATGACTGTGCAAAGTCCTTTACCGACTAAAAGTTCATTATTTGGCATCCCTACTCTTCTAGGATCAGTCCCCTTACTCCCATCTTCCTCTGTAAGATTTCTCCATTCCGAAGTATCATCAATAATTCTTAGAGCCTGTACTAGCCCACATCCTGTGCACACTATATTCCCCTCCTTTTCGTCTACTACAAATAAATTGTCAGCTCTGCACTCCTTACACTGCGTTGATGACATTTTGTATTTTATATGGCGTTAGACTTAAAAAGACTTATCTCTAAAATGCTAAATTTAGTTAGCCACTGCGAATTTTCTTTGTGGGAAGTTTAATTTCTTTTTCAAAATGCGGAGTGGTAGCTTCTTAGCTTGTTCTTTTGTCAATCTTAATCTGAGAGCTCTAGTGAGTTTTGGCCTGATATCAAAAGCTAGGTATTTCTTTCCTTTGTTTGCAGCTTTGATTTGGTCTCTTTTCTTTTCGTGAATAATGGTTAAGACCTTGGCGACGTCTTTTCTGAAAACTCTGATTTTGGATAGCTTGGATGGAGCGCCTCCAGCGACTTTTGCAACTCTTAGATGAGAAAGTTCAGTTTTAAGCTCCTCAAGCTGTTTTTGAAGGGCTTCTGGCTCTTTCTTTCTGAGTTCGTAGGCCTTGACTTTCACCATTTATAAAGCTTATTATAAGCTTATTACCATAAGAAGCCATTTTAGACATATTTAGGTATATTAAAGTAAATTTGAGATTTATATGATTAGCAAAGATGTCTATAGGTCACCTCCTCGTGAGGTGTCATCGTATATTCTTAACAATTATAAGAAGTTTGACAGTGCCACTTCACAAGTTCCAGCAAAAAACCAAGAGTATGCCACAATTCATCAGTACCCGAATAGTCCATCTCCGCCCTCTAATTATGTGCAAGGGGTAAGACCTTTGGATCCTATTGAGCTTAGGAATAAAGAAAAAGCCTACTTTGAGTATGTAAAGAAGCAAAATGAAATTATTAATAAAGTCAGAGAAGAAAACAGGCTCAGAGAAGCCTATGATATTGAACAAAAAATCCAGCGGTTTCAGGAAGACAGAATGAACGAATTTAATCAAAAGAAAAAATTAACTGAGGATTTGGCTAATAGCTATGCGAATGATGTAAACTATAAAAATCGAGTAAAAGAAGCAGAAAATAAAGAAAAAAGAATAAGAGATGAAGAAATTTTAATGCTTGCAAAACTGGCCATGGATAGAGAACAACAGCTTAAAAATGAGATAAGGGAACAGCAAAATAATATAGCAAAAGAAAACTTAACAAATGCAGGGTATAGAAAAGATTTAGTAGATACAAGTAATCAAGCTTGGAAAAATGATGTAGTAAATCTTCAAGAAAAATATGCTAAAGAGGTTGAAGATAAAGAAAGAGCTTATAGAGAGAAATACTCAAAAATTGAAAAAAGACAGGCTGCAAGACAGCAGATATTTCAGCAGAAATATTTAGAGCCGACAAATCAAAAATTCCAACAAATTGATGAAGCTATAAGTAGCAGATTTCAAGAGAGCCAAATTTTGGCAAGGCAAAAAGAAATTTTAGACGTGATGAGAGCAAAAGAAGAAAAAGAAAAATTTATGTCAGCGATAAGCCAGCAGGTTCAAGCCAAAGAAGACTTGGAAATAGAAAAAGCGAGACAAGAGACTGAAGCTTTGAAACAGAGACTTGCAGAGCTTGAAGAAATGAAGCAGCAAAGAGTGATAGGCTTACAAGATAAAAGAATTAAAGAAAAGAATAGAAAATATGACTTAAAAGGAGACCAGCTTGAATTTGATATAAGTGTAAAGAAATTTTTCGGGATTGAAGATGAGGAAAATGAGCTAGATAAGGCTGCTGCTGTTTTTTATGGAGTTGATGTCAAAAGAAATGAGGCAGAGCTTTCACCAGTGGTAAATGCAAAGACAAATATAAAGTCAGTATCTCATGACCCAATTACTGGATCACTTAGAAATTATAAAGTCGAACGAAAGAAGCTGTATCCATTGGGAAATCCAAAACCAGAAGAAGTTTCAGATAAAATCAATGATTTTCAGCCTGATACCACATATGAATTCCCACAATTTGGTAAAAAAGTGCCAAGAAATAAAATTTCTAATCCTTTAACTGGAGAAGTAATAGAAATTGATAGAAATGAATTGAATTCTAAAGCTTTTGCAATTGTTACAGATAGAAAACTAAGAGGCTCTCTTAGCCAACCAGATTTGATTTCAAATGCAAGCACAGGAGATATTTTTAAAATCGGTAAATCAGAACTACCAAGAAATTTCCCAGCCTCCCCTTCAAGGCCGATTTATAAAGGCATGGGATATAAAAAATCATCAATATTCGAATAAAATATTAAATATATCATTATTTATTCTATTAATCCCATTTTATCATTGACTACTATTTTATAATAATTCATGCTTATTTTAACTTTTAACATTAGCTCCTATATAAATAATTATTAATTAACAAAGATAATTAAAATTAAAAAATTTTTAAATTTTAATTTTCGACTCAGTAAATGGGATCAAAACCTTTTTCTTGTATGGGCTGTGATTGACAAAGCCCTTCAAAGTTGTCTTTAAACTCAAGCACAAGTCAATTTCCCCAGTCAGCTTCACAGACTCTATTTGCAGCTTCAATGGCATCGAATAGTCAATTTGACCTTAATGAAGTGTTTGGGAATTCAGAAAGTGAGGGAGAACTTCACTTCCCTGAGCTTCCACTGCCAGCATTATCAGAAGAAGAAACGCCTGAGCCTTCCACTCAAAGAATTCGTCCAATAGAAAAAGAAGCAAAGCCACTTTCAGATTCTGCTTATGAGCCTGATTTATATTCTCAAGAAATTAATCAAATTCTTAAAGGCAAGCTTGAAGCTTCTGATCTAGAAGCAAGCAGTATCACATGAAAATGCTATGATTCTGATACCAAATTTTCATATCCTGGAGAATTTTCTATTATACCAATTGAGGAATTATTGGAAAGAGCTGAAAGCAGATTGACCACTTATTCAGCTGAAAATTCTGGGATGAGTAACATCAGGAAAATTCAAAGGAGAGCGTCACTTGTGGAGCACAGACATAAAGGTGGGAAAAATATAGTGGAGGACGTAAGATCACAGACATTTGATAAAGAGGGCTTAAGGAAGCAAGCTAGGACTTCTAGCAATATAGAAAGGAAAGTTCCTTTGATAAATCTGTCTTTGGTAGATACATTAAGTAACAGAAAACAAAAGAAAAGCCAGACAGTGATTACGAATGGAAATAAAAAAAGAGTTGCAGTAGTACAGAGAAGATAATTTAAATAATGCCATTTTAAAGTAAAAACAATAAGCAATGCGTTTTTAGTTTTAAAATTTTCTAAAACCAGAAAATCTATATGCTAAGATATCGAAATAGATTTTAAATATAAACTTATGAAAAATTACCTTATCATAATAAATAATTTATTAAATCTTCTAATCTAAATAATATTAAAATCATTTAAAAGCAATATTATACTTTGGTCCTTTTAGAAACCAATGGCTACATAAATTCATCATACTCAATAATTAACCTTATCAGATGCTAATTCCATGATTATTTAATTTTCTTTTATATCAGAATTCCTGAAATTCCTTTCATTTCTATCAGAAATACATATTATTCCATAAATTTTACAAACATAAATTAAAAATATGAACACCGATAACACAAAAAACATAAATTCGAAACAGAAGCAACAAAATTTATCATTATTTGAATCTCCCTCATTGGTTTATTCAAATGATAACTCTTCTTATAATATCCCTCTTACACCTCCCTCTAAAAACGCCCAAGAAGACAGCTTATTTTCCCATAGAGGGTTTTCATCCCCAAAAGTTGTCAAAGCCGCTCATAATATTATAGAGTCACCAGTCTGCATAAGGAAGCTTTCTTTTGATAAAAAAGAACCAAGAATAGTGATTCTAAACAAGAGACCGATTTCATCTAATTTACTGCTGGATTCACCACGAAACATTGGTGAAACTGAAATTTAAGCATAAGCAAAATTAAATTAAAATTAAAAAATAAAGAGAAGCCAATATTATGATGTTATAGTAAAAGAAGAAAAATTGATAAAAGAGCTTAATTAAAAGTTTAGGAGTTTAAATATAAATAAAGTAGCGTTAAAGGAAAATCGTAAAGAAAATAATCAGCTTCTTCTTTTCGTTATTTGCTTCATTTCCAGCTTAAACCAGTAGCTAAGGCTTGAACAAATTTTCATTTTCCATCAGTAAACAATTTAAAAGCCATGACCTCTATAATGAATACAACTAATAGAAGAGAGTTTACATCTCTAAACATCACAACCCGAGATTTCGAAACTCTTCCAGTTCCTATATCTCTTCCACAGCCTCCTTTTTTATCAATCTACTCGTTATTCCTCTTTGAGTGTCACATCATTCTATCAATCTATAACGAAACATTGCGAACTTTCCCAAGATTCCTTAGAACAACAATTTTATTTACTTTATTATATCTTCAAGCATCCTTATCAGGCCTTGCAGTGTCTTTATGGGAAAAATCAATCAATGAAGCTGCTTATCTAATAGTCCTTGCAATTTGGGTAGTTGCTGTATCTGAAGGAACAATAACTATTATAGGAAACTTAAATCGGGTAAGCAGAAAAGGACTAAAATCAGCTAAAAGCACAGAACAGTTCGTGAAAGTAACAAGAAATATAGAAAGTCGCATGAAAATCCGATGATTTATTATTATTTTTTTATGCGGGGTATTATTTTTGGTTTCTGCCAGCTATTTCATTCTCTTTTCCGGGTTTGCAGGAAATCCTTGCAAGAAATCAGCTCTCTGGGTCTTTATTTTATCACTATTTATTGATTTCCTAATCTATCAGCCAATTTTAGCATTTATTCTATCGTTCATCAAATGGAAAGGCTTTGAGCTTAAGTTCTTACACAAATTAGACAGTATTATTTATAAGTTTAGAATATGGAAAGCAATGAATCCAGACTATGTTTAATATTGCTAATAAATAATAGCTAAAATTTTTATATCTTTTTAAAGAAAAATAATATATAAGCTTGTATTAAACTTTTTAAATTCTAACACCTAACGCTTATATTAGGCATCTCAGTATGCCAGCTTTGGCTCCCAAAATCAAAACAATAAAGATATCTGTTTTCTGAAAATGCATAAATTTTGTTGCCAGCAATCACGGTTGGGTCAGAAAATACTGTAGAATCTGCGCCTTCTTCAGGAATTGGGAGATCGCTGATATATTGGAAATTATACCCGTCAAAAATATAGGTATTTGGGATTTTTGTGCCATTTTGGCATTGTCCTCCAAAGCATAATAATTTATTCCCAGGCAGCGGGGCCACTCCTAGGCTTGAAACTCCAAAAGGATATTCAACAGTAAGAATATCTCAATGGTTTTGGGCTATAGAATATACTTGAATTAAATTCAAATTTACAGCTGAGTCTATTACCTCAACATATCCTCCTATACAAAATATTCTTCCTGCCATATGGCAAGCACCAGGCAAAAAAGTTGTTGAGGATAATGACTCTATGTCAACTCATTGATTTAAATCTAAAGAATATTTCTGACAATGGCTTCTTGATGGGCTTGGGTATAAGTTTTCTGATGATTCTACCCCTGCAACTGCATATACAACTCTATCTACTACTACAAGTTTGAGGCCATATTGCTTGTACTTTAGCTCTGCTATATTTTCTGAATGTCTTGACTGAGGATCCAAAGTCCAGCAGGAGACTGTTCCTTCAGAATGGTCCTCTTTTAGCCCTCCAGCAAACATAAGTCTGCCATCCCCAAGGATGCAAAGCCCTGTGTATTTGTAAAAATTATGAAAGCTGGATGGGCCAGTTTTTTTAGATGTTTTATTGTCCATATTATATTCAATTATTTCACATTCCATTTGGCAAAAATGATATACAAATTTTCCTTTTTCAAGAAAAGTCTGAATTGGTAGATCTTTTCCAACCATTTTTTCTTCTATGTCAAAATAGCTTCAAAAGCCGCTGTTTAAGTCATAAGTAAATAAAGTTTCATCGTCAGAGTATAATAAGACTTCTTGCTTCGCATACAAAGGGGAATCAGAAAACCTTAATTGTCCAACTGATGGTAAATCAGCTAATGCTTGGAATTCTCGGCCGTTAAATATATATGTACTTTTCGACTCATCTGAAGAGAAATGCTCACAGGGGTCGTGGCCTCCAATAATCATAATTGCATTTTCAGTTAAAACAACACAGGAAGGAAGCCCATGAAGCACAGGAGTTGTGATGCTGCTTTGAGCCCATTCTAAAGTGTTAAGATCAAGCTGCAGCATTGACCTAAACAATGTAGGATGATTTGGGTAATTCAAAAACCCGCCGATTAAATTTAAACCTTTTCCTACAATGAAGCTTCCACATAATGATACATTTACCGGCATTTTTGGTAGCTCAGCCCATATATTAGTCCTAATATCATAAACAAATGGCGCTGCTGGCTTCTCTAACCCATCAGCTTCTATACAAAGTGATCCTACCACATAAACTTTGTTTTGAAAAGTATGGCATCTCCCATATGCCAAACTCATCGGTGGCTTCATAATTTGGATTGCTTTTTTTTCTGCGATATCAATAACAAAAGCAATATCTCCGTTTTCCACGCCTCCAATGCATATGTATTTTCCAACTCTTATTTTTCCAAATAAAGCTCCTGCTTGAAACATGAGATTTGTATCAATTTTCACATCCCAAAATGCGCGATCTGTAAATCTGTAACAAATTAAAGTTGAAGAATTTATTTTTGGCTTATAGTAAAGCCCATCGTCAGCGGTTTTGAATTTATTTAGCATTTGGTTTCCATTGTTTTTGCTTCTCTTTCCAGCTATGCAATTTCCCATATATTTATAATAGCTTCCTAAAATAAGAAAATTGGAGAATAGTTTATATTGAGGAAGATAACAAAGTCAGAAGCCAGCTACCAAGCCGGTCTGATTGCTTAGCCATTTATAAAGTTAAATGTTTTTTCAATCATTTCAGCATCAGCCTCGTCACAGCGCTTATTTCGAGCTCTACAAAGCATTCCCAGCCAGTTTCTTTGGAAAAACAGAAGTCGAAAAAGGAAATTTCAGTATTTTTTATGCAGTAATTTTGCCAACTTCAGCTGCTCAAAGATTGGTGAATCTCAGAATTGACTATCCAATGCTATTCAAGCTTACAAATACCCAGCTTGGCTTATTTACACACTGTGGTGTTCTAGAATTTACAGCTGAAGAAGGAACTTGTCTGCTACCTTATTGAGTATCTCTTATATAGCTAATGAACCATCTAGGAATTTCTGAAGGCGGAGATGTAAGTGTAGAAAGTATCAGGCTACCTCGAGGAACTTTTGTTAAAATCCAGCCACATACCACTGCATTTATTGACTTGCCAAATCCTAAAGCAGTATTAGAAAATGCTCTTAGAAGCTATGCATGTTTAAGCCAAGGCGATAGTATATCAGTACAGTTTGCAGGGAGAAGCTTTGAAATTGACATTATTGAGACAAGGCCTGGACCTGCTATTATGACAATTCAAACAGATCTAGAGGTCGATTTTGCGCCACCTAAGGATTATCGTGAAGAGGCACCTCAGCTGAAAAAAGAGGCTTCACTTACATATGAGCAAGAAGAAGGAAAGCAACAGTCAAAAACTGCTACTTGGCAAGGTAATGGAAATAGGCTTGATGGAAAACCTGTCACAAATGCGCCTCCTAGAAAGGAAAGTGCAGATAAAGCGTCAAATGAGTATGATCCAAGGAAACATCGTCTAGTAAACGGAGTTAAGAAAACAACAGGAAACGCCAAGACAAGCTATTGGGATACTTTAGGATCTGGAAATTCAATGAAGAAATAATATGTTTTAAATGATTATCCGCATTAAAAGAATTAGTTAATTATATTTAATTATCTAAATGGCTGCTGAGGATTCATGTATTGACCCATCATCATTCCTGTCATAAACTGGTTGTAGGCCATCATTGCTGCCATAGGGTTCATTTGGCCTTGTGGCATGCCTTGTGCTCCCATCTGTGGAGGCGTTCCCATTGGAAATGTATTTGGTGGAAAATTAGTTTGAGGAGGCTGGGATTTATTTTCTTCTGACTTCGGCGCTACAGAGTTTCAGTCAAAATTATTTGCTAAGGCATTTTGACCATTGAAAGGGTTATTGGTTGGTTTGGTTGCAGTTGAATTTGTATTGCTTACAAAAATGTCATGTGGCAATGTAGAAGCTTGATATGGAGCATCAAGCAAATTAGTTTGATCTTGCGGCTTGACAACTTCTTTAGGCTTCTCTTCTACAGGCTTTGGAGCTGAACTAGGTTGGGCAGGCATTGAGCTTCTCTCAATAACTCTTGGCTCTCTTCTTTGGCTTTCAACTCCAAACTCTTTTTCTGCATATGGGTATTTTTCTGGGTCAAAAAAGTCTTCATATCTTTGCCATTCTTCTTTTTCTTCTGGGCGCTTTCTGAATGCATCAACCCTTCTATTATCAAATGGATCTCTTTTTTCACTTGTTAAGCTGCCAGCTCTTCTGTTTTCAAAAGGATCTCTTCTTTCTTCTGATAGTCCGACCCTTCTATTCTCAAAGGGATCTCTTCTTTCTCCCGATAAACCATTAAGTCTTCTATTTTCAAATGGATCTCTTTTCTCAGCTATTAAAGACTGTCTTTGGGAGCTTTTATTTTGAAATGGATCATTATAACTAAAATCACTTTTATAAGACTCATTCTTTGCAGCAAAAGGGTCGGCAGATTTTCTTGGTTGGTAAGGATCTCTGGCTTCAAATATCTGCTGTAAATTTGGCTCAGCTTCATATTGGTATTGATCATTGTATCTAAAATCACTTTGGGCTCGAGTTCTCTGATTTCCTGCTTCGAATGAGCAGTTGTCTACTTGCAAATCAAAAACGTTGTCGATTTGCTCATTGATTAAAAGGTTATGGCGGCCGATTTTTAAGGGATAGCTGCCATAAATTGCTGATTTTTTGGCTTGAATTTTGATATCGCCGTCAACAAGTACTTTTCGTTTGCCTGAAATTTTTGAGACGTAAAGATCGACGACATGCTCTTGGCCATCTAGCTCGAATTTCCAAGTAAATCGCTTTTTAGATGATTTTATATGTTTTCCAACATTGTAAGAATCGTGTAGAAGCGGTTTGAAATTTTTGGACATTTTATAAGTCTATATAAGGGTTACAAAATAAACTTAATTTGACACATGCTACTCATTACTTATTTATTATAGCGAAAATAATAAACCAAATCATCGATATGAAGTTAAAAGCAATTATTAATTAAAAGCACTTAGATGCAAAATCCAATCTCTAGATGACTTGAAAATGTATGCATTATTATCTAAAGTGAATTTAATGAAAAATGAATCTTATAAAATAACTTATATAGGAGCGTCATATATTCATAAAATATTTTTAAATATATGACGAGATGATTATGATTATGATTATGATTATGATTATGATTAATAGCTTTTGTTTTAGGACTCCTGTGGATTCTTACCACTACAGCCTCATTAGCCTGGATACTAATTTGCCTTTGCTTAATTATGGCTTATATTGCCTCTTCTAAATCTACATGACTAAGAAATTAAAAAAGAATAAGCAAGATTTTAATATATGAGCTTAATATTTTAGTAATTAAAATATAGCTAAAGTGCATTATAATTTAAAGGTTAATTAATTCATCTTTATTCATTTCTTTTGCTTTTTTTTTGCCTTCAAAAACAATTTTTCTCGCTTTAATGGCTACATTTTCAATAATAAGAGGCTCGATTTCTCTAAATTCTGTAGGAGCAATCACTAGATAAAACCAACCATTCTTAAAGTGTGATGTAACTTCTTTGAATACTACCTTTGCAAAAGAAATTATGCTATCTGAATTTGTTTCTGTTGTTCCTCTCATAACTTTTTGACCAGAAACATTCACCTTCAAATTTTTTGGCGGATTTTCAGTCGTAAATAGCATTATTTTAAAATGTACTTGCTGTGGCAAGGTTATTATATTTCCATTAAAATCTACGATTTTTGCTAGAATTTTAAATGATCTTTCTTTGTAAATAGGGTTGGGGATTTCATTGATTAACTCAATTTTATATTTAAAATTAGTATTCCCTCCACATAAAATCTGTAATAAAAGCTTAGGTGTTGCATTCCCATCTGGCTGATTAAAAATATTATTCATAAATTCTGACGAGCAGTCATGTAATTTACAGGAATGGGATTGGATTTGTTTAATATTTTCAGTGATCTTATAAATCTTATCTGTCAACTCGCTTGATTGATTAGAAATATATGCTATTACCTCATTTTGTTGGCAAATAGCTTGAATCAGCAAGCTTTGGATATCTGATGTACTATATGGAATATAAGGAAATTCAGCCGTGGACTGATGCTGGATATTCCTGCAGCATTCACAACTTTCATCAAGAATAGGACAGTCTTGATTGAATTTACACATTATTTTTGCAATTATTATTTTAATAATTTTTGGCTCAGAATATGGAAAGTTAATATTTAATAATGGCCAAATAGTATTGAGAAAAATTCTATTTAAAGCTATTTTTTTTGCCCGATTATAGCCTTGGATCAATTTCATTTTATGTATCATTATAAAATAGAAATCCAATTCTATTTCATATATAAGTAATAAATAAAATAAGCTTGAACGATACAAGAAACTTGACCCATACGCTTCTTCTGGTCTAATAAATAGTAGCCAAGCATCTAAAGAATTTTTTATGTCATATTCCAAAAGATATGATAATTATGATTGATGATAAATATAGATCATTAATTAATTAAGCTATGAATAAAATGAAAATCAATTAGGCAAACCAGTAAAAATTAGCTAAAATAATCCTTATAGTAAATATTTTGCATCTAATCAAACAATCTAAACTTTCTTTATCCATTCTTCCCAAATAATCGATCGGCTTTTTATTTCAAAGATAGCTGCTTTCTAATCCATCAATCTTTAATTTTAAAAATAAAGCTCAGAATTATCTGAAATCGGAAATCCGTAATTCTAAGAGCTCGATAAATCGCTTTTTATGTGCTGATGAAATTTCTGAAATAAGGAGTAGTTTTAAGCTGTGATCCAATATTCAAATATTTCTGCTACAAAATTTCTGACTTGCAGATAATGAGAATTTTCGAGTCAAATTTCACTATGCTTCATAAACATTTCCTTAAATTTATTATAAGATTTTCTTCAAAACCTTTATCTCTTTTATTTTAGCCATCAGCTCAGATGCTCGTAAAATTCAAGACGCAGAAGAATTAATTGAAAAAACTTCTCAACATTTTAGATTTTTGTATAATTTGCAAATGAAAAATCTCATGCTTCTCCAAAATATTTCATTCAATATTTTAAAATGAAGCTGGCTTATAATTATTTTCAAAGGTAAAACTAGAAAATTTGCAGAATTTTAGGTCAGGAAAAGAAGAATAAAAATCAATATCCTTTTAGATTTAGATTTTAAAATTTATTTCACTTGATCTTACTGGCTGAAAATCCTGCAAATTAATTGGCGGAATTACTTTTATCATAACCCTATTTCTCAGTTCAAGTTCGCTTCTATATTTCTGCTGAGAAATCTATTAAAGCCACCTAAAAGCTTTCAAATGTATAGGAACTAAAAATACAACCCCTTTAGGAAATAAAGAGAAGCAGAAGTTAAGATGAAAGTACAAGATAGCGATGAATAGTAATCTTATTTTTAGAAGCATAATTAATTTACCAGAATTTCTAAATGAAGCGTGCAAATTTGTGCCAAACCTTATTTTCAAATAGTAAAAGTACTAACAGCAATTTAATGCAATGCAAAAATATCCGAAAATCAGACTATGTGCCGATTTTCATAAAGTTTTTTTATACTGGATGAAAATTCCAAAAATGGATATAGACAATTATGCTTAGTGTGCATATCAATGCTGGTGTTTCCTTCTACTTCAGAATTAACTCTCAAAATGCATAATGAATTAATTCTTAAATATATTTTTTATGGCTTATTGAAGAATCATATAAGCTAATTTTGATACACTATTTCCTTAAGTACAACTCCTTTCTGTTTTTTCTGTATTAATATCTTTACGGATATCTAATATGTATATTTTTTATAAAAGCTAGAAAATTCATTTTACTTATAAAAACTACCATTATCTCTCTTTATATTATCGTTGAGAATTGGTGGCAGCTTTGCATCATTTTTATTAT
Organism: Blepharisma japonicum; assembly: GCA_949751835.1. Lineage (NCBI taxonomy): Eukaryota > Ciliophora > Heterotrichea > Heterotrichida > Blepharismidae > Blepharisma > Blepharisma japonicum. The sequence continues at coordinate 79,744 of CATKHK010000033.1, read as the reverse complement.
AAGGACCATCAGGTATGTCATATTCTATTGTTTTCTCAAAGTTTAATAAAATTTTTGCCTAAATAAAAAAATACGTTTAATTCTGTAAAATAATTGACTGTACTTATATTATGATATAGGTGTTTTTTCTTATGCACAGAAAGTTGGCTTGCTTGCCTGTATCTTTTCGTGCAATGTGGGTACTTGCAGGCATAAGGTTTTTCACCTGTGTGGCAGTAGCTATGATCTTTTAAGTTTTGAGCTGATGATAGCTTTTCTCCACATATTGAGCAAGGAAAACGATTGTTTTTATGGAAAACACTTACATGTCTACCGAGATTGAATTTGGTAGAGTATGCATGATGACAGTTTTCATAAAAGCACCTAAAAGTTTTCATATTTTTATATTGACCATTTAATTCATATAATTTATTTTTAAAAGAATTATAAGTTTATATTATTATAATTTATTTCTTATTTCAGCTATTAATTATTTTTCAATTAAACTTTCATTCTTATTTTTATATTTTTATTTAATTTACTTTTCATTTTAATTTATCTTAAATTTTCAAATTAATAATATTTAATTGATATTAAAGCTTCTTTTGAAATATTTAATTGCTTTTAATAATCAAACATCATGACAAAGCGTTTACAAGACACGAAATTATCTAAAGATTTAGTTTTTTAAAAAACAGAAACTACTCTAATTTAGCTTTTAATGCTTCGAGCTTTTCTAAATCTGACACATACTTTCTCGAGAAAAATTCAATATAATAATTTGCTGCATTCCACAGAGAGCTTAATAAAATTACTCCAATAAATGCTGTATGAATATAAAAGTGCGTCAAAGCCAAATATGCGAATCCTAATAGCAATATATTTATAATGGCATGATGACTAATAAACATTAAAGGTCTATATTTTTCTCCAAATTTGCTTCCATAATTATAATAATTGCTTTCTTTATCTTCCATCATCCATGAATAAAGAGTCAAATTGTCCTTCCTTTTGCATCTTTCAAAGGTAAATTTAAACACAATCAGGGTATATGGAATAACCCAAACTGAATAAAAAGCCACTGCATAAAAATAGTAATCCAAGAACGGCAAAGGCTCTATGTTTGCTGAGCAGCTGTCTGTTCTCAAGGCCCATAAAGCAATAGAAGGGCTTAAATGTATGAAATTGCTAGTAATTTTGTCAAGTGAATGAAAAACAATAGCATTATTAAATATTGGCACTGATGCCAATAATGGGCCAGTTGAAAAAGCAAGGGCTACATTATATAATATTTGGTTATCCCTGAATACTGATAAATAAAGCACAATAATCAAATTTGCCCAATAGCAGAAATCAAGTAAAAAATAATGATATCTTAAGCTTCTGAAATAAAAAAATCTGGCTGGTATCATAATTAAAGCAGAAATCACATGGAATCATGGGTAATAGCAAGGCCACCTTCCTAATAAATAAGTTCCAAGGATAAGCCTAAGAGTAAAAAAAACGTAAGCCAATTTATCCCTTTTTCTAATAAATTCAGAGTCATAAGCCTTAGCTTTAACTTTATTGATAATTTTGTTCATATCTGAAAGTAATGAAGCTTTTTCTTTCGGGTCTGTAACTTTTTTGATAATTGCTTTGAATTTGGTGGTAATTTCTTCAATAGAACTTTTGCCTTCTTCAAGAACATCAAATGAGCCAGATCTTTCTGACTGGAGTTTTGAAATATGTTCAGAAATGGATGATCCTTCTTTCCAGAATGACACAAGTGATTCTGTATAAGATAAGCCTTCACTAGGCTGTTCCTGTTTGCCGTCTTGGACAGAATTTTTACTTTCTGCTGAGTTATTCATAATTATTACTAAGCAATCAGTAAAAAATCATTAGGAAAATATGAATCGACAAGGTTTTGAAATAAGTCGACTGATAATTATTAAGGAAAAGATTTATTTTATAATAATATAATAATAGATTATACATATTTATGTGCTCTATAATAAAATAAAAAGAATATAAATGCTTTAAGTAATTAAGATAAAATATTTAATTTAAAATATTATCAATAATAAAATAGTCAGATAGCTGCCATTAGACGAAATAACACGAAAAAATGTTTTTCTTATTGGTTCTTTAAAGAAATCAGATTTTAGAATTATAATTCATAATATTTCTAATTAAATAAAATTCAAGATAAATAAACTTTTTCCCTTCAAATTTTTATTTCAAATAGCTTATTAGTAAAATGACATAAAAATTCGCCGCCACAGCCATGCAAAATCTGTGAACAATCGCCTCGAAGCTATGATAGTATTTGGGCAGTTCCTGACCAAAACAAAACTTCTAGATATAAAGAGAAATATATTCATTTTATATGGGTTTAGCTATATAAGATCGCCTGCTCTATGAGTATAGATCAATTACCACTAGCCATTGATTTAATTATATGTAAAATTAAAAATCTATCTAAAAGTTGAGAACACAGACCATCCTTTATTGTAAGTATGCTCTTTAATATGTCCAGCATGTGTTTTCACATAAATCTTGATTATGATGCTTGATCCACTTAGCCATGAAGTTGATCCAATCACAAATCCTTCAGCTGTGAATTAACCGACATACCACCCGCTTCCATCCCAGCAATATCCAACAATATTGAGTCAATCACCAAAATAAACTCTAATATTTACGGTGTTCCAGGCTACTGCTAATACTGTTTTCCAGCAGCAGAAAATGATCCAACATACCAGCTACCGCCACCATAACACCATTCAGCTATAACCCCATCATGAGCATGATAAACTTTTACGTTTTTCTTGTTCCAAGAAATTACAGCTAGAGTTTCTGTAGGGCTTGTGGTAGGGCATGATTTAAAAGAAAAGAATTGCAGTAGAGTCGACACCTTTTCAAACACAATTGATTTGCAATTTAAACAATCATTTATAAGATCTTAAATATTTCTCATTAAGTTTTATGTTATGTAAGTACCCTTTATTTGAGACTAAATGATTAATTTTAAAATGATATATAAATAATGTTTTTTAATAATCAAAAGAATTATATCATATGTTAACAATTCAAATTAAGCAAATTAACTCAGTTTATAAAACCAAAAAGCATGCGTACAATTTAGACCATGGAATTCGCAATAAATGCCTCTGCATTATTCCTTATTGGAATTCTCAAGCACAAATAATTTTTGGCATCTATTCCCTCATTTTAATATTATACAAATAAACTTAGTATATATTATCCTTTAAATTTAAAATAATAATTAATCTAATAATTTTAAAACTCTGCGTTTCAATTTTACAAAAATAATACCATATAAAATCAGCCATTTCTACCATAAACTATTAATAAAGAATTAAGCTTAAAGAATTAAAGATATTAAAGGTTTAGATAGCAGCATTATTTAAAGAAATAATTCAATCTTAACTTTAAAGTTAATCAAAAACATTTTAAAATTTGATTTCAACTAATTATTATTTTTAAAATGTAAAATCTATCCAAAAGTTGATGACACAGACCATCCATTATTATAAGTATGCTCTTTAATATGTCCAGCGTGTGTTTTCACGTAAACCTTGATATGATGCTTGATCCGCTTAGCCATGAGGTTGATCCTGCGAAACTCCTTCAGCTTGGAACGAGCCAACATACCGCCAATTTCCGTCCCAGCAGTATTCAGCAATATTAGCTCCATCTCCAACGTAAACTCTATATTTACAGTGTTCCAGGCTACTGCTGATACTTTTTTTTTCCAGCAGCATAAAATGAACCAACATACCAGCTTCCGCCATCATAGCACCATTCATCTATGACTTCGTCATGAGCATGATAAACTCTTACGTTTTTCTTGTTCCAAGAAGAGCTTATCTATAGCTTAGGAAATTGAGAATTGAAGCTAAATCTTACAGAATAAATCAGTTGCTTTAATTAACATAAAAACACAAAATTTGACTTAATATGCAATTAGAAATGTCAAAATAAATGCAAAAAACAGCTATTTTTGCATTTATGAAAATGTCGAAAAAATGTAAAATTAATTATTTGATTTGTCATTCAAGTCATCAAATTTCTAATTTTTAATTTCAGCCTAAGAATGCAAATTAATCCTTTATTATATAGCAAAGCCCAAAAGCTTCATAAATGTAAATTAATATATTACAATATCATTGAACTAATTTACGATGAGCAAACTCAGGAAGCTTTCTGAAATATAAAATTTCTGGTAAAAAAGTAGTATCCTCTAGAAGGACTCAGCTAAGAGATTAGGTTAAATCTGAGCTATCGATCAAGCATTCTTTTATTCTAAACTCTCCCCTTGGTGCTCAAGCAAAATTTTTCAAATCACTAATGAGAGTAGCTATTTTATAAAATGATTTCTATTTTCCGGTCTAAATATTTAATATGAAAAATCTAAAGAATTCAATGCGAATCAAATTTTTTTTGACAAGCAAATGATCTAGGAAGCCATTTTTAAATTTAATTGTTTTTGTTTAGACTAAATTAAATTTATTTCAAGTTTTATTAATCGTTATTAAAATTAAATCTATCCAAAAGTTGATGACACAGACCATCCTTTATTGTAAGTATGCTCTTCAATATATCCAGCAAGCGTTTTAACGTAAACTTTGATCACAATATTTGATCCATTTAGCCATGAAGTTGATCCAGTGACAACTCCTTCAGCTGTGAATGAACCGACATACCATCCGTTTCCGTCCCAACAATATTCAACAATATTAGCTCCATCCCCAACATAAACTCTAATATTTACGGTGTTCCAGGCTACTGCTGACACTGTTTTTCCGACAGCAGAAAATGATCCAACATACCAGCTACCGCCATCATAGCACCATTCATCTACGATTTCATCATGAGCATGATAAACTCTGACGTTTTTCTTGTTCCAAGAAATTACGGCTAGAGTTTCTGTAGGGCTTGTGGCAGGGCATGATGTATCTTCAGTGCTTGTTTCAACACTTAATCCGATATTGAATAGAGTCAATGCAATAAATAAGTTTTTTAGCATAATGTTTATTGAGTATCAATTTTTTAGGATAAATGGCATCAAGATCCGTTTTCCAATGATTTTTGAGTTTTATTAAGATGATTTAAGATATTTTTGAAAGAAAAAAATTATTGTGAGTAGGCAGCTGTATCAAATCTGATGTCTTTTAGAAAGTTATAATTGAAATTTTAAAATATTTCTCATCAGATTCTATACTTATCTCCTTTGAATGATCATTGAGAAGCTATTTTTGAGTGGGACATAGAGATTTATTTATGGAAAATCGTATTTTTCCTCAAAATGAAGCAAAAAAATTTACGAAACCAAATGGCTGTTTGCATTCATTTTCTATGGCTCCGATAGTATTATCTACCAAGATTTTATATCATTTTGAGCCTTATGGCTGTGAAAACCTTTGGAAAGCTAAGTGAGTACAATATGCACCTGGAAATTTGCAAAATCCGTCACCTGCAGAAAAATCCCAATAAAATGAATTATCATATTTAATCATAAAATACTAAATTCTCACAGTGTCTTATTAGCCTAAATAAAAAACTTAAACTTAAACTTTATTTAAGACACATTTTTAAATTTGATTTCAATTAATTATTATCTTTAAAATGTAAAATCTAAGAAAAGGTTGATGTGACAGACCATCCTTTGTTATAAGTATGCTCTTCAATATGTCCTTCGTGTGTTTTCACGTAAACTTTGATTATGATGTTTGATCCGTTTAACCATGAGGTCGATCCAGTGACAACTCCTTCAGCTGTGAATGAACCGACGTACCACCCATTTCCGTCCCAGCAGTATTCAGCAATGTTGATTCCATCTCCAACATAAACTCTAATATTTACGGTGTTCCAGGCCACTGCTGACACTGTTTGTCCAACAGCAGAAAATTCACCAACATACCAGCTTCCACCATCATAGCACCATTCATCTACGATTCCACCATGAGCATGATAAACTCTTACGTTTTTCTTGTTCCATGAAATTGTAGCTAAACTTTCAGTTGGATTAGTGGTAGGGCAATTTACGGTAGTTTCACCTTCACCGGTTTCTCCAGTAGGCTCTTCAGCTGTTGGCTCTTCTGGCTCAGCAGGTTCTTCAACAGTTGGCTCTTCAACTGTAGGCTCAGTTGGTTCCTCAACAGTAGGTTCTTCAACAGTTGGCTCTTCTACTGTAGGCAAAGTTGGTTCCTCAACAGTAGGTTCTTCAACAGTTGGCTCTTCAACTGTAGGCTCAGTTGGTTCCTCAACAGTTGGTTCTTCAACAGTTGGCTCAGTTGGTTCCTCAACAGTAGGTTCTTCAACAGTTGGTTCCTCAACAGTTGGTTCCTCAACAGTTGGTTCCTCAACAGTTGGTTCTTCAACAGTTGGCTCTTCAACTGTAGGCTCAGTTGGCTCCTCAACAGTTGGTTCTTCAACAGTTGGTTCCTCAACAGTTGGTTCTTCAACAGTTGGTTCTTCAACAGTTGGTTCCTCAACAGTTGGTTCCTCAACAGTTGGTTCTTCAACAGTTGGTTCCTCAACAGTTGGTTCCTCAACAGTTGGTTCTTCAACAGTTGGTTCCTCAACAGTAGGTTCTTCAACAGTTGGCTCTTCAACTGTAGGCTCAGTTGGTTCCTCAACAGTAGGTTCTTCAACAGTTGGTTCCTCAACAGTTGGCTCCTCAACAGTTGGTTCTTCAACAGTTGGTTCTTCAACAGTTGGTTCTTCAACAGTTGGTTCTTCAACAGTTGGTTCTTCAACAGTTGGCTCTTCAACTGTAGGCTCAGTTGGTTCCTCAACAGTAGGTTCTTCAACAGTTGGCTCTTCAACTGTAGGCTCAGTTGGTTCCTCAACAGTAGGTTCTTCAACAGTTGGCTCTTCAACTGTAGGCTCAGTTGGCTCCTCAACAGTTGGTTCTTCAACAGTTGGCTCCTCAACAGTTGGCTCTTCAACTGTAGGTTCAGTTGGTTCCTCAGTTTCTTCAGTTCCAACTACAGTGATTACAGGGGTAGATCCTCCAGTCATTAAAGATTCGGCATCTTCAACACTAATACAGCTTGCACAAACAGTTCCAGTTTCTTCATCAATAGTAAGTGTAATTTCAACTTGATCATCTTCTGCTATTGTTTGAGCAGTGTTAGTTCGTAAACCAAGGCCAAAGTTCACTAAGAGTAAAACAATGAATGCGTTTTTCAACATAAAATGTATATTGAGAATCTAAAATTTGTTAAAAAAATGGACATTAGAAGCCGTTTTCCAATGATTTTCAGTATTTGTTCGACTATTTCTTGTCTTTATAAGCATAAATATCAATTATAGCAAAGATATCATCCTAGAAAACGATAATCTTTTTATCAATCCAATAATTATCGAGATTTTAAAGAAAGTTTTCTTAAAAGTTTATAAATATATTATGGCGGAAACCAAGTATGTAAAGCTCGTAAAAGTATGATATCTCCAACATTTTATTTCTTATGGTTTTATAAATAAAATCATAAAATAAGTCATTTTATTCTTGCATATTTAATGGATTTTGGACTCAGCAATCCAAAAATATATTAATAGTACCTTATATGAGAACTTAACTACACTTTGTAATTTGAGGTTTAAATCTAAGTTCTTATAGTGAAAGTCAGAAACTTTAAACTAAGTAAAATTCTAAATTAGACTTGACATGCTATTAAAAATGGCAAAAATATTTTATCAAAGAATATGCACGAAATGGCTACAAACATGAAATTTTTTTGACTAATTTATCTTTAAGAAAAGTTATTAGAAGTTCTTCTTTCCACTTAATATAATAAGCTGACTGTCATCTCTTCTTTTACAATTTTTATAATAATTACTACTTGCTCTTTTATAATGATTACTCAGTAATGCAAAACTAAAATAACAGTAGCTAAAATACCAAAAATAATTTATTCATGTATTAAATAATATTAATACACTAATTAATCAAGAATCAAGCCTTCTTTTTTGGAAGTATCAAAACTTCCAGGTTTACTAAGCGCGATAGTTGAAATCGTCTCTTCTTCAACTATTTTAAAAAAATCATGCTCCAGTAACTCTTTTGCTGTTGGTCTTAATTGAGGATCTCTATTTAAGCACTTTAAAATTGCATCTCTTAAAGAATTTGTAACCTTTGGCATAGTTGGAAGATTATCAGGGACTGAGATTAATTTCAAAACTTCTTTAGCATCCCTCGAAAAATTTGATCATGGAGGACGGCCGGTGACCATTTCTATCAGTAAGCATCCAAAAGATCAAATATCAGCGCTATAAGAATGTCCTTCCCTCATGACGATTTCAGGAGCCATCCAGTATGGACTACCTTTCAGGCTTTTCGAAAGTTTTGTTCCTAATTCTTCGAATTGGCGTGATGATCCGAAGTCAGATAATTTTACATGTCCATTGGAAGTTATTAAGACATTAGCAGATTTTAAGTCACGGTGAATAATGAGATGGTCGTGGAGATAAGCTAGCCCATCAAGCAGTTGTCTTCCATAATGCTTTATAATTTCTTCACTAAGTCCTCCAAATCTTTGTAAAATTTTCTTCAAAGACCCTCCAGACACATATTCCAAAATAATATCGAGCTGGCTCATATCTTCTGACAAATCTGTTTGATAATATTTTACAATGTTAGGGTGATCAAGTAATCTTAATAGCAAAATTTCTTTTTTCAAATGAAGATACTCTTTTTCGATTTTCTTAATATCTTCTGTTATCTGATTAAGCTTTTACCTCAAGGTGTTTTACTGCCATTAGTTCTCCTGTATCTAAGTTCATTCCTTGATACACCTTTGCGTAAGCTCCTTCACCAATGAGATCTCCACGTCTCCATTTCATTATTTTCCCATTTCTTGAAGTATTTGCTTCAATAAAAGTAGAATCAGGACCTTCGTTTTGAAAGAACTGACTTATATTTATTCGAGCTGAGTTATTAAGAGAGTGTGTGGATGCTGAATTATTTAGTGGATTTCCTTCATGATTAGGTGATACTTCAATTGATTGTTTTGTACAGCAAGCTGACCCCATTTTTCACCAAATTGCAGTTGATATAATTTATTAAAGCTCCAAAAATCTCAAAATTGATAAAAGTTACTGAATTAATTACTGACTTATTATTAGATTATTTAAGCAGTTTATTATTTATGGGCAAAGCTATGCTGCTGGTTATGTGCAGCAAATAATTAAGGCATAAATAAAGCTCTGAGAGTTGCCTTTTTTTGAGGAGAAATAATTCTATTTTTATTTTTTAATTATACTTAAGTATAATTGATAGAAAAATCCTAAAATGTCATGTGAGTTTCAATTATGTGATGAATATGAACTATTGTGCTCAATAGCTTGCTCATAGAATCAAAGTTAGCTATGTTAATATAATAATTATAGCTATTTTATAATAAGTAAATGCAATTATAAGCAGAGAGAAATAGTTTTTAAGGAAATTTGATATATAAAGTCTTTCTTTTCTATTTTAAATATTGCATATCCCACAAAGTTAATTTTGTATTGATAATTTAATTCATAAGAATTTAGCAAAAAGATATGAATCTAAATCGATTATTAACTTGCTAGTAGCCAAATACTAGCATAATTAAATAATTTATAATTGAAAAACGAAAAAATCCACTATAAATTTCCCAACATCTATTTTTCCTACTTAATTATGTAAACTCATTGAAAAATAAGTTAAGCAAAATGCTTTAAATATTTTAAGCTTGTTATTTTTCATTTAGCATTAAAGTGTTAACTTTATGGCGTAGACGATGCCATTTAATAATCAATAGCCATGAAGCAGATCATCAAGACAGAAAAACTTAAAGTTCTCGACGGCGTTAAAGTCACAGTAAAAGCCCGCAAAGTTACTGTAGAAGGTCCAAGAGGATCCCTCTCAAGAGACTTTAAACATCTCGCCTTGGATATCCAAGTTTTAGATGATGGAAAGCTTATCAAGGTAGACTGCTGGTTCGCCGACCGCAAGCAAGCAGCTTGTGTGAGAAGTGTATTATCTGCTATAGAAAACCTCATGATTGGAGTTGTAAAAGGCTTCGAATACCATATGAGATTGGTCTATGCTCACTTCCCTATTAATGTCCACATCCCTAATGACCACAAATCCATTGAAATCAGAAACTATATTGGAGAAAGACAGGTGAGAAGAATAGCTATGTTGCAAGGAGTGCTCATTGAAAAGAGCGATGCCATGAAAGACGAGCTAATCTTGAAAGGAAATGACTTGGAACTTGTATCGATGTCTGCTGCACTCATCCAACAATCTTGCTCAGTCAAGAATAAGGATGTCAGAAAGTTCCTTGATGGGATCTATGTTAGCGAAAGAACAAATATAGTTAAAGAATAAACATAATCCTATTAGGAATTTTAGTGATTAAATAAGTTTTATAAAGAATTGTTTTATAGAGGATAGGCAATTTTTATGTGAATATGATTTCTATAGAGATATTGGGACTTAGATTATAAATAAATATGCCTCATGATAGATCACGCAGAATAGACAATAAAAGAGTGTTTGTAGGGAATTTAGATGAAAAAGTGGAATGAAAAGACTTAAAAAGGCATATGGAAAGTGCAGGAGAAGTCACACGTGTTGATATAATAAAATCAAATGACGGCAAAAGCAAGGGATGCGCAATAGTTGCTTATGCATCTGCATTGGAAGCTCAGAGAGCTCTTCAGCAATTAGATAATACATTATTTAACGGAATTAGCATAAAAGTAAGAGAAGATCAAGCAACTAGAAGATCAAGATCTCCAAGGAAAAAAAATCAAATTTATATCAAAAATTTACCTTATTTTGTAACCTGGCAACAATTAAAAGAGGTTTTTAATAATTTTGGAGAAATTGTTAGGGTTGATATTCCCATTGACACAAATAAAAGAAGCAAAGGGTATGGATTTATTATGTTTCAGACCGATGAGCAAGCACAAAGAGCAATTGAGTCAATGAATAACGCAGAGTTCAATGGAAGGAAAATTATGGTTAAGCTCGCACAAAGCAAAAACTAAATTATTTTCATGTAAAATATAATTTTTCTTGTAATATGGGCAATCAAAATTTGATTGATAATCAAATTGTTACAGTATCTGAAGGAAATCAAGAAAAGCCTATCAATTTTGAAGTAGAAGAAATAAACAAAATAAAAGTAAGACCTCCAATTGCTACACATATCAAAGGAATTTCAGGAGACTTAGAAAAAATGTGAACATTGATCAAAGAAAAGCATGAATTTCGACAGGCTACACTCCAAAAAACCCAAATTTCACTGTTAGAGAAATGCAAAGATGTAGAAAAATCAGCTAAAAATATAATAAGCCCACAAATTGCTGGCAGTATTGCTCTTTTGCATAGTGGAAAACATTCTCATGAGGTGATTGACGAGTTAGTAAAAATTAAGGTATTAGTTTCCAATATACAAGGAGATTTAGACAGTCTTATAGAGAAGGTAAAATTAATAGATGATCGGCTTACATAATTATAACATTTGAGCTAAAAAGCTAATATTTTGATTTAATAGTTTCTCGCTGGCAAAATTGAAAAACCGATTGAAATACTTTTTTGGATCCATTACAGATGCAGATTTAATTTTTTTCCCAAGTTGCACAAGTTTGAAGTAATACTCAAACTTTTTTTTGTAATTATACTCACTTAAAAAATCTATGATAGAAAAAGAATATCATTCCATTTGATAAAAATCTGGGTATGATTTTCGTTGACTTTTTCCTAAAACCTGCATAAAAATTGAGTAATCCATAATATCATGCCTCATAAGTAGCAAAGCATCATTATAAATTGATCGTAAAATTTGATTTCTTATGTTGGGGTTCATAGAAATTGTCTTTGATTCTTTAAGGAAATCTGAATCTTTGTAAGGACCAATAAAATCTTTTCGAATGGAATTTGCATGCCTGTTGTGTGTTGAACCTTTTAAATCATAAAATTTGATTACCTCAGCTCTCTTTAAATTTTGGCATAAAAGTAGCTCAAGTGGAGCTAAACCAGAGATTTTTAAGGTATAAACTCCATAAATTCTGCATAATAAAGAATCAGAATGATGAAAAATATGCTTGTGATATGACTGAAGCAGCCTTTTAACTAAAGTTTTTCGTTCTGTTTTTGTTATTGTTTTTATTACAAAAGTATCATCTTCTGTAAAAATAAATAAACTCCCAGAGCCACCTTGGCCTTTATGGACAGAAAATAAAGTCGATTTGTTGTTTTTAGGATCTAAAGCTGATAAAGAAATTTCAGTATTTATATTGTCTATAGCTCTTAGGTGGTGAAAAACTTTTGGAGCATATTCAACAATTATATAATAAGGGAACCTTGATGATTTAATTCCATTTAGATCTAAAGTCAAATTTTTATCACTAATTTTATGCTCAGTTATTTCATGATAATCAGATGTCGTAAAATCGTTCAAATTCATCGTTCTAGAAAATATTGAAGAAAGTTTTATAGTCTCATATAATCCTGCAAGAATTGAAATAGTCGTCTGAGACCTAAAGCACTTTTGCATTATATGTGAGATAGGAATTGTTCACATATCTGCATGCATTTCAATATAGCTTTTTGTATTGATAATTTTCTTCGCTTTTTTTCAGAATAAGAGAGACTCTTTTGATTTTTCATAAAATAAAGGCTCACAGTTTCTTATTAAAGCTAATATAAATCCAGATGCACACATCATGATAATTCCTGCTTTGTTTAGTCATCCTGAGTTCCACACCCAATAATCGATAAGTGCTCAGCATCAGACTATGCTGAAAACTATTATGTAAATGATATGTCTTTGAAAATAGCTTCGAGTAGCAGGACAAACCCTGGTGTAGTCTTTAGTAAGTTTTACTCAAGAATAAACCAAAGAAATAAATGCAAATATAAAAAACATACCAAATACAGCAGTTAATAGCCCAAAATTTCACAGTTCTTGGTAATAAATTTTTCCATTAATCAGGCACTCTGAATATCTTGAATTTTCAAATAAATTATATGTGATTTGCACAATAACAAAAATCAATGAACAAATATGATAATACTTCATACGTGATTTTCCTCTGATAAGCGGACTTCTTAATGTAATGATAAGATCAACACAAACAAACATATTGTAAGCCAGCACCAGCGTTACAGCAGCCGAAAATAAAGCTTGATTTATTGCACAGGATATAGCTCTAGATTCTTCTTTGTCAAGAGTTCCAAAACTAAGAGCAATAAAAATTTCATGAGGGCCATGACCATACAGTGTAAAATTTGAATCCAATGCAAGTGCAATGCTGTGATGACACATAGCAATTTCAAATACAGAGATTCATGCTAAAATTTCTGCTGGATGCTGGTGAAGTTCTTTGTTTCTTATGTAAATTAATGTTACTCAAAAACTTGATACTAAAGAAATGGAACTGAAAATGAGCGTGCTTTCTTCAAATCCAAATGCCATTATTTATTTATGATTTCAACAAAATGATGTCATAAATATACTTACAGGTTAGACAGGAGAAGATCTAATATTTTTGATTTTATGATAAAATATTATTAAGAAAACAAACTATCAGGTTAGAATATATTACTTAGTTCCTGATTATTGAATCAAATTAGATCAGCAAAGCAAAAAATTTCTGTGATGTTAATTTAATTGTGATCGATAGTGTCAATTTTTGTTAAACTAAATATACAATTTTTTATTTAATTATTGACTTCTTAAGATTTATTGCTTAATTCATTGAAATTAGCTTTCTGATTAATCTGCAGTTTCATCTTTTAATTTTATGTAATTCATTTGCTAAAGATGGTTATAAATCTACGATGATGGCTAAAATGGTGTGCATTAGTTACTTAATGTTTAATTAATATAATTTCCAATATAATTAATTGTAAATTCATTCATATTATAATTTATTTCAAAGCCTTTAATTAGCTTATAATTTTGGAGTTCAATTTTAAAAGAAATATCAGCTGGCACTAATTAGAATTAAAAGTTTTTCATAAAGGATAAAATAAGATTTTCCATTTTTAATCCAGCTATCAAAATCGCTTTAATTGCGAGCCATGAAATTCTCCATATTTATTAACCAATTATTATTACAAAATGCATCAAGTTTCTGATGTCATTCAAAAACAAGTAGAAAAACTTTTCGGAAAACCTACAGAAGTAGTTGACAGAGAAATCGAAAAAATGCTTCTTTTACCCCAGCTTGGTTCACTTCTTTACATCGCAGTTGATCTAAAAATCCCACAGCTTTTAGAAACTGGTCCAAAGACAGTAGAAGAGCTAGCTCTTGCTACTTCAACACGCAGCGATAAGCTTGAACGTGTTTTACTAACACTTGAAACGAAAAAGCTTTTTGATTATAACCCTGTAACAAAGCAGTTTGCATTAAATTCTATTTCTGTTCATTTTTTGAAGGAAGCTTATCTTGACTATATTAAATTCTATTTAGCCCCATGACAGATGGATTTCCTTAGTGTTATCCCAAAAAGCTTAAAATCTGATAAAACAGCTCCAGAAGAATATTACAATATAAATTTCATCGATTTTCTTGGTCAGAAACCTATTTATTTGGAGCAATTTGTTAATGGTGTCACAAGCCATATTCTTTGGGCAGTCAATGAAATTGGCTTAGGGATAGATTTAAGAGACTCTACCAAAGTTTTAGAAATCAGTGGACAAGGTGGAGCTTTATTAATAGAATTAACTAAGCTTTATCAGCATATTCAAGGCACAGTTTACGATATTGACTTATTCAGAGATATTACAGAGAAAAAAATCCAAGAAAATAATTTTCAAGAAAAATTAAAATTTGTACAAGGAAATTATCTTGACTCAATACCATTAGGCTATGACACTATTGTAGCGAAATGCATTTCGAAAGAAAATAATGATGTTAATTTTGAAAAAATACTGATTAATATGAGAAATGCTTTAAATCCTGGGGCAAAAATATTTTTAGTTGATATTGCTATTGACAAGACACATACAAATTATAGATTCGAAAGATTTAATGATATCGTGGCAATGAGTTTAACTGATGGAAAGGTGAGAACAAGAGTAGAAATTGAAGCGTTTTTGAATAGGGCTGGGTTTAGAATTCTTAATATAACTCCTGCCAAAACTGATATAGTTATCGAAGCAGCTGCTGTTTAATTAAATTTTCAAAAATATTAAAATGAAAAATTATCTACAATCTTAATTTTATATATTAAAATATTAAAGTTAAAGTCGCCATATTTAATGGCATATATTAATTAATATAATGCAGCATCATTCTGATGTAGATCGAAAAGTTCAAAAAATCCTTTTTGGTCCTCAATTAGGTGCTCTTTTATATTCTGCATTAGATTTTAATATACCAAAACTACTCTCGAATGGCCCAAAAACAGCTGAAGAACTTTCCCAGGAAACTCAAGCAGTCAGCGATAAACTTGAGCGCGTTCTACTTGCATTAGAATCTGCAGGGATTTTTGAATATGATGAACAATCAAGAAGATTCTCAAATAATGTGATTTCAGAGAGATTTATTGATGATACTTATGCAGATTTTGTTAGATTAAGCTTAGCACCTTGGCAGTATGATTTTTTAAGTGTTGTCTCTCAATGCTTAATGTCAGACCAAACCGCTCCTGAAGTCTATTATAATGCAACTTTTACAGATTTTTTAAGCCAAAAACCACAATATTTAAAACAATTTGTGAGTGGAATTTCTAGTAAAGTTTTACAAGTATCAGAAGAAGTAGGCCAAGCTATTGATTTAAGAAATGCCAGGAAGGTTTTAGAAATCGGAGCTCATGGAGGTGCTTTGATTATTTCTTTGGCAGAGACATATAGGAATTTCCAAGGGACTATTTATGACCAAACTTTGTATAGGCAAATTACTGAGAAAAAAATTCATGAAAAGAAATTAACGAATAGAATTAAAGTAGCTGCAGGAAATTATATTGATTATGTGCCTGAAGGATATGATGCTATTGTTATGAAATGCATATCTGGAGAATATAATGATCACAGCTTAGACTCAATTTTAAGGAATTGCAGAAGAGCTTTAGAAAAAGGAAATAAATTATATTTCGTAGATCTCATGATGGATAGAACTCATAGGCAGTATAAATTTGAAAGATATCTTGATATATGGTGGTGGGCTATAACTGATGGCAAAGTTAGGTCAAGAGAAGAGCTGGCACCATTTTTCGAAAAGAATGGACTCAGAGTTACAAATATTAGACCTGCTAAAACTGACTGGGTAGTTGAGGCAGTGGCTGTTTAAATATTAATTAGAATGTTTTATATTAATTACCAAAGTTTATGTTTCTCATAATATAATTTTTAAATTATTGATTGTTATATCAAATGCATATCAATCACATCTTGAACTGTATTTCTTCTAATCTCAAGCCTCTTTTTCAGCCAAACCCCTATACTCAACGCTATTAAAACTAAAATCCCAGCAATAATAAACAAGAAATAATACGTTTTCTTTTCTTTAATCTGCATATTAATAGAACTATTTATCACTTACGTCACAAATCCAATTCGCTCATTATCCATATCAAATATTGTGTAATAATTTCTTAAAAACACATCCCCTAATACCCAGAAATTTTTATTTCCATTGCTTACTAACAATGATTTACAAAAACTCCCAAATTTCTTGAAATAAGTTCTAGGAGATATTGATAAATAAATTTCTCCAATACCTAGAATTAAGTCAGGATATTCATCAATATTATGCTTATCTCCACAGTCACAAACAGTATACCCTTCATACTCTTCACAATATTTATTGAGAGAAATCAAACGGTTAATCTGCGTAATTTCTCCGCCAGGAGCAATAATTAAGCTTGTCCCTGTATCCACAATCGCTAAAACTGAGGTACGAATGCTTATTTCATCATTTCCTACACTAACTGAAGTAAGTCTAACTGTCCAAAATCCTGAGTCTGAATAAACTTTAGTTCACGTTATATATTCATCTCTTGCATATTTAGCTAAATCATACCCTCCCAATATAATATTTGAGCTGATTTTCTGGTCTCCATTTTCATCTCCAAGATAAACCCCAAAAACAGCTTTATCTATTTTTTTCTGCTTTTTTAAGCTTAATACAACTGGATCATACCAATCACTGAGCCTTTTAAATGCTAGTCCCTATATAATTTTCACCAAAATTCCATCAGCAACAAAATTCTCATACATGGTATCATTTTCTACAAGCACAAAATATTGATCTAGCGCTGACACAGAATAGTCATCAGAAAACGACACAGTGTCTTGGCATAAATTCCCAAGCGCTTCCCCTTTGCCATAGGCAAGTTTATACACTTTTGAGCCTGGCTTAAATGTTGACGAACTTTCAGGATTAAAAGTTTGTCGTTCACTAGTATTTTTTAGCGAGATGTCTGGGACTCATAGTCACTATATAAAAATCACTGAAGAGCCTGTGTCAAAAATCATTTTAAATTCCTGAGGTGGAGTTCCTATATAAATTGGTCCTAAATATTGGAACTAAATTAAGGTTACATTCCTTATATTAGAAAGCTCGATTGAAATATTGGTTGCTAGCATAGTGAAATTTGAAGGCTGAAGCAGCTTTATAGAAGAAGGGACACGAGTAAGTGGGATTTCTATTTGGGCTTTGCAGAAAAATAAGCCTAGCAGCAATATAAGCATTTTTTTAATTATTGATTACTTAATGGATGTTTAAATTGGACAATAATTGCAGTCATGTTATCACATCCTAGTCCTGCATTAGCACCGACGCTTGGGGAAAGGCATCTGTCCAGTATTTCTTCAATGATTTGTTGTAAAGGCTTAGCATGGATTCTTTCCCTAATAAAATTAACACACTGTTGTGAAGTCAGCATATCCCATACCCCATCACAGGCAAGTACAATAAACTCATCACGGGGTCCTAAAGTTTCTTTTCTTACATCAGGAAAGGCTGATATCATCTGCTCTCTTTGTGGGATACTTAAATTTGTTTTATATTCTAAATCACCAATTGACCGAGATAAGTTTAAATTTCCCATAACTCTGCCGTCCTCGACCATGCCATCTGCTCTATAAATTCTATTTTTTTCCTCCGGTAGATCAGGCTTGTGATCTATAGAAAGGTCAATTGCAACTCCATCTCTGCAAAGCACGCATCGAGAATCACCTGCATTAGCCACATATAATTGGTTGCCTTTAATTAATGCAGTAACTGCAGTGCAGCCTGCTTGAACTATAAGTTCATCAGGGTTAACTGGGGAGCCTTCAGGCAATTTTTTGGAAATCCTTATAAGCTCTTTTATACCATCTTGGGTGTTTTGAAGCTCGTCAAGCCTTAAATAGGTCTCTTGTAAGGCTATATCTATACGTCCTTGGCGGTAACTGGCATTATTGAGAAGTTCTTGACATAAATGACGAGTTACAAATTCAGCAACTTCTGAACCGCCATGGCCATCGTACACTCCGAATATTTCTGAAGAAGTGTCAAAGGTTAAGTTTGTGATTTTTGCATCTTCCATTGTCATACGCCAGCCTTGCATGTCTGATGAAGCAAACCGCAGGCGAGAGTTTTCAGCGAATTGGGTGTGCTTTTCTGTACGAGGGGTTGATAAATAAGGTCCCATTTATATGTGATATATAAAGATATAATAATGAAAAAATTAAAGAAATTAGATATTTTTGGAGGATATTTTAAAAATAAGATTAAAAATTATTGTGAAGTTAAATTTATAATACTTTAAATTTGACTAAAAAATATTAATTACCTAACTAACTATAAATGGAGTTTACATCACAATAATTTTGTTTCTTTCCATCCCTGCTCCAGTCAACAGATCTTTGATATATTTATTATATCCAGAAGGCCCACACACCCAAGCCCCTGCAGGATTCATCCCTGCGTATTTTGCAACTACGTCAGACAGTTTAATCTCCTGGGCCTGCTTATCAATAAGCTTAATCAACTTGAATTTATTTTCACCCAACGCTTGTGAAGTTCCTTCAAGTAAATCCACGCAAAAAGCGTCATCATTTGTTCTGAATGATACAAACAAAGTAAAAGTAAAAGGTAACTGGCTACTTCTATTCATCCACATGTAATTCGCTACATCTAAAAATGGAACCAGACCAGTGCCTCCTGCAAACCCGAGATAGTCTCCAGAAAATTCATTTAGCATTAAACCAGGCCCTAAAGGTCCTTTTAGGTGAATTTCTCCGCTTTCTCCTAAATTGTGCATATACTGGGTTATTGCCCCTTTGTCGTAAACTTTAAAAATGAAATTGAGGCTGCCCGTTTTTGATTCTGGGTATTTTTTGGAAAGATTTCCTGACCCGTCGAGCTCATCAGCCCAGTTGTGGAGGTTAGCGAAAAATGCACTGTAATACCTAGACACAATGTTTCCTTTAATTTTGGCTGACACTTTGAAATGCTTTCCAATCCACCAAGATTGTTCTGGGACTTGAGACATGATAAACTGAGAAGAGAGAAGTGATAGGAATTTTGTGCTTGGGTTTAGATTTTTCTGAAGGCTGATATTCCAAATCATAGCATCATTTGAAGCGCTTTCATCTCTTTTTTGTAAATAGCCTTCTGGATAAGGAACTCTTCCAATAGCAAGTTTTTTCGCATAGTCAAATGCTGGCTTAGAGTGCTCATAAGGAGCTAGTTCTCCCCCACTACTGCTGCAACCTACCATATATTTTCCAGCATCTTCACCTATAGAATCTTTCAGCATGTATGCTCCTCCAGGATGAGAATCAATAAAATGGGTGACATTTAGAACTAGGTCATCATAGAACATAATCTTCATTTTTTCCTTCTCCATTGCTTCTTTATGGGTCATTTCTTTAGGCTTCCTCATAAATAAGAGCCATGTCCATTTGTAAGCAAATTGATGCCTAATTTCAAGAAGCAGCATACCGCCTAATAAAATTGCCAAGCCTACATAATAAGCTGAAGCAGAGCCAAATATCTCATACCCATAAGAATTATTCATAAGCCCTACAGTAAGCATAGCATATCCAAGTACTTTATGAGACCTTCTAATTTGAGCAATCATCCCAAATTGATGAGAAAACATTTGTAGCATTTTGCAGATAAAGCCTATAAATAGCTGTCCGATAACAAAGCAAGTTAGTACAAATCCGAGCCTTGCATGGTATCTAACTTTTTTAGTAGCTGAAAGATAAGACGTTTCATGAGTTTTGTAGACCAAGGAAACACTGATAATTGTGGATAGGACTGAGTAGCCAAGCAAAAGTAAGTGGAATAAATACCAAAAGCGGAAATGCTTGAGATATCTAGCAATAACAATCCCAATTGGTGCAGTAATAATCCAAGCGATTGTCATTAAACCCTGATGAGTATCAAATTCTGACTTATCACTTGACTCTGAGCTAAAATACGCATCAGCAGATGTTGCCGCTAGCTTAATTTTCCCTTGTGAGTAGTCATTATGCTTATCAAATTTTCCATAACTGCCACCACTTTTATAAGCCCAATTAATATTCATTTTTTTTGTTGGGTCAATATAAGCATCCCATATATCTCCAGTATAAAGAAGCCTTGAAAAAGTCGCATCTATGACCCCTGAGTTTTGATTTCTGCCATTGGTTGATGAGCTTTGGCTATTCGGCGTAAAAGTTCCTGTGACATCGAACACGTTACTTACCCCACTCCAGAAATCCGTATCGTTCGAAGGGGTATCATGGTTTTCTGACCACATGTCCCACACTTGTATAGGAACTTGAGCGGTTCCGCCTCCTACTGCGATTAACATATCACACCCAAACATGGTATTGGCAAACCCGATCCCGCACCATTGGGAGTTTGGACACTAAGTAAAGGTTACGTAGAAGTTGAAAGTGATTATATTGCCAATGACTTCCCATTTCAAAGTGATTTGGTCATCAAGGACTTGAGTTATTTGCTCACTAATAGCGAAAATGATCGAAGCGAGCAACACAAACAGTTTTAAAGCCATCTTTTTAAATTATAAAACTGTTTGCCAAGCTTTTAAGATTGCTTGCCAAAATACTGGCAAAATTTTTATAATTTATATTATTATTAAAAATTGAATTAAAAATCGTTTACATCACTATTATTTTGTTTCTTTCTAAGCCTCCTTCAATTAGAAGGTTTTTGATAAAATTATTGTAGCCTGAAGGGCCACACACCCAAGCAGCATCAGGCTTAGTTCCTGCGTATTTTTTGACCAGTGCAGGCAAGTCCATTTCTTTAGCTTGTTTATCAATAACCTGAATCAGCTTAAATCTACTCTCTCCTAAAGCTTTTGAAGTGGCGTCCAGTAGATCTATGCAAAACGAATCAGCAAAGTTACGAAAAGAGGCAAACAACGTAAATTTAATCGAAGGTGGGTTTTTTCTATTCACTCACAGATGATAAGCGACATCTAAAAAAGGTACCAACCCTGTACCGCCAGCGAAACCGATAAAGTTGCCAGAAAATGAGTTTAATAATAAACCAGGCCCAACTGGTCCTTTTAATTCAAGAGCTTCAGTATCTTCTAGTTTATCTAAATACTGTGCCATCTGGCCATGCTCATAAACTTTATAAATAAATTGCAAATTTCCTTCATTACAAGCAGGGTATTTTTTAGACAATTTTCCGCTGTTGTCAAGTTCCTCAGCCCAGCTGTGAAGGTTTGCGAAAAATGCGCTGTAATATCGAGATATTACGTTACAGTCGACTGTCGCTGTAATTTTAAAATGTTTTCCGAGCCACGCTGGATTGTGCGCTCTTTGACTAAGACGAAAATGCTGAGAATTTAGCGAAATTAGCTTGATTTTTTCTGTTAAATGTTCTTGAAAACAAACATTCCAAAACATACAATCGAATGATTCTTCTTCATCCACAGTTTGTAAATAACCTTCTGGGTATGGAATTTTACCAATTGCAAGCTTTCTTGTGTAGTCAAATGCAGGAAGTGAATGAGAATATGGTCTTAACTCTCCATTGATATTGCTACAGCCTATCATATATTTTCCTGCATCTTCACCTATTGTATCTCTGAGCATAAACGCACCTCCAGGATGTGAAGTAATGAACTTTCCGACATTCATTACTAGATCCTCGTAGAACATTATTTTTAACCCTTCATTTTCTATTTTTTCCATTGCTTCTTGATGCGTCATATCTGGAAGCGTTTTCAAGCACAAAAATGAAGGTTTCCAAAAAGAAAGCTGATGCCTGAGCTCAAATATTAGCATAATCACCAGCATAATAGCAAGCCCTGCAAAATAAACGCCAGAGCTGCTAAAAATATCAAATCCAAACGCACAGTTTATAAGCCCGACAATAAGCATTCCATATCCTACTGCTTTATGAGCTCTTCTTACATGAGCAATTATCCCATAGACTGAAAATTTAATCTGCAGAATTTTGCAAAGGAGTCCTAAAATGCCTTGTCCCATGACCAAACACGTCAAAATAAGCCCAAGCCGAGAATGATACCTTGGCTTTGATGTAGTTTGGATATAAGAAACTGTATGAATTTTATATGTAAGTGAAGCACTAATAATAGTGCCCAAAATTACTATACTAAAACCAATAAGGTGACAGAAATATCAGCATCTAAGATGCTTGCAATACCTTGCCACCATAATTGATATTGGAGCTATAATAAGCCAAAATGCTGTCATAGCTACTGCATGAAGGGAAAGGCCTGATTTTTCGCTGCTTAAGGATGTAAAAGTTTCGTCCTCTATATTTTTTGCAAAATTAATTTTCCCTTGAGAGTAGCCATTATGCTGGTCAAATTTGCCACTGTTTCCACTTCTATATGCCCAATTAATATTTATACTTCGGCCTGGTACAATTACAGTGTCCCATATATCACCTGTATCTAAAAGTCTTGTAAAAGTGGCATTAATAAAGTTTGTTGTCTTGCCGGTGTCCTTTAAAATGACATTGGGATAGAAATAGCCTGTGGAATTAATGATACTATATTCTCCAGTTCAGTAATCTGTGTCATATTTTGGGGTATCATGATTTTCTGACCACATGTCCATAATAGTAATAGGGACTGTAGCATCTCCGCCTCCAATTGCTATGTACATGTCACAGCCAAACATTGTATTAGCCAATCCTAGTCCGCATCAGCTCCCGGTGCAGAGAAAATTAAAAGTTATGTAGTTTCCTTTGATTTCCCAACCTAGTGTCATAGAATCATCTAGAGATTGATAAATAAAGCTGAGTACTGGGCTGATAATAGTGCTTAAAATCACTATGAATTTTAGCATTATGTATTATATGAATTATTTTGAAACCCATTTGTCATATTTGATTTTGCTGGGTGGATTGCTGAATATGGGAATAGAGATAAAAAATATAAAATTGTCGTTACAAATTAGAATTTTAGACGATTTTAAGCTAAAATTAGAAAGGAGAGCTTGCATTTAAGCCATGAATAAAAAAGACAAAAAATTCTTAAAGATTAAAATTATTTGTATTGTTGGAGAATTTTTTGAAGATGGTTTATATGAAATATTGCTTGATAAATAAATAATTTATTTGAGATTTTAATCATTAGATAAGCTTTCACTTAAAATTTAAAGTTAACTGCAGAAAATTTATGCATAAAATCAAGATTAATCATTATCTTTAAAAAGCTATTAAAAAGTTTAAAAATATGAGATAAGAAGACTGAAATCTTTTTGACTGGGCTAATTACTGATATAAGTCTTAAACATCCTTAGATATGGATAACCTGGTCTAAGCTGTACTTTAGTTAGACATAAATAAGATGTATCAAAAAATTTGTTTTATGAATTGCAAAGCTCAAATCCCAAGACAAGATATAAAAACTTGTTCAATAAAGAACTTTTTGAAAGAGAAAAAATCAATCCAAAAAAAATTAATAAAAGACAATCTAAAATTAAATAAATTGTCTTATTCAAATATAATTTCAAGGATTTTTTTCTTTATAGCAAAATAATAAACTAAAATCGATAAGTAAAGCATATGAGAATTCTAATAAATGACATGATCTTAGCAGAAGTCATTAATATGCAGCACTTTGACTAACACAGAGAGAGAAAATAAATTTTACTATATAAATCATCTGCTGCACGCAAATAAATATAAATATCATAATAAATATTATAAATCATTAAAAAATCTAAAGTTCATTAATTTAGATATTTTTCGTCTATTCCGCAATAACATAAATTAAAATAAGAACCCAAATAGCTATAAATAAATAAAGTGTAAGCAAAATCATCGCCCACGCACTTCTATCAGAAGAAAATCAGCCATCATATGGGCTCGGTCTATCTACTAATCTTTTTGTAACTAAACAAAATAACGGAATATACACCCCTAAGCTTAAAAACATTAATGATCCAGTAATCTCTGAAATATAGCTTAAATCATAAACAACAAGTGCAATTAATATAGGTGGAATTGCAACAGCCAATCTATACAAAACTCAATGCTTCTTACTAATTTCTTCATCGCCAAAATGGCCATACTTTAATGACATAAGATTATCTGAGCAATTTATTGCAATAATTGGGAAAATTGACATAACATCAAAAGCAGGCAATAAAAGGACAAAATATGATATCACATAAGCCCACCATGATCGTTTATCAGGATCATCACCTGCAGAATAATCTGTCCAATTTAAACTGACCATTTTTTCAACTTCATCTGCTGCAAAAGGTACAATTAAGCCAATTGATAAATAAAAAAGGCTAGTTGTTATTAAAACAGTTCAAGCAATTAATGGGATGCTTTTTGGCTTATCTCTTACATGCTGTGTTGTTGTGGGAAGTGTATTATGGAAAAATAAAGCCATAACTATAATTGGAAAGCAGAGGCCAAGTCTCCAAGGGTTTAATATATCTGGATCTGCATCATTGCTTCCTGTGTCGTCAAGTTTTGTATCTGAAGCTATAGCATAGATTGAAGTTCCAACTATTGTAGCAATAACTAAAATTCTCACAGCACACATCGTGATTTGAAACGCTAATTGTTCCACTATACCAATTATTGTCAAAAAAATTACACAGCAGGCGAAAATTGCTAAAAATGCCCAATATTTAAGCCTGCATGATTCATCGAGATCTGAGTCATCGTATATATTGCAAGTGCCTCCCCATAATGGAATAATTGATGCTGATGATGAAGCAAATATAGTGCAATATCCAGTTAATATTGCAATACATTGTACAAGTAAAATTCCCATAAATAGCTTGGCATGAAAGTTTCCTAGTAAAACTTGAGTCATTTCACATAAATCAAATTTTCTATCATTTAATTTTGGCTCCATATCAATATCTTCAATAAAAGAATTATTTTCTGTGTCTATCTTTTCTGGTTTGAATAAATAATCTTCCCTATTCTGATTTCTAAACAGTGAACTTATGGACATTGGATTAATTGTGTACCCGTTAGCCTTCATATTTCATAAAACTTCAGTTCTACTTATAGCCTGCAGCAGCTGAAAAATTAGTACAGCACAAATAGCGCTTGAAAAAATTTGTGAAAAAATACCAAGCGACCATCCTGCTTCATAGTATCCTCAAGGAATGCTTAATAATCCTGCACCAATTACTGAATTAATTGTGATTGCATAGCCTATCAGCCAATGCTGATTTGAGTTTTCATTTCATACTAATTTTTCGTCCTTCATATACGTTTTATAATGAAGTGTTAGGATAGGAAATAACAAAAATATCATATCAATGGTTTTTGTAGTTGATTTATCTATTTTGAAACGATACTTATTAGCAAGCTGAACCTTGTTTAATCGAAAATAAGCGATTCTTTATTGATAATAAAGAAAA
Source organism: Blepharisma japonicum (assembly GCA_949751835.1). Classification (NCBI taxonomy): domain Eukaryota; phylum Ciliophora; class Heterotrichea; order Heterotrichida; family Blepharismidae; genus Blepharisma; species Blepharisma japonicum. The sequence continues at coordinate 53,942 of CATKHK010000033.1, read as the reverse complement.
TCACATTAATTATTCGAAAAAGTTATTACTAGTTACATCCCTAATGCTCTATTTTTGCTTTTTTCGGCAAGCACTCCGCACAATAAAACATTTCTGGAACCTCATACTTCTTCAGCCCGACACATTCACTATGAAATCAACTTCCACATTCATCGCAAGCAATCATTTGGCTCTCTTTTATTCTTTCTTCATATTCTTCGTCTGTTTCGCTTTTTTTCTTTGGTGTAGCCTCAACAAATGGTTTCCTACATAAACAATGAAGCTCTTGGCTAACAAGGTCTCCAATTTCAGCCTGTTTAGGTTTTCTACCTCTTTTGGCACCTCCTATTGGTTTCATGAATTTTTTCAGTTTATTTTTTCCTTTTAAATTTGGCTCGTAAATAATTAGGGGTTTTCCCAACATCTTAATTTCTTCTTTAAGAATTGGGAAGAGAGAATCGTTATAGCATTTATAGCAATCCTGGAATTTCCTGCCAGGCAAAGTAATTTTTTCTAATAAAATGATTTGGGGGTGTAAAATTGTGTATAGTAAAGGTCTTACCACTTTCACTTGCCCTCTTAGGTTTTTCTGGGTATTTGACGTATTAAAACTAAATTTAAATCCTGATTTTTCTTCTTTTTTTAGCCTCTCTTCAACAATTTTTATAAGCTCACTTTTTTCATCATAAGAAAATTCTCCTCCAACTCTCTTTCTCTTTGTAGGCAGCTGTCTATTTTTTCTAGCCTCAAATTTCTCAAAAACTCTTGCTAAATATAATATGTCTTCCACTGTCTTTTTTTCTAAACTTTCCAAATGTTTTCTTAGCTTTAGCGGCCTGTGCTTGACACAATAGCAATTCATATCATCAAATCCAGTCTTATCTCTGGTACTAATAAAATTGCTCCTAGCACAATAAGGATGGAACCCTAAAGTGCATCTACCATGATGACATTGTACACATGCCCCGTTTTTGGTATTACATTTTTGACATTTAAGCTGAAATCGGTTCTTATCAATTTTTGAAAGATCGATTTCTGACATTAAGTCTTGGTCTTGGATACAAGTGATTTCTAGGTGGATTATGCAGAAAATGTGAGCCCAAATTTGTTCTGGCTCTCCTGTTCAGGGGTAGTTTGGGTATAAAGACTGAGGAGAAGTATAGAGAAGTGTAGGCTTTATCACTCCGCCTTTATTTGGGCACAACGCACATCGGATTTCATTCCTGATGGATGGACGCTCTTGGCAAGCTATACAATACCAATCAGTATCTGGGACAACTAAAATTCCATAGCATTTCATATGGACGCCAGTATTGCACATTGAGCAGATGACTATTAAATCATCGTCTTCATAATCCCCATCTCCACAAATGTCGCATAAATATTCGTCATCATGGAGAGGAGGTGTTGGTGGCTTTTCAATTATTTCTGCCTTAGATTTTTCTTCTATATAATCTAAGTAGTTTTTCAGGGGTTCTTGGTATTCCAGATTTTTAAGTTCTGATAAAATCATATCGTTCTCGCTTAAATGCTTTGGGTAGTTTTCATACCCTTTTTTTGGTTGAGGAAATAATTGTGAGATATCATCTTGGCATTGCTGCAAATCTTTTTCATAGCCACTGATGAGGGTATCTACATAAGAGTCATTGTCAGTATGGTCGTAATCTAATTCTACTTCAAGTTTTAGGTCAATGCTGGGAAGCTGAGGTGTTACTGAAGCACTTTTAAAATATTGACTATTTACGTAAAATCAGAGCATATTGCCAATGCAGATGTCTTTAGACTTGTGGTGGCTTTGAGCGTCTCTGATTGTTTTCAAAAGGTCACAAAACAGATCAAGCTTATTAGAAAAAAACATTACACTAGTAATGGAAATAATCATTCCATTAAGCATTATACTGAGTGGCCACTTTAATCATTTGCATACAAAAATAAACTTATAATCTAATAGCCTCTACAAAAATTAAAATTTTTAAAAGGGAAATAGAATCTTTGGCTAATTGCACACATTCTAGAAAGTTGGCTTTATTCTTTATTTTATATAAATTAAAAAAGGCTATAATAAAGACTTTATTGCAATGCAATATCGAAATAGTTAGTATATTTTTGACAGTTTAGAGATACTAACGTAGCATTTTATTTAAATAATTTTAGACAGAATTTTCTTTTATGAAGATTAAAATTTTAGCTATAACTTCAAATCTAGGAAAGCAGAATTTTAATATTATTATTTATCTCATCTTAGGCAGTATTAAATAAAAGTAAACGATATAGAGAATAATCATATAGAGAATTATGTAACAAAGAATAGTTGGTTTCTAAAAGAAATTATTTTAAATAAAAATATTATTAGTTGCTTTTAGTCATCCTAAAGGTATTAACTTATTTATAATGTGTTCTTTTGCTAAATGATGTTATTTATAATGACCTTCATGGAATTATCGCTAATAATCTCTGCTTCTGTTGAAATTTCTGTATCCTCATGAGCATTCTCTGAGTAAATATCCCTTTGTTTTTTGAGGATTATTTGTGTACAACCATAAATTTTATAAAATTCCCTTCATAAAAATTTATTGAAAACCCGATAATCTTTTTTGTATTCAAGGTTTTTCTTTATTTCCCCATTTTCATAAAGATTCGAATTGTCAATAAGCCCAGGAATCTCAGGGTTTAAGCTATATCTTGGGATTCAATTTGTGAAATTTATTCATTTTTGTGCTCATATGCTTGAGATGAAGTATCATGGACCTTGGTAATCTGGATCATCTTTATAATTTTTAGCGATTTTTATTTCGGTAATTATTTTCTGTTTAATATCTGCTGTTTCTTTTATGCAAATACTGCATGTGTCCAGAGAGGTAAATGGGGATCCTTCAAGCCCAAATTCATATTCTAAAGATTGATATTGGGCTCTGCTGATTGGGAATAAAGAAGAATCTTTGAGAAATGGAGATAAGCTATCATGCTTGCAGCTTAGAGTTCGAAAGTCTATTTTTTTTGGGTTTGCAAGGATTTCGTAGTTGTTTAATCAGTTCAAAGGAATAAAAATTCTGTCATCATCTTCACATTTTTTTAGCTTTGGCCTACTAATAAAGTTTTTTTGGTAAAATGCAATGTAGGCTTGAGCTTCTAAAACTTCTTCAATAGTGCATTCAGAAACAGTTTTATCATTGAAATTGTATCATTTCCCATCTTCTTCATTTTTACAATACGCTTTATAATGTCCTGCTCCTGTGCCTCCAATATGCTGAATTAGCCCAATTAAAGAGTATTCAGCATCTTCGTCATTTATTCCAAACTCTTTTAAGTTTATTACAGTAGGCAGTTGTACATGAATACCAATCTTTGAGCTGCCATTTGAATATTTGAATCTTTTTACACTAAACACTAAAATATTTGGAAATTCTGCTATCTTATATGTCATTTCGATTGAGCATTTCTTTTGGCAAGTCTCACAATAATATAAATTTCCAATATCATTTATTTCTTGGCTCTTAAAATAATTTATAATGCAATCATATAAGGAAACAATTATTGTGGATCCTTTTTTACAAAACCTAAATAAACCTCACTCTTTAAATTTTGTCCAAAATTTATCTGATTTTTTCTTATATTTAGCCTGATCTGCTTCACACATCATCAAAGCTGATTTTTTGTGTAGATTTTTCAGCTCTTTTCTATCAGGTAACGATAACGGAATATCAAGAAAATCTTCCCTTTTTACTGTTTCCCCATTGCACTCTTTACACACAATTTTTGTCTCTATTTTCCCTTGAAAAGTATCTGTAACAATCGTATTCGGTCCTGGAATCAAAGATTTTATCCCTGTATCCAAGCTATCTAACAATTTCCTCAAAAATTCTTGGGCATCTTGCTGCAGATTTGGCCGGTAATCTTTACTCAGCATATAAGAATTCATCACAAAGTTTTCAGGACGTATATTTTCATGTCCATCTCATAAGTCTTGAATAAGTTCTTGAAAAGGCATTAATACACTATATAGTATTTACAATGAATCTGGCTTTTCTGATTTCGTCATCATTTTAAAAACACTTGTAAAATAGCTTCGGATTGGAGGCAGATGACTCAAGCATTGGACTGCTGAGTTAATGTAACAGGTGTTTCCTAGATTTGCAAGCCCTGTTAGGCCTGGCATAACTATTTTTGTACTTTCATTCATTAGATTATAAGAAATTAAACTAAGCAATATCTATTACTTTTGCGGCTCTTTTGCTTGATGCTATAGCAATCTCTGTCATAATGATGCTATCAAAGGTCCCAAGTCCTTTCAAGATATTGGCGAGGCTGAAGAAAAACTGCTTGATCATAATGGAGGGTGAGGATTCTGCGTTTAAAAAACAATATAAAAGCCTTTCTTTTTCTTTTTCGCTGAAGCTCGAATAGAGAGGAGACTGCAATCCTTCGACTACCCCATTATAGTACTCCTGGAAATATTTTCCTTTTAGCACATCTACCAGCATAGCTAAAATCATAAAAGTGTTGGAATTTATATTTCCAAGTCCAAGTAAAATGGCTTTGGTCATGGGTCTTGCATATGGAAACAAAATTTGTTTCCATTCTTCACTTTCTTGTTGGAAAAACAGTTGTGTAAATTGCAGCACAGCTTTACAAGAATTTCTAGTAGTCATAATAGGTAAAAGTCTACAGACAGTCTCTAAAGTTTTACTAACCACTTGAATATTGTTTAAGGCAGGGTTACCACTTTCATATAGCTTTGCTTGGATTTCAAAAAGCCCTACTATAATTTCTGGCTCTGGCTTAGCTTCTAAGTAACTTATAAGTAGTCCAAACAGGTTTATATAATTTGCTTCTATCCATGCACGAGTATTTACTTCATTTCCTATTATTGAAATTGCATTAGAAATCACTCCAAGACAGTCTTCATGGCCTGGGGAATAGCACTGTAAAATACAATTTGCAATAATTGGGAAATAAGGGTCACTGAAGCACGTAAATGCTTTAATAATTCTTTTGAAAAATAATGAAACAGCTGTAATCACACCATCTTGGCTTCTGTATACCACAAGTCCTCTACAAATAATATCTAAAGCTTGGATTACCATTTCTCCTAAAACTTTGTTTAAAAATCCGCTATCTATTGAGCTCAATGAATTCAGCGCAGACGCCCAAATAATGACACATTTTGAGTATTTTTGTCTAGATTCTGCAGTATTATCGATATTTAAAGATTTTAATTCATTGTCTACATATGAAAGGACTCTTTTTATGGCAGCTCCCATTTCCTCTTTTGGTAATTTATTGATGATATTTAATAAAGCTTCAATAAGCTTGTCCACTAAATTTGATTTAATTTTTGGTAAAATATTGTCGCAGATCTGCATTGTGGGTAAAATTAATTCTCTGGTAAATAGTTCATAGCACTCAGCTGAAATATTCGAAAAACACTCAACTGCATTAGAATCAATGAAAAATGGAGAATTTAGACCATCGTTTATGCCTTTTGTCATTAAGTATTCTAAAGCAGCTGGGAATGATTTTTCGATCTCTTTAAAATTGCCGCCTATATCATTGATTAAAAAAATAACAGATTTCACTATAAGTGGCTCGGTTGGCAACCTCAGGACAATTCCTAAAATCCTATATAGAATCACTTACCTCTTCAAGAGTCTGGAAACTTTTTGTCTCGGTTAATCCTAATAGTAAGCTTCTCATTATAAAAACAAAAACTTCAGCGTTATTTTCTACTATAGGAGGGTGTAGTAATGAGCCTAATGGTAATAAAAAACCTCTATCTTTATTTTCATGGTATTTTTCGAATATCATGAAAATCGAATAAAATACATCTTCAGCTGACATCCTGAAATCTAAAAATGAGACTTCTTCGACCTTTTCAGCAACTGCATGGAGAAAGTGTTCTTGAGAAAGAAAACGGCAGCGTAGGGCTAAGGATTCTGCACATTTTAAGAGATATTGGAAAATATAAGGCCTATTTTGTAAATCATCTACCTTTTTGATAAAATTTTCTTTTAGCCCATAATAAAATTCGATCCCTGTCATACAAATAGATAAATCGCTATGGCTTGTAATTTCTGCTAAAGAAACCCACAAAGCTTCAGTATATGGTGAATCTATCAACATAAACATAAAATTTGTACAGATTGCTAAAATTAACTCACAGCCTCTTCTCCTCACTGTTGATTCTTCATGATTCATAAACTTCGGCTTAATTGTTAAAACTACCTCAATAAGTTCCACCAAACTTTTTAATTCCTCTTGTGGGATTTCTTTAAAAAAATCTTGAGTATTTCTTGTGTATTCATTTTTTTGTAGCAGCTGTGCAGATTCTGAGCAATTTAAAGCATTAGAAAAAGTCTCACAAAGGTTAGGGAAATTTTCATCTTCCACGTCAGTCATAGCATTAACTAGCCTTTTAAAAAATTCTGGATGCTTAAACATGGGTAGGGTTATGGTTCTCCAATTTTTGAGGACTTCAAGTATTTGGATTAAATACCCTTTTTCGCACAACACAATATATAAAAATTCTAAAATATTTTGGACTTGCTCCCTTACTTTGGTTTTGATGAATTCAGCTGTTTTCTTGGCAAGGTTGAATTCTTCTAAGCAGAATGGAATACAGTCAATTACTTCGAGGACAACTTCAAGCTTTCTGAGCTTGAGGATGTCTACTATAAAAGTATCCCAAAATAAATTCATTGAAAGAATTCCTACAAGGGCTAATGATTGGCAAAGCTTTTTAAAAGCTTGAGGACAATTGAAGTCTAATTGAACTAAGTCAACTAAGTAATTTTTTAGCTCTTGCTTTTGTATTGTGTCTAATAAATGCCACTCTGTTTGTACTTTTTTGTAAAAAATTTGTGCAGAGACGAATAGTGGGATATAAGGAATATTCGGAGTCATAAGCTCTCTGCAGATTCCTCAAGCTTCAGGTGCAGCTTGGAAATTTAATAAATACTGATGAGAAGCGTTTCTTTCATTTTCATTAGCACTGCTCAGAAGAGTTTGCATATGCTGGGCAACTTCTTCTGTGCTGTACATAATTTATTAAAATATGGGCTGCGCTCCATGTAAAAGAAACCAATTAAATATCAAAGACACAAGAGTCCCCAATCCAAAAAGTTTAAATAGTTTCCAATATTGATACCAAATTTTTGATTTTTTAGAATTTGAAGATTTATTGAAGATTTCATCTGTTTGTAAAATATTTCATGAGCAAACTGCCCACCCAAATGTGATCAGCAAGTTTAAAAGTTTTGGGAAAAATTGAAGAATGGATACTATTACTGAGTGTGTGAATACAAAAACTAAGCCTGAGCTAGTTATTTATGATAGCTTTGACTCAGGACACACTCCTGGATTTTTATCTCCAAATGATGCAAATCGGGTTAGCAGTGATTTTAAAAGAGAAACACAAAGCAATTTATCAGCAGTTCCAAATGATCCTGTTAAGGTAAATTCTCTTGATACTTTTTTGCCAGCAAATAGTGTAAAAGGGATGTTTCTCCCTCCCATTTCAGAAGAGCCTAACGAAAAATTGCCACCAGAGTATATACCAAGAGAATCCGCCACTTTTGTGCCTCCAAAAGCTAAACAAAACCTTGAATTTTTAACACATTCAAGAGTTCCTACCCCAATTGATCCAGACCCAAATGACTTCGATAGTTATAAAGAAAGTATCTGAAATTCCGTAAAAAATTGCAATATATCAGAACTACAAAGCTTATTAAGTATGCCTCATTCTATTGCGTTTTTAGAAGACCCCAGATCAGACTGAATTCATGGCTCAGAAAGAGTAAGCTTATTAGCAGTAGCTGTAAGCACTTGCTATCTACCAATGGTAAAAACTCTAGTGGAAAGAACCCCTAAATCTGAAATGGATCGAGGATACTCCCACGAAGGCTTCGAGCTCGGAAATAAATTCACTAGAAAAATAAGCCCGCTTCAGCTAGCATGTGCAAGAGGGCTACATAAAATTCTGAAAATTTTACTAGACTATGGAAGTTCTCCACACCTAAGTGGGACTTTTCAGTCAAAAATCGGAAACTGCATTAAAAGCATTGATATGGGCGCCCCACCAATCTTGATATGCGCCAATATTAAGTTTCACAACTCAAATTTGACTATAGAAGGGCTAACTTATGGAAATAAATCAGAAGATGGGGATTGCGATTATTGTGAATGCTTAAGGCTACTACTAGAAGCTTCTGCTAATCCAAACATTGAGATAGGAAGCCCTGTTATGCCAACCCCTATTTTTGCAGCAATAAATGATGCAAATGTGCTAAAAATTTTGGTAAAGGCAGGAGCTGATCCTAATAGAATAAATGAAAAAGGCCATACGCCATTATATGTTTTATGTGAAAAATTTGATAATGTTTCAGCAGCACAAGCTTTGGTTGAAGGAGGGGCTTTGGTGGATCCTCCTACATGCAGACCATTGTATATTGCAATTAGTACAAAACATACGAATATTGTAAAATTTTTAAGGACAGCAGGAGCGCTGATAAATGGCTCAGAAACTTCTCCAAGTGCTTTGCAAGTAGCCATATCAGCAAATAATATTAATATGTGTAGAATTATATTGGGATGGCCTGAGTTAAATATTGATTGAAGATACAGACAAAATGGCAAAAATATGTTTCACAGAATCGCACAAAATCAAGGGTCTGAAATTTTTGATTTATTAATGGCTCACAGATCTGAGCCAGAATTTGAAATAATTGCCAGCGCTCTCAATGACTCAACTTTTGCAGATCCAAGCTTAGGGGACACTATCCCTTTATTTTTTGCATTAAATGATTTGAAGCTTGCTAAAAAATACCTTGATTTTGGGTCTAATATAAATCGGTTGAATTTAGTAAAAATTTTAGTTTCAAACCCTGCAGATAAAGTTCTATTTCAATTTTTAGTAGAAAATGGAATAGATTATGAAGCCACTTATGAAGGAAAGTCTGCAATAGCCTTTGCGCTAGAAAAAGGGAGACTTGATTGGATTGATAATCTAAAAAAGATCTCTTCAAAGCAAGAACCAAAAACAAATTAATTATATCATAATTTAATTTATGTAAAACCCCTTAAGCCTTATAGCCTTTTATTATCATAGCCATCCTACAAAATAATTTTACGATCAATTATTTGTCTTAACAAAGAGCTAATCATTGCTTATATAAGCATTATTATTGAAAACTTAAGGAACAATTTTTGATTGTTGAAGTTAGTTAATTTAAAAATATACACTTGAACAATTTGTTAAAATAGCGTACAGTTGCATCTACATTCATTATCTTGTAAAATTAATGATGATTTTAGCATATCAAATGTACACTCTAAAAATTCGTCATTGAATTTGTTGCTCATTAATGTGTCTTTTATTAAGTCTAGCTTTGAGCTACACGTTGTGCTTCCATCGCTATCGTTTTCTCATTCCACGATAGAAGCACAGCTTTTAGCTTCCCTCTGGTATTTAATGAAGCTATAAGAATGTGCTGGAGGAAATAATTCGTTTGATTCACTATATTCGGAAACTTCAGATATCGTACTGAGTCTTGCGTTTTCACTAATTGGAGGCATAAGAGTCTATTTATAATTTATTTGTTTATTAATTAGACATATTGGGATATCTATAAGTGAATTTTATACCGGAAATTAAAATTTTGAATTTTAAAGGAATTGTGTTAAAAATGGTGAGATCAGGAAAAAGGATATTTGAAATCTCATGTGTATAAGAGATTTTAGGAATGAAAATAACTGTCTTTGCATTAGTGTTTTCAATCATAATCTCAAATAGACTGCAAAGTTTTAATTTGAAATAAAAATGATATTTAATTAAGAAATTTGGTAATTTTTGTTTATTCAAATCTGGTCTATATATTTTATACAATTTGTAATATTAATCTATTTAAAAATTTAAAATTTTGACTGCTTGAGTATTTGAATGTGCTAAGAATCATAAATTAAGAATAATTATTTATTTAGAATGTAATTAATTAAAAAGTTTATTAATGAATAAATCGCTTTAATTGTCATATTTCTTAATCTCTTTATTTTCTTAGCCATTAATAATATGACAACAAATTTTTTCCCACTGGTGTTTGATAGCATCAATGTAGGAAGGCACATCAAGGGGTCTAAGAAGCGATATATGTGGAAATTTGAACTTGACGGGAAAGAAAATATAGTTGATTTGTATATAAGTAAGCTCACAGGTAAAAGAAAAATACTTATTAACGGAGATATTAAAATTGATACAAGAAAATTAGGTGCTTATGCAACCTATCCTTTGAAAATTGGAAAGCACTCTATCATTATTTACGAAAAAGAAGCAAATGTTTATGATTTAAGATGTGATAATCTGTCATTCGATACTATCATGAGGAAAATCAAACATAAATCATCTCGAGATCACAATTTTTCTAATTCTGATTCATTTGATGAGTACGATACTTTATCTATTAAAAACATGGCATACGTTTATGATAAAGAGCATGAAAAAAATAAATGAAAAACAAATTTATCAGAAATTAAAATATCAAAAACAGAGCCATCCAATGAATTACAAACGCCTACTAATTCTAAAGAGATAATAAACCAATCAAGTCAAAAATTTTTAGAGCGACAAGAAGAAAATGAGCCTCTTGATATCATGAATACTCCTTCTACAACAATTTCTTTCATGCCCCCAGATTTATTTACAAACTCCGTATCAGAAATGCGACTTGATACATTTTCAATGAGTTCCAATCCTTTTGAGTCCAATTCCATTTACCCTCCTATCCAAGAAGCACAAAGCCTCTCAGGCTCTCCAAAATACAACTCTGAATCTGAGTACAATAAATATGAAAAAAGTCATAACTTTTCCTATGAAGAATCCCCAGCACACAAAATATCCAAAAATCCTTTTGATTTCCCTCAAGACTTTTCTAATTGTCAATATAGCTCTCAAAACCAATTATCTGAATATCATACTTCTTCTGAAATAGCTTATCCTTATGTGACAGAAAATCTTTATATTAATCCTCATTAGTCTTATTCATTTTTTTAATAATTAATTTAACTTAAGATTCAGGAAAGATAACGTTATATGCTGAGAGAGATTTATAGCTCAGCTTTCCAGCTGCAGGAATCCTTTTAGTAAATGTGGGAGGAAGCTGCTTATAATTCTTTGGATTTAGCTCCTTAAATGGCATATCAGATAAAGAGTTAGGCGGGCATAAATCTTCTGGCTTAATTTCTAATTCTGACGTAATAGGCTCATGGCATTTTTCACAGAGACAAAGGGGTAAAACTGAGGTGAATTTTGGAGAGTAAAGAATTTTAGAAGCCATATCTTTGTAGGTTGTTGTAAAGAAATTTTGGTTGGGGAGCTGATGATTAGGCTCTGCTAGACTTGGGGGTTCGGATTTGATGCCTGGAGAAGGGCTTATCAAGCCGGTGGCAGTTTGATCTGGGGTTATTGTGAGCTGAATTGGCTTCTGACTGTTGGAGATTTGGACTTGTGGCGCTAGACTTTCTTGAGAGGGAAGTGATAAAGACTGCTGAGTGCGTAGCTGCTTTGGAGTAGGCAATAGCAAATTCGATTGAGTTTCTTCATAATTTATTTCTGGAACTTCACTTGGCTGGCTCACTGCTATTACCTGCTTATTTTGTGTATAATTCTTCATTTGAGTATTTAGTGGCTTCTTCTCAGTTTTAACCAAAGACCTATCAGTGCTAGCAATCTCGTTTTTTGCGGAATTATTTTTCACTTTCTCATTTTTTCCGTTCTTTTTCTCTAAATCTTCCTCTTCCTCTTTAACTTCTCCTTCAAATGAAGAATTAGGAGTGCTATGGACACTCTTAAACGTCTTAACTTCATATAAATTTGGCTTAATTATTTTCTTTGATGGTGTAGATTTTTTTTCTGCAATAATTTGAGATCTTCTCTTTAATTCTTCTACTTGGTCAGGCGATAATCTATCTTCATCTTTACACTTTCTAGGAGGCTCAGGGGATCTTGGTTTTTTCTTTAGACCATGAATTTCAGCATTTTTATAAACTTGGGCATACTCTGGGTCATTTTTTCCTTCATGAGGGGCAAGATTATGACTTTTCATATAGTCTCCATATAAATAGCCTCCTCTCACAGGATTTACATTTCCTTGGCCATAGTTTGCAAAAGCTGGTTTCCCAAAATAAGTAGTAAAAGCAGAATTTGGTAGCCAACGTGTCGTTTGGTTTAGTTTCTTGATTCTTGCCTCTTGTCTTTCAATTCTCCCATCATCATTTTTGGATTTTTCTGAAGGCTTTTGAAGAGCACTTACAGATTTTGAGGAACTTAAAGGCCTTGGGTTTTCTTTTTTTGTTTGTTTTTGTGCGGTTTTCGGTTTATTTATTTTCATCTTTGGCTTATCTCTTTGCTCTTCTTTTTTCTTACTAGACTTTATTTCTGTTTTTGTTCCTGGTTTATTTACTTTTTGGACCTCGATTGGCTTCTCTTCTCTATAATTTTCTACCTGATTTTCCTCTGCTTTTTGTTCAATACTTGGATTCTGTATATAAGGACTCGGAGATTCTACTTTGAGCCTATAATAATTGCTGTCAGATGGGCTATAAAAATAGCCGCGATATGCATCTCTTGCTTCACTAAGTCATTTTTGCTTCTCAACTTCCTTAATAGACGGTAAATCTTCTTCAAATGCTAGTAATGATTTTATTGAAGGATCTTGAGGCTTTCTTACAGGCCTTCCAAATAATTCTTCGTTTTCCCTAACTATTTCAAATTCTCTATGTGTAGAGTAAGGGTCATCTGGCTGAAAAGAAAGCTTCATATTTAAAACTTAATAAAAAGCCTTTTGTCATAAAAATACTCATTTTTGCCTCAATTAAATTGCTTTTAAAAGAAAACCGATGATTTTTATAAATATTTGCAGTTATAAATGGATAAATTACTTGGAAACAAATTTATTACTAGAGACTCAGAAAAAACATTTCAAGACCTCAGTAAAGATGCTGTTGTCACACTTTATTTTTCTGCCCATTGATGCCCACCTTGTAAAGCATTTACACCTAAATATAGCCAAGTTTTTAATGCTGTAAATAATGAGGAAAAAAGAAGGCTTGAAGTGATTTTTGTTAGCTTAGACAGAGACCAAGAAGAAATGCTTGAGTACTTAGAAAGCTGCCCATTTATGGCTTTGCCGTTTTCAGACAAAAAAAGAATTGAATATTTATCCAGAAAATACCAAGTCACTGGGATTCCTTTATTAGTAGTTTTAAATAAGGATGGGTCGGTTGCATCTATGGATGGAAGAGGTGATGTTATGAGGCTGAGGGAAGGAGTAGTTGATTACTGAGAAAAACTGATAAATCATCCAGAGACAGTGACACTAGAAGAAAGAGGAGGAGCAATTTCGTTTAAAAGATTTAGGATTGGAAAATAAATCAACAGAAAATAATGTTCAGAAAAGAATAAATTTAATAATAAATAATAAAAAACGAAAATATTTATAATATATGCTTTATTTATATGGAATTTTAAAAAAAGGCATGAGGAATTTATCACTTTCTTTAAGAAAGGAAGATTTTGTATTCGATTTTATTAACAAATTATTCCTCATTTTCCTGTTTTAATTCACTTAATTTTAATGCAGGAACGGGGCTTACCCTTTTTTGTAAAAACATATCATCAGATAAAATCATGTCAATATTTCTCAAACAATCCAATTCTTTGCTTTCCTCTACTATCAGCCCAGTAGACATCAATGCAGATGGAGCAAATATAGCTGACTGTCTTCGTCCATTTGCATCTAGTTTAACTTGTTCCTTTAGATCTTGCAAAAATTTTGTAGTCAAACCTCCTTGCTGCTCTATCAAGCAGAGTGCACTGGTTAATTTCGCTATTTTTAGCTTTAAATCCTGAATTTCCTCCCTTAGTTCCCTTATAATTTCCCCTTTTTTTGAATTTTCGTCTAAAATCAGCTTAGCCTCTACACTTCCTTTGGAGAAATCTAGTCCTTTTTCTTTTACAATTCTTCAGTTTTTTACTTCTCTATTAAGCTCGTCGACTTGGTTTGCATATTTTACATTTTCTTCAGATAATGCTTTTAATTTATTTTCTATTGTTGTATTTAAATTTTTCATTCTGAGAGCTTCTAACTCTAAATTTTTGATTTCATCTTTTAGGTGTAAAACTAATGGATTATTCTCAGTTGATAGGGAAATACAAAAAAAGCAGTCTCTAACTAATTTAAATAAATCAATATAAGGCATCCTGGTTGCGATTTCATTAAGAGTTCAGGCGACAAGCTCATGATAATTTATTTCATCATGATCTTTATTTATTTTATCATGAAGGGCTTGATAAACCTGGTCGAAATTATCAGAAAATACATTTTCATTATTAATTCCTTTGATTGTATCAACTTTTATTAGAGTTGATGTTCTCCTTTTTTGATTATTCTGAATCGGTTCTAAATATGATGAATTCGAGTGCTTTATTATTGTCCGAGATTTAGTAGGGTTGCGTAAATTAGGCTTTAATGTGTCTTTTTTATAAATAGTTGATTGTTTTCGTCTATACTCATCAGGAATTGCTTCTAAAAACGATGAATTTGAATGCTGGATTATCGTACGCGATTTATTGTTATTTCTAAGATTCGGATTCAGAGTTTCTTTTTGTAAGAAAGTTGACTGCTGTCTTTGAGCTGCATCAGGAAATTGGTCTAAAAATGTTGAATTTTGACGAAGAATTGTCAGAGATTTATTTATCTGGCTATTTGTCTGGAGTATTTGGTTATTTTGTGTAGAAATTAATCGGGAATTTAAGGGAGTTTTTGAGAGGAGTGATGTTGAGGATCTAGAAATTTTTGATAAGTAAGGATTTGATTGTTGTTGCGTTAATTTGTTAGGATCAGGCTTGACTGTTATTTGAGTTCGCAAATATTTGGGATCTTGCATGCTGGTCATTTTTTTAATATAATTAATTATAATAATTCATAAAGTATTTAGTATGTTTTCATTTAAATCTATAACAAAAATTGAATTAGGAAATGTATAAATTTAAAGATTTTGCATGGGCTAAATTCAAATAATTGAAAAATTATAAAAAAATTTTAGCAATATTAACAATTTTCAAATGATAATGATTAAAATCTATTTCAAGAAATAAACCCAAAAAAATAAATTTATATATTTTTCATTGACGTCAACTCATTGCTGATTAAATGTGATTTTTAATTAGACATATTTATCACATAATCTGTTGAGCTTTATTAATCTTTCCATTTATTTAATAACTGAAAAGCAATTTGAGAGGAGAATTGAACAATTATTTTAAGATATGCTAAGGAGCGCATATAATTTTATTATAATTAAAAATTTCTAAAAATTTTTCTGTTCATGATGAGTTTTTTTATGGCCTATTTTATTATCAAAAATGGTTTTCATCAATAGCAAGATTGTTATATTTTTGTAAATGCAAGATGAACTTGTCTTATGATTATAATATAATAATAAAAATTATGGACGCCAATATAACACATTGGTCTTTACTTCCAGCTAGCCAACAGCCAGTGTATGACTTTGATGAGCTAAAAACTGTTATTTCTCATGTAAGTGATTAAGTTAGTTAGCATCTAGTCAACCGATAGTGTTATATCCAGAAATTCAGGCTTTGAAAAATGAACTATCACATTGTCATTTTGGTAAAAAATTAATTTTAATTATAGGAGATTGTGCAGAAGCATTTTTAGACTGTAAACCATCAATTTTGCAAGCAAAGCTAGATTCATATGAAAAATATAGAAGAGCTTTTTCAATTAAATCAAAAAGGGAAATTGTAATGATTGGAAGAATCGCAGGACAATTTTCAAAACCGAGGTCTGATTTGTACGAAAATCATGGAGGAATTCAAATTCCTACTTATAGAGGAGATATGATTAATGGATTCGACCTAAATTCTAGGCAGCCAGATCCATTTAGAATGATAGAGGGTCACACAAAATCGTTAGATACAATTGGATTTATAAGAAATTTTTATAGGAATAGCTATCAAAAATTCTTTACAGGCCATGAAGCTTTATTATTATCTTATGAAGATGCTCTGACGAGATCAGCCGAAAATGAATACTTTGATACATCAGCACATTTTCTATGAATTGGAGAAAGATGCAGAAAAATAGGACAAGCACATGTAGAGTTTTTATCAGAAATTTCTAACCCTGTAGGTATAAAAATCGGCCCAAATGCTGATTTAGAAGAATTGCAAAATATTATGAGAATCTTAAATCAGGAAAATGAATATGGAAAACTGATCTTGATACCAAGGCTTGGTCATAATATAGTAAGAATGCAGCTTCCAAGCGTGGTCCAAGCTGTAAAAAGAACTGGAATTCCACATATATGGGTAATTGACCCAATGCATGGGAATACTTATAAAACAAGTCAAGGGCTGAAGACAAGGGATGTCAGCTCAATTCTAAGTGAATGTATTGAAAGTATAAAAATTTTGAGAGCAAGCGGTGAGAGTTTGGGGGGATTTCATTTTGAAGCTTCATATGAAGAAGTTACGGAGTGTGTAGGAGGAAGCGTAGGGGTGACTGAAGAAAACTTAACTAGGAAATATAAAACATTGTGTGACCCAAGGCTTAGCAGAAGTCAAACTTTGGAAATTCTTAAAGTTCTAGGAAGCTTGATTGCTAAGAATAACAATGATGATCCTTATTTAGATTAGTCATATATGACTTAAAAAATATAACAAAAACACATATTTTTTATATTTTTAAGTTTACTCAGAAAAACATTCTACTCTCTAATTAAGCAAAATTATTTAAAACCAGATTTATATTTAAAATAGCTTATAGTGAGGCTGAAATTTGTAACTGCCATAAGAAAGACTCTTAAGGAGATAATTAAATTATAATGATTTTTTAGTTTATTTTATTCAATTCAAATCCTACTTTAAAATTCAAATTAAAGTTGAATTAAAAGAGTCAATGGAAACTAATAAAATCTAAATATGGAGACTGATCATAACAGAAATTTATCTAATTCCTCTAATACAGATCAAGCTCAACCTTATAATTCTTCAAATCCTTCCGTCTTAAGCAAAATGATAAATGAAAATCCTGATTTATTTAATAAATCAGAAGAAAAAGTAAAACACTATTTAGGCAAACGCTTCAATCTTATTCCATGCGATTCTAGAAGAAAATAAAAAACTTGTTGAGTTTTTACTGTCTAAAGGGGTAAATCCAAATATTACAAATAAAATCGGAGAAACTCCTCTGCATCATGCAGCAGATAACTCTCTAGTAGACATTGCAAATATTTTGATACGTTATAGCGCCAATACAAATAGTGTAACTATTGAAGGCGAAACACCTTTGCATAATGCTGCATTTAGAGGAGATAAAAAAATGGTCGACTTACTGCTTATATATAATTCAGAACCCAATAAAAAAAATAATTTTCTTGGCAGAACTCCTCTTCATTATGCTGCTGAGTGCAATTCTGTTGACTGCATAAATTTGCTATTAAAATATTTTGCTGATAAAACTATCAGAGATAATGACGGAAATCTACCATATGATTTAGCTTCTGAGACAGAAGCAAAAGAACTATTGAAAAGTCAAGTTCACCATGTAAAAATAAGTTCATTAGCTGAGACTGATTTTTCGTCAATTTTTATTCAATCACCTTGCCTTATTGAACCGAAGCTTGAAAATGAGCCAGATTCTGAATTAGAAGTATCAATTTCGGTTAACAAACTTTACGAATTCCTAAGCAGATATGATCTTCAAATGTACTTTGAAATTCTTGAAGCATCAGGGCTGTATAACTTAGAAGTGATTTTGGAAAAAATGAGAAATTCTCAGATAAATGATGAGTTTTTAGAATGTATAGGTATTGAGAAGCTGGGGCATAGAATGAGATTGCTGATGGCTTTAAAAGAGATTGCAAATATCGATTCCCATGATGAAGAATCGAGCCAAGATAAATATGTGAGCATGGAAGAGTGGCTGGGCAGCATCAAACTTGCTTGTTTGGTAGAAAATTTTGAAAAAGCTGGGTATGATGATTATAAGTTTCTTATCATGCAGATGAGATCTGAGCATCCTCTGGGACATAATGAGCTTGAAAATATTGGCATCGATAAATATGGATATAGGGTAAGAATTCTCGGAAAACTCTACGAAGAGACAATCCAGCATAATGAGTCTTTTAGCATAGAATGCACAAAAAGCATTTGCAGCGGCTTTTGCAGCTTAATGTAATCAAGCATATAAGCAAAGGCTATATATTTAATATAATTTTACAAAAATTTATTAAAAATAATCCAATATCAAAGATAATTTATGACAATCTTAAACTTTGTAATTTTTCAGATTTAAATTAATTCTCTTCTAACTTCACAAATACAAATAAAAATGCAGAGAGCAGCCACAAGGAAATTCTCATCTCTTCTTTTTGGTACCTCTCCTGAAGCTCCTATTGGTGTCCCTGCAACTCGCCGTACCATGCTTCAATCAATTAGCAATGCTATTGACATCACTCTCACAAAAGACAAAACGTAAATTTTACATAGAGCTTGCTTATTTGGTGAAGACATTGCTTTCGGTGGTGTTTTCCGTGTAGCTGAAGGGTTACGCCAAAAGCATGGTGAAAACCGTGTATTTAACACCCCTCTCTGCGAGCAAGGCATAGCTGGCTTTGCTATTGGCTTATCAGCAATCGGCATTACGACGATCGCTGAAATCCAATTCGCTGATTACATATTCCCAGCATTTGACCAAATCGTAAACGAGGCTGCAAAATATAGATACAGATCAGGTGGACAGTTTAACGTGGGCTCTTTACTTATAAGAGCTCCTTATGGGGCAGTAGACCATGGTGCCCTTTATCATTCACAAAGCCCTGAAGCATATTTTGCCCACACTCCAGGACTGAAAGTTGTGATTCCTAGAGGGCCAATTCAAGCTAAAGGACTTTTATTAGCCAGTATCAGAGACAAAAACCCAGTCCTTTTCTTTGAGCCGAAAATGCTGTATAGGGCTGCAGTTGCTGATGTCCCTAATGAAGACTATGAAATTCCTTTAGGTAAGGCTGAAATTTTAAAGGAAGGCAAAGATATTACCTTGATTGGTTATGGGCTACAGCTTGTTCATATGGAAAAAGCTATGATAAGGGCTGAGAAGGAGCTGAAGATTTCTTGTGAATTGATTGATTTAAGGACTATTAGCCCTCTTGACAGAGAAACAATTATAGATAGTGTAAAGAAGACTGGGAGAGTTCTGATTGCTCATGAAGCACCTAAATTTGGAGGGTTTGGTGGAGAAATAGCGACGATTATCAATGAAAACTGCTTCTTACACTTAGAAGCGCCGATTCATAGGGTTTGTGGATGGGATACTCCATTTCCTTTGGTATTTGAAAAAATGTATTATCCAGATGAGCATCGAATTTTTGAAGGTATTAAGTCTACAATTAATTTCTAGGAATTCTTAACACTTATTCTTTATAAAAAATTTAGTTAAATTGCCCGTTAACAATAAATAACTTTGAAAAATAATTTGCTTGTTGTCTACTCCATTCTGCAATTTTATTTGCATTAGTTGATTCATATATGTCTCCAATGGTAAGAACACCATCTTCATCATGGTCAAGCTTATCTAATATTCCATTATGGAGTTTCTTTGCAAATTTTTGGCCTCCAAAATAAGTAAGAAGTGAGTCGACTTGATCAAGGAAATTCTGCGGCCATTCTTTTTCAAGGATGTCTTGAGCTTTAATGTTTTTTATTGAAAATAATAAATCGTCCATTTTTTCTCTTGCATTGTGGGTTTTTGTTGAAATTATTTCTTTGCATTCTTCATAATTCTTCTGATAGAAATTTGAGAGCTCCACAAGTCTTAAAGTAACATTTTCATAAAGCTTGGTATTTTTGATATACTTGTTGACTGTAGTGTCGTATTGTTTTCTGACTTGATCTTGAAAATCTTCAAGGATCTTACTTTTATAAGTCCATAAGAAATTATTTCGCCAATCCATCATCCCATAAATAACGTGTATTTGTTTGTCGAAGTTCGTCAGTGTCCAAATATAAAGCTCATCAGCGCCGGCTAGTATAAGAAAACTTGACCGGTCAGCAATTTCACGTGATTTTTTAATCCAGTCTTGTGTTAGATCTTTTCCTCGTTGGTATTCTTCATTGAGAATTGCTAAAGTTTTAGATTTTTTGGCTTTTTCGTATAACGCAACTTGCCAGTTTCCGCTCATTATTTTTATTATAATAGTTGATATAACGTATTAGTGCACATGACGTAACCATTTTTATATGAGATATTTAAAAATGGTTTGTAAGAAATTATGTGAGTAATTTTATATAGAAAATTAAAGGAAAAACATGGTGAAATTTAAAGAAAAAATTAATATTTCAAAAAAATTATTTAAATTTTTTTGCTGTTGCAATAACTAATAAAATGTAATAAAATTTGTAGCTTAATTTTTGATCTAGAGTTTTTTATTATTATTTTCTATTTAATATCGAATATATTGCCTCTAATTCTATTTAGGAATAAATTACTTAATATTCCTCATCTTCCATATGAAAATCCCCAACAACTTCTTCATTGAGCACATCATCATATTTTCTGTAATTTGGAATTCCTGCTATTTGTGTAGAATTTGATAAAATTTTTTCTTCACCCCAATTAACCAAATCTTTAATTCCTCCAACTGTGACTTCTTGGATATGTTCAAAAGTATCAGGATATAAATAAAAATAAGTCCCAGCACTTATGAACAGAAGGAAAAATAAAATTCTAAAGGATAGATCACAGCAGGAAATGCCACGTTTTCTGTAAAAATAAATTGGAGAAAGTGTTTCCCAGAATCCAGCCTATATAGAAATTTACTCTGTCGTCGTACATGTTAGGGAAAATCCAAAATTCAATACCGAAGATAAATAATAAGCCAAATACAATGTATCGAATCACTGTCACTCCGAGGATTAAGCATAAAAGTATAACAGATAAATACCATAAGCCTAATTTTGCCCAGATTGGCCAGATAGGGAAGCAGCAAGCTAAAATTACTCCGATAACTAAAAACATTAGTAGAGGAGCTTGCCACCATTTCTTCTTAGCAACTTTTTCGCTTCATAAATAACAGCCTTCTTTTTCAAATTTCCTACTTCTTGATGGAAAAAGATTCAAAGGAGTTTTTGATTGCTCATTTCTGAAGGCAGCTTCTACCCTTATAATTAATTTGTTTTCGATAAGTCTGCATATATTTTACTCATCTGCAAAGTCAGAAATATCTTTGAGATTGCTGAGACCTTTATTGTAATGTACCCATTCTTTGTTTTTAAACACACAAACCATGAAGTCCTTACCTTTGAAATATGTGACTTTTTTGCCTTGAAAGTTCGAAGTACGCTCTCTGAGACCTAAGCTTCTGATTTTACGACAAAGAGGCAAAAGCTTCTCGGCATTTTGATCACTCATTGTATTTTATAATAAAAATTAATCTTTTCTATTTGTTAAACTATTTTAGTGTGATGATAATTTAAAAGTTTATGCTAAAGATTCCAATAAATAAGATTCTCCTTACCCAGAGAATTCTTTAATTTAGTCAGTAGACCATCACTTAGGATTTATTTACAGATTTTACTATTTCAGGTGAAAAAATAAATAATAACGAATGCTGATTATCTTAAATCTAAATGAATAGACTATGCAATCATAAAAATAAAAGTAGCTGAAATGGCAAGAAGAGATGCTCTATCATCTTTTGTCCCATTTTGTGCTATATAAAGGCTGCTTTCAAAAACCTTCATTACACAGTCTTCAGCATTCTGAATATAAGGATACTGCTGATAATAAGCTGAATAATAATTCAGACTATTATAATCACTTGTATCCCAGTATAAGCTTTGGCATTGTTGCGCAAACCTTCTCATTGAGTGACATTTATTTATATTTTGGTTTTGGGTTCATTTTTTCCTAAGGCTAAGCCATTGAGAATAAGGCCCATCTCCAGGGAATAGGCTACAATAAGCCTTTCTATCTTTATTATATCCACAAACACACTGACTTGTTAGCTGGAAATCCTTTTCAAACCAAGTATCACTTAAAGAAAAGCATTCTGTACCTACCTCACAGCTTATAGGAAGTTGCCCGCTCGAACTTAGGGTTTCTGTGCAATAGCTGATCTCCCCTTGGGTCTGGCATGTATTTGATTTGCAAAAATAGCTTTGGCTATTAGGACAATATGCAACAGGCTCGTGAGGATCCAATGAATAGTAATTTGTACATATTCCTTGAGTTTGAGGGGTATTATAAGTAGTATTACACCCAGCCCCGTTTTCACAGTCATAATCATTTAAGCAGCCAGTTTTCCCTACCTCAATTAAAGGCACGCAAATACCTTTTAGCTGATTATTTGGTAATAAACAGCGAAGACCTACATCACAATCCATTGTAGTATTGCAAATCTTTCCTTCAGTTACCCCTTGACAGATTCCGTTAGCACATGTAGTGGTTTCGTTTAGAAAACAAGTCACTGTTTGTATTGCATTTTTCACCTGGCCAGCTCTTGTAGACAACAGGTGCAGGTAGTGTTTCTTGAAAAAGAGCTTGCTTGACAGAGAGGCATAGTAGAAACTGTGCATGTCGAAGCATAATAAGTTGCTTTGAAAGGGTCATAATAGACACAGGTGAGTTTCTCAAATAATTGGTCAGAAGCTTTGCATTGGTAAGATGGGCATGAATTTGTATCTGCGTCATCTGTAAGTGTTTCAGTATGAATATCTAATGTGAGATCATTAATTGATTCTGAAGAAATGCAGACAAAGCATAAAATAAGGCTTAGATATTTAAAAGCCATTTATGCAATTATTTCACCTATTTTTAGAGCTTACATACTATTAATTTTTTCAAATAATCTTATTACGGCTACATTATGATATTATAGCTCCTTTCCCCAAGAGCTGCTCTTTTAAACCCATTATTCTTCCTCACAGGTGCAGGGCCATTATTTTCTCCATATCTATCTTTTGACGTATATTCAGTCTCAATTCCTTTCATCATCATTTTTTCTTTTATTTCTCCAGCCCATTGGATTTTCACTTTATCTTTTGAATGGTGAAGATTTTTCAATAAATTATTATAGACATCTTCAGCGAGTCTTACATTTAGCGCAAAGCTATCATTTGCAATTCTATATGCTGCATCAAGCTGCCTGGCATAGACACAGCCATTAACCAGGGTGTTAAAAGTAACCTTATCTCCTTTGACTCCATTATTTTTCATATCTTGGTATATTTCTAATGCTTTATGGATCTGTTTAGATCTAATACAAGCTTGTAATAAGCAGGTATATACGATCATTCCTGGGGCAACTTTTACTTTTTTCATATCTTCTAAAACATCTAAAGCTTTATTCACTTGTTTATTTTTTCCATAAAGTTTGATTAAGATAGAAAATGTCACATTGCTTGGCTTTATTCCAAGGTTCTGCATATCTTTATATAGATCTTGTGCGAGCTCTGAGTTTCCTGACTTTGCACAGCCGTCTAATAAAGAATTGTAAAGAACTTCATCAGCTTGAATATTATGATTTTTCATCTCGTTCATTATCCCAATTGCTTTTTCAATTTCGCCTGATTTGCAAAAGCCTTTAATCATGGTAGAAAATGAAATTAAATCAGGAGCCATAAGTTTTTGCATTTCTTCAAATAATTCAGAAGCAACTTCCATATCTTCACATCTCACAGCACAGTCCAATAATGAGTTATAAGTTACATTATTTGGCTGAACTGCTAAATCTGCCTTCATAGTCGAAAACACTTCAAGAGCTTTCGATAAATTCTGGGACTTTGAAAATCCCTTAATCATTGTTGTATATAAAATCGTATTCAGAGCAATGCCTTCTTCTTGCATTGTGCTAAACACTTTTTCAGCTGTTTCAATTTCACCTGATTTTACACAAGCATCTAATAAGCACCCATAAGTGACATCATTTGGCTTGAGGCTGAGTAGCTTCATTTCTTCAAATGCAGATAATGCATTTTTCATCATATTAGCTTGTCCATAGGCTTTTATCATAATCCCGTATGTAATTGAGCTTGGCTGGATCCCATTTCCTTGCATTTTTTTGAAAATTTCTTTTGCTTTGGCTAAGTCGCCGAATCTTACACAAGCGTCTATTAGGCAGTTATATAAAATTTCATCAGGCTTTGACTCACAGTTTTCTAGTAATTTAAATGCTCTGTCTAACTCTGCTGTGCATTGTTCACCTTTGATGCCTTTAACAAGTGTGGAATATGTAAAATTGTCAGGACAAACCCCCATGCTTTGCATTTCTTCTAAAATGTCCCATGCTAAACTCATTTTGTTGGTCTTTACGCATGCATCCATCAGTGAGTTATAAGTGACTTCATTGGGTTTTAGGCTATTTTCTTTCATTTCTTTGAAGATTTCAAAGGCTTTTTCAAGCTGCTTTGTCTGTCCGAAGCCTTTGATTAAAGTGTTATAGGAAATTTCATCAGGTTTAGATGATGAAATTTTCATTTCTGTGAAAAGCTCTAAAGCTTTATCAAGTCTTTTAGCACTTACACAAGTGTCTAGTAAGCAATTATAGAGAATTACATCTGGAATTATTGCTGAGTTTCCTTTAAGCTCAGTAAGAAGCTCAAAAGCTCTATTTAAATCGGCAGCTTCCCCTTCAGATTTAATGCCTTTTATAAGTGTAGAATAAGTAAAATTGTCAGGGATGACACCATTGGCTTTCATTTCATCAAGAAATGCCCACGCTTGATCCATTCTGCCACTTTTTACACAAGCGTCAATTAAGGAATTGAAAGATTCTAATGTCGGTTTTACGCTATGAGTAATCATACTTGTATAAACAGACAAAGATAAAGGAAGCCTTAAAGTCTTGGCACAGCAGTCGAGGACTGCATTGTAGACAGAAATATCTGGGGTTATGCCAGATATTTCAATATCCTTCAAAAGTTGATAGGCTTTATCAATCTGATGGGATTTTGTTAGAAAATTAATCTTCTTGATGTAAAATTTGGTTGCTAAGTTTTCTTCTGATTCCTCTATAGGCTTTTCAGTCTTTTCCACTCTTATGGTGGATTCGTAAATTTGGGATAAACTTGGCTCTGATGGTTTTGACTCCGCAGCATAAAAGGCTAAAAATAAATAGCCAAGGATAAAGCACATGATTCCAAGGAGTTCAGGAATATAAGGAGCAATAAACTCAGAAAAAGACGATATAACTTCGCTTGACATTTTAATTTTAAATTATGAAGAATTTTAAATATGAAATTAAAATGGACGTTAAAGAAAAATGGAACTCGAAAAAATTAGAAATAAGAAAATAAATGGTCAAACCTCTTAAAAAAGGCTATATTTGTCTTTGATTAAATTTATATATTTTAATTTTGAAATATTTCACAAAGAACAATAATTTAGAAACTCGAAAATTTTTTATTAATTTTTATATTTGTTGCAATAATTGAATTGACAGAAGAGATTAGTAAAAAAATTCTCGTTCATTTTTCATAAATATGAAAATATGTTTTTATATTAGAGAATTGCTATCCTATGCTAAATTAATTAGCCTGCAATATTAGCAAAGTATATTAAGAAGTATTAATATGTGAATAGTGAGATAAATACACAAGAATCTGCTTAAATAATTAAATTAATAATAAATATAGCATTTAAACAATTATAAGTTCATAAATAAAGAGCTCATTACTTATTATTCAAAATAATGAATATTATGATTATTTTTTCAATTTTCAGAGCTAAATGCATGATCTCATATGAGTATTTGTATTAATATCATCAAGAAATATTGTCGAAAATTGAAATTTTAAATTTGCAAGCTATTTTTATTTTGTAAGTAAAACCTGAATTTCTAGATTCTTCATTTTTATATAAGAATAATCAATTAATCTCATTATGGAAATTTTAACATAGATCTGAGCTAAGAAGCCTGAAAATAAGCTTATATCAAAATCGATGTATATAATTCTTAACTTACTTCTAACTTTTTATCATTTTACTATAAAAATTCTATTCGAACTCCACTCATAAGACTTTTTTATTGGTATCTATTATTAAAATGCTATAATAATCAGCATTTCTTTTAAAAAAAATTCTACTACTCATGTATCATCATTATACTTTCTTAACTTATTTTTCACTCGACATTTGTCGAGATAATAATAAATGGCCTCGAGCTACCTTTTATTTATTTCTTTATTTTTTATCATCTCGGCCCAAGAAGACTCCGAAATAATCGATTATGATTCCACTGAAACCCTTAACCCATACCTCAATTATGGCTTATTTTCTCTTTCAACACTAAATGATGCGTCTTGCCCATCTTATGCATGCAAGACATCTAAAATGAACTTCGACAAAAACCAATGTGTCTATTATGATGCTGCTGATAATGCTTATTATGCCCAAAAATGCTCAACAAAAAATACTCATTGCAATATCACCTTAAATGCAAACTCAGTCTGCATTCCGGATCCAGAGCCAGATATTGTATTAAACTATCCTGGAGAGTCTTGCAAGAGTAGCGATAACTGCTTTAATTCTTTTCCTTGTGTTAATAAAATCTGTAAAGGTTTAAGCCAAGGTGAAAGCTGTAGCAACACTATTTTCTGTGATGTCGGGCTATATTGTAATACCCCAACAGCAGGCCAAAACGGGACCTGCCAAACTCAAATTCCGATTGGAAAATCAGGCTGTTCTGTTGATTTTGACTGTGTAAATGGCGCTGGATGTAATGTTATTACCCCAGGGTACTCCACTTCTAATGAATGCTTAGCTTATCATTCAATTCCACCTCATCAAGCTGTTGGGACATGTGATGTGCACTCTATGAGCGAGCTCTGTCAGTTTGAGTATTGTGAAAGCTTGAAAGGAGTTAATTATTGTACAATTTCACTTAATTCTACTCAAAAAATCCCTGTTAAATGCAATGCAAATACTCCATGCTTATCATCAGCTGATGATTTCTTTGAAGCTGACCCTTTTCAAATAAATGATAATTGCATGTGCGGGTTTAACAAAGACAGAACAGCATATTGCCCCATTTTCCCTGGCGATTCTCCAAGAGTAAAGCTTAGAAAACAGCAAGACAAATGATTAAACAGCACAAAAATTAATAACTGCCATACAATTAGAAGATTTGCCCCAGAGTGCCAAAAGCAGTACTGGAATAGTGACGATTTTTATACATTGGAGTATTATCGTGCATATTCTATGTTGTTCCCATTCATCACGGATGCACAAGATTGCATACTTCAGACATATTTCATAGATTATTATAACACCAAGAAGAGCTATAACGATGATAGCGCGGTATCAATAGTTATTTCAGCGATTTTATTAGGGTCTATAATATAAGGTAATAAATTTAAATCTATTTTATATATAGCAAATATTTTTCTACTGTTTTTAGTAGAAAATTTAATAAAATTAATATTTCCATACATTTGATTTAATTTGCCCATAATTGTCGATTGCAGCCAGCTTTTTAATCAGTAACTCCGCTAAAACAACTCTCCTACCCAAAACCAATAATATAATCAATAAATGGTATCTCCGCTAACTTACCTCTTTATGTTTTCCGTTTTCTTTACTGTATTTTCTCAAGATCTTCTCCTTGATTCTTTATCTCTAAAATATCGAGATATTGCTGACCTCGATTCTTTATCCTTAAACCTTGATATTCCAGCATGTCCATCCTATACCTGTAAAGGAAAACACCAATCTTTTACTAAAACTACCTGTATTTATTACAGTGCAGATGATGATACTTTTTATGTCGACAAATGCGCTGATAAGACTTTTTCTCTATGCAACCCAACCCAATCACTAGTAAATTCTACATGCACAATCCCACCTCGGCAGGTTATCCCGTTAAGTTGGCCAGGAGAAAAATGTAATAACGCATCAGACTGTACCACAGGTTGTATTGCCTGTAAAAAAGGCTTTTGCGTTGCTCAGGCTGAAGGATCTCCCTGTACCTCTTCTATGGAATGTGATGTAGGACTTTTTTGCTCAATCCCACCTGGAGGCACTGGATTTTGTAAATCCCAAATCCCAGTAGGTGGAGTAGGCTGTACAGGCGATTATGACTGTGTAAATGGAGCTGGCTGCAATATAACAACTCCTAATAGTGCTTCAGCTGCCAATATCTGTATACAATATTATACTTTAAAGCCTCACGAAATTGTGTCTTCCTGCATATCAAATTCAAATTTATTATGCTCATCTGGTATATGTAAAACCCAGTCTGGAATCAGCTATTGTAGCAATTCATTGTCATCATTAGACCCAAATATACCAAATATGTGTGAGCGTGGATCTGTATGCTCGTCCATTGCTGATAATTTTTTTACGACTCCTTTTGCACTTACCGGACCTTGCCAATGTGGGCTGAACCCAAATGGGACTGCTTATTGCCCAATTTTCCCTGGAGATCAGCCGTATTTGGAGTTTATAAATCAGTCGAAAAAAGGGTATAATAGCACTGATATAGCAAAATGCCATACACTGAGGAGGTATACTTACCAGTGCAGAGAACAACACTGGGATAAGAAAAATTATGACAAGCTGCAGTATTATTTCACTTATGTAAATCATTACCCAGTGGTCCAAGGTTCTCCAGAATGCGTCGTGAAAATGTACCAAAGTGCTTATTATCAAGCTAAATTAGAATATAATGATGACTCTGGGAGTGCTATTGCTATAGGATTTTCTATAGGATTAGCATTAATTGCTGGGTAATTTTAATTAATTTAAATTCCTCATATGGAATTTATTATGATTATTTCGAAAAATAAAGTATATATCATGAATAGAAATGCATTTTTCTTTTTTTCTCTATTTCTGTTTCTTTCTTGATCAAAACTTCTACTTAACGGCACTTACACATCTTCAAGCACTTATCAGGTTGATATCTCAAATGACTTAAGCCTTGATTACATCTATATAGAGCTTTACAATTACTCCCCAGAAATCCCTTTACTTTCTGCTAATTATGGATCTCCTCCAGGTATTGCCTGAAATCCTACAAATTCTAGCTGAAAAAGTGATGCTACTTTTATTGATTGGAATTCTTGAATTTTCAATAAAACTTATAGTCATCTGCTATTGCAACCTCTTGGGCGCTTATCAAAAGGGAAAACAGCTTATATTACAATAAGTTTTCATTCAAATATGAATATCATGTATAATTTATATGTCAACTCATATAGTAACATATAATTAGATAATCCTGTTTGCCCTAACTCTTGCAGCAATAATGGGAAATGTGAGCTTGGAATTTGTAAATGCAATGATGGATATGGAGATGATGACTGCAGCGTACCCCTTATAGAACTAGAACTTAGTAAAGCTTATGGGATAATCACAATAAACAAGTATAAATATACAGAAATTGACCATGTTAAAGGACAAGAATTAGAATGTAAATTTTTTAAGTATGATTATGGAAATGTGACTGTTTATTTTAAAAACTCAGGAGATGGGATTAGCAGTTTGCCAACAGCAAAAGATTATTCAAAATTTTGCGAAATAAATTCTGTTAATCAGGAGACTATTTGTGAGTATTCGCTGGCTAAATATAATAGCTCTAAATGATATATTTCAATGATTTTAAATGAAATTGATTCTAGTGCTATGGTGTCTATTTTATGCAACGTTGAAGAAAAAGAAAGGTCGCTATGGACACTTCTGTGGGTTTTATTAAGTTTAGGAATTCTTATAATTGGAATTGCAATTGCTGTAATCGTAGTCAGAAAAATCAGGAAAAAAAGTCAAGTTGTGCCGAGTATAGAGCCAAGAATTCCTGATCCTAATGAGAGACAAAAATTAAATGAAAAATTTCCTTGTGTTTCATTTGAAGATTTAAAATTAAAGAATGAAGAAAAGTGCAGCGTCTGCCAAGAATCATTTATCAGCTCTTCTATAGTCCGAAATCTCGAATGTCAGCACATTTTCCATCAGCGCTGCATTGATGTTTGGTTTGACACAAGCACATTCTGCCCTCTCTGCAAAAAAGATTACAAACTTTTCCTAGAGCAATTCGAAAGAACCCACACTGACGTATCAGGACTCTCGATAAATCTAGATGTAAGCGAAAGAACTTGGCTTACCCAATAATGTAAAATACCTTTTCTCTATAGTAAATAATAATATGGAAGATATTTCAATTCTCAAGCAGCAAATAGATGAACAAAAATCAATGATGGAAGCCAAAGGTCTTACGTGGAATGGAGTAGATAGCTTATACTTTAAAACCTTAGAAGTTCGATGTATTGTAAACGATTTTTCTGCAAACGATAATATTGAAAAATCTAAATTTTATGAGGATTTAGCTCCACAGCTTGATGAACTTGAAAATTATGTGATTTTTGTAAAAAGGTGCAACGAACTGATAGAAAAAGAGAGAGAAAAAGAAGCAATCGAGCATTTAAAGCAGATGAACGAACTAAAAGAAAATTATCTGAACTCTATGCTGAGGCTAGAAGATGTGAGCACAAAATTAGTGAAATCCAAAAATATTTTGTTGAAAGAAATAGAGAAAAATAAAAGCGTTCAAGAAGAAAATGATAGGCTTGGATATTTAATTCTGCAGATAAATCAAGAAAAGACCAATATTAGTGAAAAATATCAAGCTTTAACGAATAATATTCAAAATAATAGAGAAATAGGCAACGGAAGCAATGGAGATGCGTATGATAGCTTAAGAGCTGAAAATAATTACTTGAAAGATACTGTTCATGAAAAAATCGAAGAAATAAATAAGCTGAAAGAAAGAAATACAGCTTTAGAAAGTGAACTAAAATCATTGAGGAGACAAGAAATGAGGCTTGAGTAATTTTTTGGTTTATTATAACTTTAATAAAAATTTCTTTAATATCTTCATTTAAATATCAAAAAAGATATTCGTAATTAGAACAAAATTGTTTTCAAAAAAAAATAGTAAAGAAACTGCTGGATAATATTTATTTATGGAAAACACTTGTTTTTATAATAGATATAAATTAAATGTATCATTTTTATTTAGTTTGGAGTATTCCCCAAATGCCTAAAAAATATAGGATTTATTGGAGGAATCATGAAATTTGTAAGAAAAAATTTTTGCTTCAAAAAAAGAAAAAACAAAAAGATGACTTAAAGTTTCTTGAAAAAATACCAAATTTATTGAGAAGCTTAGAGAACACTCAGATTTAAAATTGCTGTGGAAATAGAATCCTCAAGTTTCAGCCGTATTGAAGAGGGAGAAACAGAAAAACAAAAATTAAACTTAAAGGAGGCACCTTAGATGCAAATTATATATTTAATTATGAACAATTTAAATTAATTTAAAATAGTACCAAGTTTTTGTGTAATGAAAATAATGCAAATAAATGGGTTTCCGCTGTTTTATTTTATCTTTGCGATAGGATTAGAAATTGAATTTCTCCATTATAATCCTCTAGCTAGTTCTAGAATTTTCCTCGAATCGAAAACTATCCAAGCTATGATATTATTCTTATGTCTCTGGAAATTCAACTCCAGGTGCCTCTTTCAGTGGCAAAATCCAACGGAGGTTCATTTATATAAAAAAGCAAAATCTTTTTATATATTTAGAAGTATAATGATTTATGAAGTTTGGCACTGATGGATTTTTGTGAACAAAAATTGAAACATATGGAAGGCTTTGGCTATTAAAAATATGAACTTAATTTTTTTGATTTTTAATTTAACTTTAATTTGAATTAACAATAAAGGCCTAAAAATTAGTTGAATAAAACTTTAAGATATTTTTAATTATGCAGAAAATGCGAATATTATTGAAGAATACCAAGCTTTAACAAATAAGAATAAAATAGTAGAGAATATGCAGCAAAAGAAATGGAGATGCATATGATAGCTAAGTGCCTAAAATAATTACTTGAGAGATAATTTTCGTGAAAAAATTGAAGAAATAAACAGGCTTAAAGAAAGAAATACAGCTTTAGAAAGCAAATTAATTGAGAAGAAAGAAAAGAGTCTTGAATAGTTTTTGGATTTATTATAATTAATAAAATTTTTCTTTTTTTAATTGTTGCATTTAAATATCACTAAATATAATCATATTGTTCAAATAAATATCTTTTAAACAATAAAGAAGTTAATAGTTAATATTTTTTGAATTGAATTTTCAATATGCAATAAGAGAAGAAATCATAATTCAATTTCTTTATAGTTCAAGCCTTTTAACAGAATAGGCAACTTTTTAAGTAAATAATTATTAATCCTATAAACAATAAAATATTCTTGCATCTTAATAGAATTTTGCCTCTTATAAAGTCGGCCGATTTAGTTTGAAAAAAAAATCAAAAAATTACTCTAAATTTTATGATTCGAACAATTTATTAAATTAAAATTAATAATAAACCAAGGCTATGCTCTATCTTTTTGTAATATTTACCATTGCATCTAGCATTAACCCTGGCAGGCTACCAGCAACAAATCCCCCGCCAGAAGCTCGTGCCTTTCCCTTGATGGACAATTATCCATCCCTTAATCTTATCATGATTTACGGTGGCTACTCAGATCTAACTAATTATATATACAGAGATATATGGACTTTTAACATATCAGCTCAAACTTGAGAAAGGCTAATTCCTTCAGATGGAGTTTCTCCTAGTAACTTCTATGCAGCTGGAAGATATAGTGGTGGCTCTTTTGGTCTTTTATCACAAGATTTATATTGTATTTTTGGAGGAATGTCATTAACTGGACCTATTAATGATTTATGATGCTTTCAAACTAAAGGATTTTTGTGGAGCCAAATTACTACTACTGGAGATGCTCCTCTGCCAAGAATGAGATTTGGATATACCTCCTATTATGATCAAAATAATATTTTACAGTTTGTGGTATATGGAGGTGTAACCACATCAGGGGTTGATAATAATCTTTATATGTAAATTCCATATAGCCTTAATACTTCAACTTGAGTTTGAGTTAAAATAGAAGTTAAAGGGGATCCTCCTTTAAAC
The DNA here is from genome assembly GCA_949751835.1 of Blepharisma japonicum. NCBI lineage: Eukaryota > Ciliophora > Heterotrichea > Heterotrichida > Blepharismidae > Blepharisma > Blepharisma japonicum. The sequence goes on along the minus strand of CATKHK010000033.1, from coordinate 20,917 downwards.
GCTGAAGTAACCTCACTTGTCTATTATAACAAAAAAATTTATATAGCCGGTGGAGGAAATACTTATACAAAAATTTCTCATAACGAAGCATTGCTTTATTTTGATTTAGAATCAAGTGATAATAAATGGCACAATATTACGTCAAGTAATACTTATACATCAAGAATTTTCAATGGCAGCTTTTTAAAAGGTTCTGTATTATACTTAATGATGGGTTATTCTACTGATAAACAATCTCACGAAAGCAGCTGATATAAAGTTGACTTAGAAGACACAAATTATGACTGAAAAACAGTTTCTATTTCTGAAGATATAGCTCAAAATTTAGAAATTGACAGTTACGGTTGAACTCTTTTTGATAACACATTATATATTTTTGGAGGAAATAAAAATCCTGGCTTAATTAACCAACTAGTACTGTTTGATATATCAGTTTCCCCAATAACTTTTTCAGTTTTTGAAGATAATTTATCACCCACCTCAAGAATGTACCATTCACTGCAGCCAATTGGACCTAATTTATATCTATTTGGTGGCTTAGGTGATAATGGTAATATATATAATGATTTTTGATCTTTTAATGTTATGAAAAATACATGAAGCTTAATAAACTCCCAAGGGCAAGTTCCCTCTAAAAGGTATGGATATGCATCAGCTGTAAACGCTGATATTATGTTTGTATGAGGTGGATATAGCGAAGAAGGGTATTTAAATGATGGATATATATATGATATAACATCTGAAATATGATACGCTATATCATATACAGGTACAGCTCCAAGCCCAAGGATAGGCGCCTGTGCTGATTTTATAGGTTGGTTTATTTATATATATGGAGGGCTTACTGAAGGTGGGATATCAGATGAGCTTTGAGTTTATGATTCGACGACAGAAACCTATACACTCATTAGTAGTGGAAGTGGTCCAGGAGCTCTTTATTTTTCTACCTGCAGCGCTGATATAGATAAAATTTTATGGGTCCTATATGGCGAAAGTGATGATGATACCCCGACTAATAAAATTTATGGCTTTGACACAGGCAAAAGTACATGAATAAAATACAATGATGACTCAAATAACACAACTTATAGCAGAAGCAGAGCGGCAGTTTTTAAAACTGTTGACCGAGTTTTAATAGGAGGAGGAGAGTCCTGAGGGTTATACCCAAATACTGAAATGTTTTATTTTACTGCAGAAACTTCTAGGTTTACTTTTTTTGGAAATCTTGATGCCGTATTTTTTGGTCCAGGTTATGCTTATTTTCAGAATGATTTTTATATACATGGAGGAGGGACTTCAGCGGCTACTCTTCTACGGTTTAGCGTCCCCAATAATAAATTTTTAAAGCTTTCAAAGAGTTTGCTTTGTCCTGAAAATAGTCCTTGCAACTTCACTTGTAGTTATGGAACCTATAAAACTTCATCAAGCTGTGAAATCTGTCCTCAAGGTTACTATTCAGACGAATTTAATTTATATGAATGCAAAAAATGCCCAGCAGGAAAATATGGACCTCATTATGGGGCTACGAGTTTAGATATGTGCTATCCTTGCTCAGAAGATTTTTATAACGATAAAGAAGGCCAAGAGCGCTGCATTAATTGTCCAGCTTCATCTATATGCAAAGTTGGAAGTATAACTTATAACAGCTACATTGCAAATTTTGAAGATTCCTCAATTCAGCCTCAAATATATTCTCCAAACCAAGATGAAATCAATAAAAATACTTTAATTATCCAGGTTGTAGTCGGAATTACAGGACTTTTAGTAGTGATTTATTTGATTATTTTCAAAAAAAGTAAAGCATTTTTACAAAGTTTTGACTTGTATATAGACAAGCATAACCATTTTATAGACAAGCCTATGTATTTAAAAAATACTAGAGTAGGTGGATTATTTGGAATTATTTTTATTTTTTTAGCAATAATTATTATAGGGACAGAAGTCTTGAAATTTGCATCAAATAACATTTATGAGACCAAAAGCTTGATCCCACTTGTTGTACTTGAGCAGGATATTCCAATAGTATGTTTTATTTAGTTTGAAGCGGAATTTATAATATCAATTAATTTAATGAATTATGGAAGCTCATGTGTTTCTACTGGCAGCACATGCTCGGCTTATATATTTTCTAATATTGATGGCATTACTGGGAATTGAGAAGATTTGAGCTGTGAGCAAAAAACTAATGGAGACTGCATGATTTATACGAAATGCCACAAATGTACAATTAATAAGCAAGGATTATTGAAAATCATAATGGAGGATCCAAATGGTTACACTTCTGGGTATTCTGTAAATGTCACTTCTTCATCATCGATTCCTAACAAATTCAGCAGTTATACACATAGCATTTTGTCCGACACAAATTTTGTATTTACTGGAAGTGACCCTACTGTAATATACTTTGATATGATACCATCAGTAATTTATAGTTAGTATTATAAAGATACCCAAGAAAGCGGAAACTATACAGGCTATCATGTATCGCTAGATAAGGTATCGCATAAGGGATCCCAGTTTGAGCCATATGTGTAATATTTATATAGGCTCGGACTGACATTTATTAATTACTTGACTATAGAATTTGATGTAGATAATAACGGGCTAGCTACTACAAGATATTATAGCCAAACGTGAATTATTTTAATAACTACTCTGTTAAGCTCAATATTTGGAGTAAAGGGAGCTATTGGAGGAATCATGAAATTCGTTGAGAAAAAATTAATTTTACTTCGCAAAAAGAAAAAACAAATTGATAAAATAAAATCTCTTGAAAAAAATACCAAATTTATAGAGAAGCTTAGAGAGCACACAGATTTTAAAATTGCTAAAGAAATAGATACCTCAAATATCTATCATACCGAAGATGGAGAAACAGTAAAAGAAAAATTAAACTTAAGGGAGGTGCCTTAGATGCAGACTCTATAACAAATTAAATTAATTTAAAATAGTACCAAGTTTTTGTATAATGAAATAATGCAAATAAATGGGGTTTTGCTGTTTTATTTTAGCTTCGCGATAGGGTTAGAAATTGAATTTCTTCCGCCTACTAATCCTCCACCTAGTTCTAGAGCTTTCCCTCTAATGGAAAGCTACCCAAACAATGGTCTTATTCTTATATACTCTGGAAATTCAAGCCCAGTTACTATATACAGTGACATCTGGCTATTTAACATCACTGTATCACAATGGGAAAGGCTTTTTCCATCAAACGACGATATCCCAGGTAAAACTTATTCCAGTTGCAAGATATAATGGAGGCTCATTTATATCAGAAAGCAAGCGTCTTTTTTATATGTTTGGAGGTATATCACTAGCAGGTCCTATAAATGATTTATGAAGTTTTAGCGCTGATGGATTTTTGTGAACAAAAATCGAAACATATGGGAATATCCCATTGCCGAGGATGAGATTTGGGTATACTTCTTATAATGATGACTATGGAAATTTACAATTTGCTATATTTGGAGGAATAACTGGCTATGGGACAGATAATGGTCTTTTTATGTAAAATTTTATTTAGACTTAATACAACTACTTGGACATGAACGGCAATAGACGCTGATGGAGATCTCCCACCTGCTATTGAAGGCCCATCTCTTGCTTACTACAAAAAGAGGCTTTATTTAGCTGGTGGATATGCCACTTATTTAAAACACCCAAACATCCAAACATTTTTCTACTATGATTTATCTTCAAATAAATGGATCAATATAACATCATCCCAATCATATGTCCCACGTCTCCATCAAGGAAATTTTATCTACAATGATGAGCTTTATCTAATGGCAGGCTATTCATTATCCCTAAATTCTTTAGACATTTCATGATATAAGGTCAGCTTAGCAGGTCCAACCTATAATTGAGTCAAAGTAGAAATCACTTCAGATGAAGAAGATTCCTTAAATCAAGATAGTTATGGTTTCACTATAATAGGAGACAAAGTCTACCAGTTTGGAGGCAACAAAACCCCTAAGCCTACCAATCGACTGGCAATTTTTAACTTAAAAAATTCGCCTATTAATGCACAAGTCATAGCAGAAAACGTTTCCCCATCCCCAAGAATGTACCATTCTCTATTACAAGTAGGGAGTTATTTATTAACTTTTGGAGGGAGAGGGGATTATGATGAACTTTTAAATGACTTGTGGGAATTTGATCCTGAAAATGATTATTGGCAGCTCAAAGTCCCTACTGGAGATGTCCCGTCTAAGCGGCATAGCTATGCAGCCGCTTCAGAAGGAGATCATATGCTTATATGAGGAGGAGTAGGCCAAGGAGGGTATTTAAATGATGGATATTTATATAATATAAACACGAATCTGTGAAGCACATTAACTTATACTGGAACTAATCCTAGCCCAAGAGCAGGATCATGCATAGGGTTGCAAGGAGAAAACGTTTACATATATGGTGGCTTAACAGATTCAGGACTAACTGATGAACTTTGGCTCTATAGCATTAACTCAAAAACATATTCACTTATCGACCATGACAACTCATATGGCCCTGGGCCTATTTTTTACCCTACTTGCAGTCTTTTTATGTCAAGTCCTGTGCTTTATATAATTTATGGAGAATCCTATAGTAATTTTCCTATAAATGAAATTTATGGGTATAATATAAACACAGGAAAGTGAAATGCATATTATGATGGATCAGCAGATACCGCACATAGTAAAAGCAGAGCTGCTATATATAAAATTACAAATACGACCATTTTTGTAGGTGGCGAAGCTGAAGGATTTTACCCAAATGATGAAATTTTTACTTATTCGACTCAGTCTAAAGAATGAGAATCTTATGGATTTCTCCCGTATACAACTATAGCACCTGCATCTATTTATTACCAGAATTATTTTTATGTACATGGAGGCGGGACTGCTGAAAATACACTATTAAGATATAGCGTTCCTAGCAATAAATTTATTCGATTAAATTTAGGGTCACTATGCAGTAATGGGATCTGTCCATTTGCGTGTAGCCCAGGGACTTATATAACATCAGATGGCTGCAAAATATGCTCTCCAGGTTTCTATTCAGATGAATTTGGGCTATACAATTGTTCAGCATGCCCGAAAGGAAAATATAATCCTAATTATGGAGGGACTACTCTAGGCATGTGCTACCCTTGCCAAGAAGGACAATTTAATGATAAAGAAGGCCAAGAACGCTGCTTAGATTGCCCTGGAGGCGCTACTTGTAAAATTGGAAGCCTTAGTTATGAGTATAAACTTACAGATTATAATGACTCATATATTCAGCCGGCTATATACAAATCAGATAATAGCAATGTAAACCAAAACAATTTAATAACAGGAATTGTGGTTGGGGTCCTAGGATTCTTAAGTATTATTTCTTTATCTCTTATAAAAGAAAACAGGAAATATTTATTATTTTTTGATTTATATATGAGCCTTCACAATTATGTTAAAAAACAAATTATGACTGTAAGGAAAACAAAAATCGGCGGGGTCTATGGGATTGCATTTTTGTGTATTGCAATTGCGATTATTGAAATAGCATTTGTTAATTATTGAGAAAATAATATTTATGAGACTAAAAGCTTAGTTCCCTTTGTTGTACTTGCTCAAGACGTAAATAAAGTAATTATCATGTAGTTTGAAGGGAACTTTATAATAATTATTACACTTATGAATTATGGAGGAAAATGCTTTGATTATGATGAAGATAAAAATATAATATGTCCTTCAACAATCTCTCATACAATTGAAGGGATTGTAGGCCACTGATCAGACCAAAGATGCAGTTCCATAAATAATTGTGACTGTGTAATAACAATTAACTGCAGCAAATGCTCTATTTCTACACAAGGAATTATATATTATACAATGGATGACTCAACTGGGTATACCTCAGGATTTACAGCAAACGTAACCTCATCTTCATCAATTCCTGGGAAATTAAGCAGCTATGAAACAACTGTGCTACCCGATAGCAATTCTTTATTTTTTGGAGGAACGACTACTATATATTATGATATGATATCCTCAGTAATAGTAATTTAGTATTATGAAGATACTGTGAACAATAATAATGGTACAGGATACCATGTTGATGTTGACAAAATTCCGGATAAAGGGCTACAATATCAATCTTTTGAGTAAAAAATATGCAGATTGGGGTACGCTTTTATTAATAATTTAAAGTTGCAGCTTGATGTTAATGGGAATGGACTTACCACAACAAAATGGGCAACACAGACTTTTACTGTTCTTATTTCTGCACTTTTAGGATCTGTTTTTGCAGTTATGGGTATAGTGGGAGGTGCAATGAGGCAGACGGAAAACAGTAGAATTAAGATAAAGAAAGTAATGGATCATACAAAGCTTGTTAAAGACACTAAAAAAAATGCAAATAAAATATTTACAGGGTACGGGAAGTGGCAAAAGCATGGATATGATGGAAATGAGTCTTCTGAAGATTTCGATGAATTTGATGATGAGAAATAACTTGATTTGTGCAAGATTTATAGAAGATAACCAAAATATCAATTAAAGTAAAAATATTAATATAAGCATTTGAAATAAATTTATTCTGATAAATGCCTTGAAGCATTATTTAGACATTGATTTAAATAAAAATTATAAACCTAATTAATTACACCAAAATCCTTATACTTTAAAGGTCATAGCCTAAAGCTTTGTTTAAAATTAATAAATTAAAATAATTTATTCTGAGTCATTTCTAATTAATCCAAAAACATAAATTTCATTAAAATAATAAAAATTATTATAAATGAAATACTTCACGTCATCAATTAAGCGGCAATTTACCAAATTTACCAATTTTTTTCCATTTTAATATTTTAGAAAGTCTAATGAAACCAAAACATTAAATATTCATGATAGCATGAATATTTTTAACTCAGATCTCTACCAAATGATTTTTAGAGAAATAAAAGTACTCTTATTAATTTCTTTTCCTAGATAATTATAATTGTGAAAAATTGAAATTTAATTAATATTCAATATATATAATAATGCTCCATTTACTTCTATTTCTCACGTTAGCATCAGCATTTAGTCCTGATCGAATACCTGCAACAAACCCTCCACCAGATGCCCGTGCTCATTCTCTGATGGCTAACTTTCCTGATCTAAACCTTATTATGATTTATGGAGGCTATTCTGATCCCACTAACTCTATTTATAGTGATATATGGTCTTTTGATTTATTAGCAGAAACCTGAGAAAGGCTTGTTCCCTCAGATGGAAATTCTCCAGGTAACTTCTAAGCAGCTGAAAGATATAGTGGAGGCGCTTTTGGGGTTATAGATCGAGCCTTATATTGTATTTTTGGTGGAATGTCGTTATCTGGACCTTTGAATGATTTATGATGCTTCCAATCCCAAGGTTTTTTATGAGACCAAATTGTGTCTACTGGAGATGTCCCTTCACCTAGAATGAGATTTGGGTTTACATCATTTTATGATGAAAATAATATTTTGCAGTTTGCTGTAATAGGAGGAGTTACTTTGTCAGGGGTGGATAATTATCTTTATATGTAAATTTCATATAGCCTTGACACGTCAACTTGGGCTTGAACTAAAAAAGCACCATTAGGAGACGCCCCTTCCAATTTAGAAGGATCAGCGCTTGCATATTACAAAAATAAAATTTTTGCTGCTGGAGGGGAAAATACTTTCGCAAAAATTTCTCATATAGAAACATTGCTGTATTTTGACTTGGATCCAAGTGATAATAAATGGCATAATGTTACTTCTAGTAAAACCTATGCATCGAGGATTCTCGGAGGGAGTTTTTTGAAAGATTCTGAGTTATACTTAATGATGGGCTATTCAATTGAGTTAAATTCTTTTGTCAGCGCATGATATAAAGTAAACTTGGAAGATCCTAAATATGACTGATCTGAAGTCCTTATTGCAGAGGACAACTATGGAGACCTAGTAATTGATAGCTATGGTTTCACATTTTTTAGCGAAACTTTATACATTTTTGGAGGTGACCAAAAACCTCCTATAATAAACCGTTTGGTTAAATTTGATTTATCAGTTGCTCCATTTAAATTCAAAGTTTATGATGGTGACTATTCCCCAACCCCAAGAATGTATCATTCAATGCAGCCTATAGGTCCCAAATTATATTTATTCGGCGGTTTAGGCGATAATGAAGAAATTTACAACGATTTTTGGGCTTATGATGTTATGAAAGGCAAATGAAGCTTAATAAATCCTGAAGGCTCAGTCCCTCCTAAAAGATATGGATATGCCTCAGCTGTAAGCGCCGATGTCATGCTTGTATGAGGAGGATATGGTCATGAAGGGTATTTAAATGATGGTTATTTATATGATATAAGCTCAGGAAAATGAACTGCGTTAGAATATACTGGAGCAGCACCAACTCCAAGAGTAGGCGCATGCGCTGGATTAAATGGCTGATTAATTTTTATATATGGAGGAAAAACTGATGCTGGGCTATCTGATGAGCTATGGACTTATGACATTACTAAAAAAGAATATAATTTAATTAATAGCGGTGACGATGAAGGCCCAGGGCCTGTTTGATTCGCAACTTGCAGTGTCTCTACATCTCAAGGCAGTTTTTTGTGGGTCCTTTATGGGGAAGCAGAAGATGACATCCCAACTAATCAAATTTTTGGATATTTTGCAGACCAAGACGAATGGTTAGAATACAATAATGATCCATTAGACACTACTTATAGCAGAAGTCGAGCAGCAGTATGTAAACCCTTACAAAGAGTTCTTGTTGTTGGTGGAGAAACCTATGGACTATTTCCAAATACTGAGATTTTTTACTATTCTACTGGGAATTATGAGTTCACGATGCTTGGAAATATAACTGACTCATTTTTTGCATCTGCTAATACATATTTTCAGAATTATTTTTATATACATGGAGGAGGAACTTCAGCTTCTTCACTGCTGAGATTTAGTGTCCCGAGTAATATATTTTTAAGACTCCCTATGTGGTCATTTTGCAAAGATAATATAACTTGTAATTTTGCGTGCAGCTATGGAAGCTATAGGACTTCTTCTAATTGTAAAATTTGTCCATTAGGAACATATTCTGATGAATTCAATATGACTGAGTGTAAAAAATGTCCTGAAGGAAAATATGGCCCACATTATGGAGCGACAAGCTTAGAAATGTGCTATCCATGCCCTGAAGGAGAATATAATAGTAAAAAAGGCCAAGCACATTGCATTGATTGTCCCCGTACATCAATTTGCAGAGCAGGAAGCAAAACTTATGATTATAAATCCTATTATTATTATAGTGACTCATATGCCCAGCCTTCTATTTATTCTGCTGATGTCAAAGAAGCCAAAAAAAAAAATTTGATTATTGAAATCGTGGTAGGGGTTGTGGGCCTAGTGGTTATCATTGCGATGGCATTTTTAAGAAAAGTCGAAGTATTTTTGTTTTATTTTGATATGTATTCAGACAAACATAATCATTTTGTAGGCGAGCCAATGCATATAAAGCGAACCAAAGTAGGAGGGATTTTTGGTATGATTTTTATATTTTTAGCAATTATTATAATAGGGGTGCAAATTGTAAATTACATGCTAAATAATGTTTACGAAACCAAAAGCTTAGTCCCACTTGTGGTGCTTGAACAAGACACTCCAACTGTAATTTCTAGATAGTTTGAAGCTGAATTTTTGATTACAGTTACACTGATGAATTATGGTGGGACATGTAGTGATGGTCCTTGCACATCCAGCTATATTTATTCTGATATTACTGGAATTACAGGAAGCTGGACAACGTCGTCTTGCAAATTAGAAGATAATGGAGACTGTATTCTTTCTACTGTATGCATTAAATGCTCAGTTACTAAGCAAGGGACATTTGCTATTAAAATGGAAAGTACCAATGGATATACATCAGGCTACATTGTAAATTTAACAGCTTCTTCATCTATACCACACAAATATAGTAGCTATAAGACTTATGTTTTTCCTGATAATAATTATGTATTTATAGGAAGTGACCCTACGACGATTTATTATGACATAATCCCATCCGTAATTAATATTTAGTATTATGAAGATACCGAAGAAATTGGTAGTCACACAGGATATCACGTCTCTATAGAAAAAGAAACTCATAAAGGATCGCAGTTTAAGCCATACGAGTAAATTTTATATAGGCTTGGATTGGCATATATTAACTACTTAACTATATTTTTTGATGTCAACAACAATGGTCTTGTTACCACTCGCTATTACAATCAAAAGTGAATTTTATTATTAACAGCACTTTTAGGCTCAATATTTGGGGTTATGGGGACTATTGGAGGTATAATGAAATTTGCAGAAAAAAATATATATGCCCTTCACAAGAGGAAAAAACATATAAAATACTTGGAACAATTAAAGAAAAAATTCAAAATGATTAAAAAGTTGAGAAAGTACCCAGATTTTAAAAATTATATAGATGAAGAATCTCCAAGCTCAGCTCGGACAGGAAATGAATTAACAGAAAAAGATAAGCTGAACCCCAAAAAATAGAAAGCTGATGGATTGATTATAGAAATTTCTTTGGGATAGCCCTTAGTTAAATAGCATTTATATTAATTTTACATTTTTATAATAAATTTGCCAAAGCAAATAAATAAGCTTGCGAGATAATGAAATGAATGTGAATTGCCAGGTTTCTTCTATTTGCAATAGCCAGGGGAATAGATATTGACAGGATTCCAGCTACAAATCCTCCTCCTAGTTCCAGAATTTTCCCATTAATGGAAAGTTTTCCAAACTATGGCTGTATTATAGTCTATTCAGGAAATTCAAACCCATCAACTATTTATAAAGACATTTGACTTTTTAATACGACATTATTTCAATGAGAAAGACTTTCTCCTTCGAACGACGAAACCCCAGGTAAATTTTATATTAGTTGCAAGATACAACGGAGGTTCTTTTATTTCAGAAAGTAAACGGCTCTTCTACATTTTCGGAGGAATGTCAAAATTAGGGCCTTTAAATGATTTATGATGCTTTCAGGTAGATGGATCAATATGAGAAAAGGTCCTAACGAAAGGAAATATTCCAACATCTAGAATGAGATTTGGGTATACTTCTTATAATGATGATTATGGGAATTTTATTTTCGCTGTATTTGGAGGAATAACAGGTACTGGGACAGATAATAGCCTTTATATGTAAAATATTATTTAGGCTGAATACAACTACATGGATATGAAAAGTTATGAATCCGGCTACTCTTCCTCCAAAGCTTGAAGGTCCATCACTACGATATTATAATAAAAAGCTTTATTTGGCGGGTGGATATGCCACTTATTTAAAAGATCCAAACATAAAAACTACTTTTTATTATGATTTATCAACAAATGATTGGGTAAACATAACAACTTCAAAAACTTACAGTCCAAGAATTCATCAAGGCAATTTCATCTACAATGACGAATGATATTTAATGACAGGCTATTCATTGCCAGAAAGCTCTTTAGACACTACATGATATAAACTCAATCTGACAAATTCTAGCTACAGCTGGGTTGAAGTCCAAATGGCCGCAGACTCTTATAATTGAATAAGGCTAGACAGCTATGGCTATGGCATTACTGGCGATTTGGTTTTCACATTTGCAGGAAATAAAATCTCAGATATTTCTAACCGCTTAGTAATTTACAACTTAAAAAATGAAATTATAACATACTATGCTCTTCCAGAAGATACTTCTCCGTCTCCTAGAATGTACCATTCTTTAGAATCAATGGGCCAATATCTTTATACATTTGGCGGACTAGGCGAGAATGGTGAGCTTTTAAATGATTTATGAATGTACGACACTTTAAATGAATATTGGCAAATAAAAGTTCCTATTGGAGACATCCCATCTAAAAGGCACAGTTATGCTTCAGCTTCTGATGGAGACCATATGCTCATATGAGGGGGAAATGGCCAGGAAGGCTACTTAAATGATGGCTATTTTTATAATATAAATACAAATGCGTATGTGTCACTTACATATAAAGGAATTAATCCAAGCCCAAGAATAGGAGCTTGTATGGTCCTGCATGGGCGAGATATTTATTTGTATGGTGGTTTAACAGATGCGGGACTGTCTGATGAGTTTTGGTACTATAGCATTGACACTCAGACTTATACACTATTAGACTCTGGTAATTCAAACGGCCCTGGGCCATTATTTTATGCCTCTTGCAGGCTCTCTGCTACTGTCTCAAATTTAATCTATGTTTTATATGGAGAAAGGAAAGACCTTTACTCCACAAATGAAATTTATGGCTTCAATGCAAATTCATTAAAATGGAAGCAGTTTTACAGCTTAAATACAGACATTTATGCAAAGAGCAGAGCTGCTGTGATCAAGATCCCAAGCGTAGTTATAGCTGCTGGCGGAGAATCAGAAGCCAGTTACCCAACTAACGGAATTTATGCCTATAATATTAAATCTGACCAATGAACATTCTTTGGAATTCTTCCATATTCCGTTATTGGGCCAGCATCCACATATTTTAAGAACTATTTTTATATTCATGGCGGAGGAACTGCTGTACAAGCTTTATTAAGATTTAGTGTACCTAGCAATAAATTTATCAGAATTGATTTAAAATCATTTTGTACAACTGAAGATGACTGCGATTTTGACTGCAGTCCTGGATCATATCGAGCTTCTTCAGGCTGCGAAGCTTGTTCTGCAGGGACTTATACTAGTAATTTTGCCCAGAGCAGCTGTGACCTTTGTCCTAAAGGAAAATATGGCCCTTGAGCTGGCGCTGCAACTAAAGATATGTGCTACCCTTGCCAGCAAGGACAATTTAATGAAAAAGAAGGCCAATCTTATTGTAATGATTGCCCTGGAGGAGCTACTTGTAACATTGGAAGCCTAACTTATAATTATCTAATTACAGATTATAATGATACGTATATACAGCCATCAATATACAAAGTAAACAAAGAATCAGTAGTAAGAAATAACATAATTGTAGGGATTGTGATAGGAGTTTTAGGGTCTGCAGTTATTTTATCATTAGTTATTGTAAAGAGAAATAGAAAATACCTGCTGTCCTGTGATTTATATATGGAAATGCACAACCACTTTGAAAAAGAATTGATGTATATAAAAAAAAGAAAAATAGGTGGGGTGTTTGGGATTGTGTTTATTTGTATATCAGTAGCCATTATAGAAATTTCATTTGTGAATTATCTGAAAAATAATGTTTTTGAGACTAAAAGTTTGGTCCCACTTGTGGTGCGAAAGCAAGATGTTTCGAAAGTAAGTTTTAGGTAGTTTGAAGGAAATTTTTATATTACGATTACACTTATGAATTATGGAGGTATTTGTGTTAATTATAATGAATTAAATGAGATGATATGCCCTTCATCAATTTCTCATACAATTGGTGGGATTATTGGGACTTGGGAAGAGCAAGTCTGTGAACTTATGGATAATGGAGATTGTTTAATAACAATAAATTGTGCTAAATGCTCTATAGATACACAAGGCAATATATTTTATACAATGGACGACTCAAACGGATATACCTCAGGGTTTATAGTAAATGTGACCTCATCTTCATCAATTCCTGGGAAATCCAGTAGCTATAAAACTGCAGTTTTACCTGATAATAATTATTTAATTTTTGGAGGAACGACTATTATATATTATGATATGATCCCATCTGTAATAGTAATTCAGCATTATGAAGATACAATAAATAATAAAAATGATACAGGATATCACGTTGATTTAAAAGAAGTTTCAAAAACCGGCAAACAATATCATACTTTTGAGTAAAAAATATGCAGACTGGGGTATGCCTTTATTAATTATTTAGAGCTTAAGCTTGATGTTAATCAAAATGGGCTTGTTACAAGCAAAGGAGCAAAGAAGACTTTTCTCATGTTAGTTTCTTCACTTTTTGGGTCTGTTTTTGCTGTTTTAGGGCTTTTGGGAGGAATAATGCAGCAAACAGAAAATTTTTGGCTTAATATTAATAAACAAATAGATCACAAAAAAACTGTGAAAGAATCAAGAAAGAATGCAGAAAAAATTTTCACAGCATATGGAAATGACTAAATAATAATGATGATGAGGAAATAATGTCAGCTGGGAGCTCAAGTTCAGTTGACGCTAATAATGAGAAATAATTTAACTATAATAAAATTTAGATTCAGGTGTTAAAAAATAAGGGGCAAGCACTATTGATTGCTTTTATTTTTAGAATAATATTTCGACATAAATAATAGATAATAAATATTGAATCTAAGTGATTGAAGTATGAAGATGCTACTTTGTGAAATAATTCAATGTGTTGTTGCATATGAACCTTTTTTGCAGAAGCCTGGCCCTAAAATGGAGGAGCATAGTGACTTACCTACTCAAATTGCTGTGGCTGCTTGACAAAAAATCTAAGAAGCTATAAGCAAACAAAAGAATAAATATTATTATCATCTGTAAAATTCCTTAATAAACTTCGTACATAATTTCATCAAATTAAGAAAAGATTTTATTTCATATTAATTCTTAGATTGCCCTGGAGGCGCTATTTGTAAAATTGGAAGCCTTAATTATGAGTATAAACTTACAGATTATAATGACTCATATATTCAGCCGGCTATATACAAATCAGATAATAGTGATGAAAACCAAAACAATTTAATAACAGGAATTGTGGTCGGGGTCCTAGGATTCTTAATTATTACTTCTTTATCTATTATAAAGGAAAACAGAAAATATTTTGATCAGACCAAAGCTGCAGTCCTGCAAATAATGGTGGCTGTGTAATAACAATTAGCTGCAGCAAATGCTCTATTTCTACACAAGGGATTATATATTATACAATGGATGACTCAACTGGGTATACCTCAGGATTTACAGCAAACGTAACCTCATCTTCATCAATCCCTGGGAATTAAGCAACTATGAAACAACTGTGCTACCCGATAGCAATTCTTTATTTTTTGGAGGAACGACTACTATATATTATGATATGATATCCTCAGTAATAATAATTTAGTATTATGAAGATACTGTGAACAATAATAATGGTACAGGATATCATGTTGATGTTGACAAAATTCCGGATAAAGGGCTACAATATCAATCTTTTGAGTAAAAAATATGCAGATTGGGGTACGCTTTTATTAATAATTTAAAGCTGCAGCTTGATGTTAATGGGAATGGGCTTACCACAACTAAATGGGGAAAACAGACTTTTACTGTTCTTATTTCTGCACTTTTAGGATCTGTTTTTGCAGTTATGGGTATAGTGGGAGGTGCAATGAGGCAGACGGAAAACAGTAGAATTAAGATAAAGAAAGTAATGGATCATACAAAGCTTGTTAAAGACACTAAAAAAATGCAAATAATATATTTACAGTGTACGGGAAGTAGCAAAAGCATGGATATGATGGAAATAAGTCTTCTGAAGATTTCGATGAATTTGATGATGAGAAATAACTTGATTTGTGCAAGATTTATAGAAGATAATCAAAAAATCAATTAAAGTAAAAATATTAATACAAAATATTTGGAATAAATTTATTCTGATAAATGCCTTGATACATTATTTAGACTTTCATTGATTTAAATAAAAATTATAAAGCTAATTAATGGCCCCAAAATCCTTATAATTTAAAGGTCATAACCTAAAGCTTCGTTTAAAATTAATAAATTAAAATAATTTATTCTGAGATTTTTCAAATTAACCAAAAAACATATTTCATAAAAATAATAAAAATTATTATAAATAAAATACATCATCAATTAAGCGGCAATTTTCCAAATTTTCCAAATTTACCAAATTTTTTTCCATTTTATATTTTAGAAAGTCTAATGAAATCAAAACATTAAATATTCATGATAGTATGAATATTTTTAACTCAAATCTCTACCAAATAATTTTTAGAGAAATAAAAGTACATTTCATTAATTTCTTTCCTAGATAATTGAAATTTACTTAATATTTAATATATAAAATAATGCTCCATTTACTTCTATTTCTCAGGTTAGTATCAGCATTTAGTCCTGACCGAATACCTGCAACAAACCCTCCACCAGATGCCCGTGCGCATTCTCTGATGGCCAACTTTCCTTCTCTAAACCTTATTATGATTTATGGAGGCTATTCTGATCCCACTAACTCTATTTATAGTGATATATGGTCTTTTGATTTATTAGCAGAAACCTGAGAAAGGCTTGTCCCCGCAGATGGAAATTCTCCAGGTAAATTCTAAGCAGCTGAAAGATATAGTGGAGGCGCTTTTGGGGTTATAGATCAAGCCTTATATTGTATTTTTGGTGGAATGTCGTTAGCTGGGCCTTTGAATGATTTATGATGTTTCCAATCCCAAGGTTTTTTATGAGACCAAATTGTGTCTACTGGAGATGTCCCTTCACCTAGAATGAGATTTGGGTTTACATCATTTTATAATGAAAATAATATCTTGCAGTTTGCTGTAATAGGAGGAGTTACTTTGACAGGTGTGGATAATTATCTTTATATGTAAATTTCATATAGCCTTGACACATCAACTTGGGTTTGGACTAAAAAAGAGCCATTAGGTGACGCTCCTTCCAATTTAGAAGGATCAACGCTTGTATATTACAAAAATAAAATTTTTACTGCTGGAGGGGAAAATACTTTCGCAAAAATTTCTCATATAGAAACATTGCTGTATTTTGACTTGGATCCAAGTGATAATAAATGGCATAATGTTACTTCTAGTAAAACCTATAAATCGAGGATTCTCGGAGGGAGTTTTTTGAAAGATTCTGAGTTATACTTAATGATGGGCTATTCAATTGAATATAATTCATTTGTCAGCACATGATATAAAGTAAACTTGGAAGATCCTAAATACGACTGATATGAAGTCCCTATTGCAGAGGACAATTATGGAAGCCTAGTAATTGATAGCTATGGTTTCACATTTTTTAGCGAAACTTTATACATTTTTGGAGGTGACCAAAAACCTCCTGTAATAAACCGTTTGGTTAAATTTGATTTATCAGTTACTCCATTTAATTTCAAAGTTTATGAAGGTGACTATTCCCCAACCCCAAGAATGTATCATTCAATGCAGCCTATAGGTCACAAATTATATTTATTCGGCGGTTTAGGCGATAATGGAGAAATTTACAACGATTTTTGGGCTTATGATGCTATGAAAGGTAAATGAAGCTTAATAAACCCTGCAGGCTCAGTCCCTCCTAAAAGATATGGATATGCCTCAGCAGTAAACGCCGATGTTATGCTTGTATGAGGAGGATATGGTCATGAAGGGTATTTAAATGATGGTTATTTATATGATATAAGCTCAGGAAAATGGACTGCGCTAGAAACTACTGGAACGGCACCAACTCCAAGAGTAGGCGCATGCGCTGGATTAAATGGCTGATTAATTTTTATATATGGAGGAAAAACTGAAGCTGGGCTATCTGATGAGCTATGAACTTATGATATTACTAAAAAAGAATATAATTTAATTAATAGCGGAGACGATGAAGGCCCAGGGCCTGTTTGATTCGCAACTTGCAGGGTTTCTACATCTCAAGGCAGTTTTTTGTGGGTCCTTTATGGGGAAGCAAAAGATGACACCCCAACTAATCAAATTTTTGGATATTATGCAGACCAAGATGAATGGTTAGAGTACAATAATGATCCCTTAAACACTACTTATAGTAGAAGTCGAGCAGCAGTATGTAAACCCTTACAAAGAGTTCTTGTTGTTGGTGGAGAAACCTATGGACTATTTCCAAATACTGAGATTTTTTACTATTCTACTGGGAATTATGAGTTCACGATGCTTGGAAATATAACTGACTCATTTTTTGCTTCCGCGAATACATATTTTCAGAATTATTTTTATATACATGGAGGAGGAACTTCAGCTTCCTCACTGCTGAGATTTAGTGTCCCGAGTAATATATTTTTAAGACTCCCTATGTGGTCATTTTGCAAAGATAATATAACTTGTAATTTTGCGTGCAGCTATGGAAGCTATAGGACTTCTTCTAATTGTGAAATTTGTCCATTAGGAACATATGCTGATGAATTCAATATGACTGAGTGTAAGAAATGCCCTGAAGGAAAATATGGCCCACATTATGGAGCAACAAGCTTAGATATGTGCTATCCATGCCCTGAAGGAGAATATAATAGTCAGCAAGGCCAAGGGCATTGCATTGATTGTCCTCATACATCAACTTGCAGAGCAGGAAGCAAAACTTATGACTATAAATCCTATTATTTTAGTGACTCATATGTCCAGCCTCCAATTTATTCTGCTGATACCGAAGAAGCACAAAAATCAAATTTTATTATTGAAATCGTTGTAGGGATAGTGGGCTTAGTAGTTATCATTGCAATGGTATTTTTAAGAAAAGTCGAAGCCATTTTGTTTTCTTTTGATATATATTCAGAAAAACATAATCATTTTGTAGGCAAGCCAATGTATATAAAGCGAACCAAAGTAGGAGGGATTTTTGGTATGATTTTTATATTTTTAGCAATTATTATAATAGGGGTGCAAATTGTAAATTATATGCTAAATAATGTTTACGAAACCAAAAGCTTAGTCCCACTTGTGGTGCTTGAACAAGATACTCCAACTGTAATTTCTAGATAGTTTGAAGCTGAATTTTTGATTACAGTTACACTGATGAATTATGGTGGGACATGTAGTGATGGTCCTTGCACATCCAGCTATATTTATTCTGATATTACTGGAATTACAGGAAACTGGACAACGTCGTCTTGCAAATTAGAAGATAATGGAGACTGTATTCTTTCTACTGTATGCATTAAATGCTCAGTTACTAAGCAAGGGACATTTGCTATTAAAATGGAAAGTACCAATGGGTATACATCAGGCTACATTGTAAATTTAACAGCTTCTTCATCTATACCACACAAATATAGTAGCTATAAGACTTATGTTTTTCCTGATAATAATTATGTATTTATAGGAAGTGACTCTACGACGATTTATTATGACATAATCCCATCCGTAATTAATATTTAGTATTATGAAGACACCGAAGAAACTGGCAATCACACAGGATATCACGTCTCCATAGAAAAAGAAACTCATAAAGGATCGCAGTTTAAGCCATACGAGTAAACTTTATATAGGCTTGGATTGGCATATATTAACCACTTGACTATATTTTTTGATGTCGACAACAATGGTCTTGTTACCACTCGCTATTATAATCAAACGTGAATTTTATTATTAACAGCACTTTTAGGCTCAATATTTGGGGTTATGGGGACTATTGGAGGTCTAATGAAATTTGTGGAAAAAAATATATATGTCCTTCACAAGAGGAAAAAACATATAAAATACTTGGAACAATTAGAAAAACATTTCAAAATCATTAAAAAGTTGAGAAAGTACCCAGATTTTAAAAATTATATAGATGAAGAATCTCCAAGCTCAGTTCGGACAGGAAATGAAGTAACAGAAAAAGATAAGCTGAACCAAAAAAAATAGAAAGCTGATGGATTGACTATTAATTATTTAGTTAAATAACATTTATATTAATTTTACATTTTTATAATAGATTTACCAAAGCAAATAAATAAGCATGCGAGATAATGAAATAAATGTGAATTGGTGGTTTTCTTCTATTTGCAATAGCCAGGGGAGTAGACATTGACAGGATTCCAGCTACAAATCCTCCTCCTAGCTCCAGAATTTTCCCATTAATTGAAAGTTTTCCAAGCTATGAGTGCATTATAGTCTATTCAGGAAATTCAGACCCTTCAACTATTTATAATGACATTTGACTATTTAACACCACATTATTTCAATGAGAAAGACTTTCTCCTTCAAACGATGAAAGTCCAGGTAAATTTTATATTAGTTGCAAGATACAACGGAGGTTCTTTTATTTCAGAAAGTAAACGGCTCTTATACATTTTCGGAGGAATGTCAATATCAGGGCCTTTAAATGATTTATGATGCTTTCAGGCAGATGGATCTATATGAGAAAAAGTTCTAACGAAAGGAAATATTCCAGCATCTAGAATGAGATTTGGGTATACTTCTTATAATGATGATTATGGGAATTTTATTTTTGCTGTATTTGGAGGAATAACAGGTGCTGGGACAGATAATAGCCTTTATATGTAAAATATTATTTAGGCTGAATACAACTACATGGACATGAAAAGCTATGAATCCAGCTACTCTTCCTCCAAAGCTTGAAGGTCCATCACTACGATATTACAATAAAAAGCTTTATTTGGCTGGTGGATATGCCACGTATGAAAAAGATCCAAACATAAAAACTACTTTTTATTATGACTTATCAACAAATGATTGGGTAAACATAACATCTTCAAAAACTTACAGTCCAAGAATTCATCATGGCAATTTCATCTATAACGACGAATGATATTTAATGACAGGCTATTCATTGCCAGAAAGCTCTTTAGACACTACATGGTATAAACTCGATTTGACAAGTTCTAGCTACAACTGGGTTGAAGTCCAAATGGCCACAGACTCTTATAATTGAACAAGACTAGACAGCTATGGCTATGGCATTACTGGCGATTTGGTTTTCACATTTGCAGGAAATAAAATCCCAGATATTTCTAACCGCTTAGTAATTTACAACTTAAAAAATGAAATTATCACATACTATGCTCTTCCAGAAGACACTTCTCCGTCTCCTAGAATGTACCATTCTTTAGAATCAGTGGGCCAATATCTTTATACATTTGGTGGATTAGGTGAGAGTGGTGAGCTTTTAAATGATTTATGAGTATACGACACTGTAGATGAATATTGGCAAATAAAAGTTCCTATTGGAGACATCCCGTCTAAAAGGCACAGTTATGCTGCAGCTTCTGATGGAGATCATATGCTTATATGAGGGGGAAATGGCCAGGAAGGCTACTTAAA